>JARPMR010000021.1:21510757-21967083 GCA_029955525.1 Oeneis ivallda
CATTCAGTCAGATTTCGGTTTTTCGGTCGCACGGTCGGTGAGCCGGTCGGTCAGCCCGCAGCCGAATGGCCGGTCTTCCGGTCGGTCGATCGGTCGATCAGTTGCATAAACCGGTCGGCTGGTCGATCGGTCGGTCGGTCAGTCGATCAATTAGTCAGGCAATCAGTCGGTCGATGAGCTGGCTGGTCAGTTACTCAGCTGGTTTTTCGGTCGGTCGGTCGATCAGTTAATCAGCAGTTTGGTCGGTTGGTCGATCAGTCGGTGGATCGGTTAAGAAAGTATTATACCTACCTTAGCATAATCCTGAAGGCCCACTCAGCGAGACAGTCGGAAGGGTGTATGAACATCGGCAGAACATGTTCCTTGACATCACAAGTGTCGCGGATTCGGTCCCAGGCTGTGCTCTCCATTAACTGTAGACAATAAAAAGTATACCTTGTTTCAAATGGATGTGGAAAAAATTGACATCTTCATATTGGTTTCGCTACCTCTCTAAGTAGACAGTTCACAGAGGAGAAAATCCGTTTTCAGCCCGCAAAAGAATTGATAATTTTTTCCACAATTAAAAATTGTGGAAAAAATCGATCGATCCGCTAAAGTGAAAACCACGTGAACGCGAAATTATCGTGTCTCCGTTCGCATCTAGCCAGTACTTTATGGTGTCGCTAACCGAACCTTCAGGAGAGAAGTGAAGAGTGCAGTGAAAGAAAGTGCAACTGTCTTATCGGCGTTTTCCAAGTAAGCACGTTTCCTTTTTCTTCTCCTACAATCCAGATTCTCCTACAGTCCGGTCTAGATAGATGCTATCGAAGTCTTAAAAACTTATAGGCAATTTGCCGACGCTTCGCTTTTAAAACACACCATAGAATATTCGTTACGATGGAAAATTCGTAAATAGTTACATACATACATAGCACATCACAGCTCAAATCACAGCCCTCCATTTTGGCTCTGCTGGTGTGTTTTAAAGCGAAGCGTCGGCAAATTGCCTATAAGTTTTTAAGACTTCGATAGCATCTATCTAGACCGGACTGTAGGAGAATCTGGATTGTAGGAGAAGAAAAAGGAAACGTGCTTACTTGGAAAACGCCGATAAGACAGTTGCACTTTCTTTCACTGCACTCTTCACTTCTCTCCTGAAGGTTCGGTTAGCGACACCATAAAGTACTGGCTAGATGCGAACGGAGACACGATAATTTCGCGTTCACGTGGTTTTCACTTTAGCGGAGCGATCGACGCGTTGGCAGCCATTATAGTTCGGAGCGCGCGAGTAACGTGCTTTCGACGCAAGAGAGATTTTGACACTAATTTGCGTGTGGTGAGTCGAGTTCAGGCGTATCAGGCGAGGAAAACGGACAGTAATATGTAGGGTAGGATACGGGAAGGAAGAAGATGCGTATAATTTATTAATTTCTACCATCTGCTGCGTCAATACTCACGGCTGAAATGTCAAAATGTCTCCGGGGCCACTTGTCCAGCTCTGTGGCCCACTTGAAAGTGCTCTTCTCGCTATGTCTGTACGATGACACCAGCGCAGCCACCCAGGTGCGGCCACCTGCGATCATCATATTTATTGTTCATCATCATCATCATCATCATCATCATCATCAGCAACCCATCAACGGCTCACTACTGAGCGCAGGTCTCCTCTCAGAGAAGGGTTATAGGCCATAGTCCACCACGCTGGCCCAATTCGAATTGGCAGACTTCACACACCACCGAGAACATTATGGAGAAATCTCAGGCGTGCAGGTTTCCTGACGATGTTTTCCTTCACCGTTGAAGCATGTGATATTTAATTTATTAAGACGCACATAACTCCGAAAAATACTATTATAATTTTTATCCCGGATAGTAATAATCATAAAGCGAAAAACAATTGTAAAAGATACCTGCAAAATCATAATCCTGAACGCAAGCATCGAAATTCCCTCTACTGGTCCATAGATACGGTAGAGTCGACTTGACAGATCTCTGCGCCTGTGACGTCATATCGTCCCAGTCTGACAGCTTGCCGAAACATGACATTACATCTGCCAATAATAAAAGTATAATTATGGTATTGTATCATCATCATCAGTAACCCATCAACGGCTCACTACTGAGCGCAGGTCTCCTCTCAGAGAAGGGTTATAGGCCATAGTCCCCCACGCTGGCCCAATGCGAATATTTTTTTCGACATTTTGCACGATTAATCAAAAACTATTATGTATAAAAATAAATAAAATTTACCCCACTCGGTATCTTACTTTGAAATTTCAAATCCCCGATTTTCTCCCTTTTTTAATTAAAAAAAATAATAATTTTCGATGTTTTTTTTATTTCAATGATGTTGGTCCACTATTATACACAATTATTCCAAATTTCATGTCGATAGCTTTAATAGTTACTAAAATAATCGACTGGGACAGACGAACGGACGGACGGAGAAAGTCACACCATAAGGGTTCCATTTTTACCCTTTTCGTACGGAACCCCAAAAATGATAGCCACTGACATATATTTTTTATCCATGGAAGGATTGCTATGAAATAAAAATAACATTTTTCTAGCAAATCTTCAACATTGTTAAAAAGTATGTAAGTAATGTCAGTGGCTATCATTTTTTGATAGGCACTGAGGTACAGAATCGGGACCCTGGTCCTCGACTTTGCTGCGTGATTGAAGGACAAACCAACAAACAAACAAACACATTTTCGCATTTATAAAGGACTCAACATACCTTCCAAGGAAAATACTGGGGTAGCTTCAGACATGTCAACGTCACAATCCGGTATTCTGAAACAATATTTGTGTTTGATGTACTATTTTATTTTTGACGTGATGACGTCTTATGAATCGATGAACACCGGCTGCACGCACGAAAAAGTGTCACGTTCCGCCTGAGCCTGCGCGTGCAAGCGTGAGCGCGTAACAAGCGATAGAGAGGCACGATCGGCCTAAGCGTTGGCTTGTGCCGCCCGCCAGTCATCGTCAATGTTTCATGACGTTATCACGCAAAACTATCGTCCGTAAACCGACTTTACAGACAACCAATTTTTATTATTATAATATATTTCTAACCAAATTAGCACTATTTTAAGAGGACTATTACATTTCTCTTACTCTCTCTCGCACATTCTAATATTTTTCAATGATTGTAAAAATCTCAGATACTTTTGACTAAATAGGGTCAGTTAGTATCTTCCACAATTAAATTACGGACCACTAGTAAACCTATTAAATAAAATTAAATTAAATTAAACAATAATTTAATACAAAAAAATTCTTTGTAAACAACCGACTTCAAACTCTCGCTCTACAATGCACACACACTATACAAAGTATATAATTTATTGTTGACATTTTAAAAACCGCTCGACCGATTTCGATAAAATTTATATGGGACCACCTGAGGAGTATACCCTTTCAAGCAAAAAAAGAATTTCCCAAATCGGTTCATGCGTCTTCGAGTAATCGGTGGACATACATAAAAAAAGAAAAATAATAAAAAAAATATTCTGACGAATTGATAACCTCCTCCTTTTTTGAAGTCGGTTAAAGAACTAACTTTTACCCGCGACATCGTCTGCGTGGAAGTCCACGCTTTTATTCCGGTTTTTGTAAATCCCGCGGGAACTTTTTTTATCGCCGCTACAAAATGTCTAGATATATTTGTCTTTCTCCAGGTACTGAACCAAACCCATGCAAAATATCACATCGATCCGTTGCTCCGTTTCTGCGTGATTGAAGGACAAACACACTTTCGCATTCATAACCTAAACCTATCAATACGATACACATTTCTGCGGTGGTGTCGTGTGATGCGGGTTGTTACGTTCCCTCGAATATGGTTGAGCGAAGCAATGGCTGGGTTGCGTCATGCTCGTGAACGGGTGCCACCAGCGGCAATGGGGCTACTTTCTGTCTGCCCGTCTTGACATGTGTTGAATTATAATTAGAAATAATTACGTATGCTTTTGTGGAACTTCCCCTCATTGTGGAAACTCTGCACACATAGAATAATAATATCTATTAAGTATATTGTAAAAGTATTTTGAAAAGAGCAACAGCCGAGTTTCTTGCTGGTTCTTCTCGGCAGGAACGGCATTCCGAACCAGTGGTAGACTCATTGACGATTCAAAAGTACTTGTAAAAGTTTATTTGAATAAAAAAAACATTTCTATTCTATTTCTCACCCCATCAAAAACATCTCAGGGCCGTAGCGTCGCATCTTATAATCTTCCTGCAGAAGTTTACATATGTCTTCACCTTCCGTGCTCTTGGTTTTTCGCACTAACATGTCTATGATTTGGTTCAAACTGAAAATAATTCAAACCACATAATCATAATCATCATCATCATCATCATCAGCAACCCATCATCGGCTCACTACTGAGCACAGGTCTCCTCTCAGAGAAGGGTTAAAGGCCATAGTCCACCACGCTGGCCCAATGCGAATTGGCGGACTTCACACGCCTTCGAGAACATTATGGAGAACTCTCAGGTGTGCAGGTTTCCTCTCAATTTTTTCCTTCACCGTGATATTTACTTGCTTTAACGCACATGACTCCGAAAAGTCAGATGAGCGTGCCCGGGATCGAACCTGCGACCCCCGTCTTACTATTAGGCCCGCTTGCAGAAACGCCGGGTTATCATTTTAACCCAGAGTTAGCTGCTGCTTTGACAGATTTCGAATAAAGCTTCTGTCAAAATTGCGAATTTATTCGTGGGTTAAACCTAACCCGGCGTCTCTGCAAACGAGCCTTTGGACTGCTTGCAGAGACGCCGAGTTAGTTAACCCAGGAATAATAATTTTGACAGAAGCTTTATACGAAATCTGTCAAATTTGTCCTTTTAACCCAGAGTTAGCAGCTAACTCTGGGTTAAAAGGATAACCCAGGGTCTCTGCAAGCGGGCCTTAGGGATTTAGGAATACTTACTTTGATAAATCCCACATATCAATTTTCCTGGCTATCTCCAAAATCCATGGTGTAATGGGACATATAATAGTCAGGCATTTCGATATATTCTCGCTCATTGCGGAGTCGAAATCGAACCCGGGACGTTTCGGTTTGTATGTCTTTAGTAGTTGGACGATGACAGATGTTGCCGCTGCAGGGTTAATCTGTAAAAACGAGATAAAAGTTAAAATACTGCCACCCGACTACGGAAGAATGTAAAAAATACATAAATAATGTCCTTCCGACCGAATCCGATCACGGCGGCCAACCTCCTTAGAGATCAGCCATCTGCGCGGGAGATATTATAGTGCACAAGTGTGTGCGCAAACACAGGTGCACTCTCTATTCCCTCGCTCTCATAGTCCAATGGGACGGAAATCCTACACGACCGGAGAGAGATCAGGCGCAGGACCGACGGCTTTACGTGCTCTCCGAGGCACGGGGGTGACTCACCGCCAACTTCCTAACTCCGGGCTAGTACTGAGAATTTCTTTGGTAGAAAAATCCAATACATTTTTTTAACGGCCCGACCCGGGAATCGAACCCGGGACCTCGTCATCTGTAGTCGAACAAGCTAACCACTAGACCAACGAGGCAGTTAAACGGAAAAATGTATGTAGCATACGTCATATTGATTTTGTTCGTATAAAATATAGCCTATGTCACCCGGACCATACTAACGAATCGACTGACATCTCATTAATCAAAATCGACTCAGTAGTTTAGGCGACAGGGTGGAACACGTAAATAGTCACATACATACATACAACAAAACAATATATCCAATCCATCAGCCTGTATTTATCCATTGCTAGACATAGGCCTTTCCGAGAGCGCGCCACCAAACACGGTCCGCCGCTTTCCTCATCCAACCTCTTCCCGCCACCTTCTTAAGGTCATCGGTCTAGCGAGCTGGAGGGCGTCCTACTCTGCGCTTGCTGGTACGCGGTCTCCACTCCAGAACACGTCTGCCCCATCGGCCATCGGTTCTGCGACAGATATGACCTGCCCACTGCCACTTCAGCTTGCTAATCCTCAGAGCTATGTCGGTCACTTTTGTTCTTCTACGAATCTCCTCGTTCCGGATTTTATCCCTGAGAGATTCCCAACATAGCTCGCTCCATAGCGCGCTGAGCGACTTTTAATTTGTGAACGAGGCCCACCGTCAGTGTCCACGTTTCCGCTCCATACATCATTACCGGTAGGACACACTCATTGAAAACCTTTGTCTTCAGGCTTTGCGGTATCGACGAATCGAAGACCTGACGCAGCTTTGAAAATGCTGCCTAAAACAATACATGCGGGTAAAAAAATATCGTAGTTTTGTCACTCTCACCTCTAAAAACTGTAACAATGTCTTCAGTAAATCTTCCAGAGACGTTTGAACATTTAAACTGGCCGTAGACGATTCTGCAAAACATACAATACTAAAGGTCTGTTTCACCACCTTCAAGTAAACATTAGAAGTGATACAGCGTTTATCAAATCCTTAAAAATGTTTCTGATAGAAAGAGCATATCATAAAGTAAAAGATTTTTTTGACGAATAATAACGGTGTCCGTCTCTCTACTTAAACTAGTAATTGCTGTGCCCCAACGGGGTTCCAATGTAAATATTGTATATTTTAAGTTGGAATGCAAGGAATAAATGAATAAATAAATGAATAAATGAACGTTGAGCGACGAATAAAGTTGACATTTTTTTGTATAGGCCATCTGTCAAAACGTCAAATTTATTCCAGTTTACTCGAAGGTGGTGAATCAGGCTCTTATAAGATTTTTGGCAATTTTACGCCATTTTTCCAAACAAAAAGGTTACCTAGTGTGAATTGGCTGAACTTTAATGATAATAATTAAAGGAGATTGGCGAATTCCATAGAGTTGTATTGGTAGTTAATCTAAGATAGACATACCGGCGGCGGGAATGGGGCTACTTTATGTCTGCCCATCCTAAGATAGAAGTTAGTCGGTATGCATTTTTGGAACTTACCTCATTGTGGAAACACTGCATATATAGCATAATATTTACTGTATTGTAAATTTGTTTTGAAAAGAGCAACCGCCGAGTTTCTTGCTGGTTCTTCTCGGCAGGAAGGGCATTCCGAACCAGTGGTAGAGCCAGACGATTCAAAAGCACTTGTAAAAAGTTTATTTTAATAAAAAATATTTCTATTTTATTCTATTCTATTCTATACATACAAATCTATGGAATTATTTATAACCCCCGACAAAAAGATGGGTGTTGTGTTTTTAGTTTGAAGTGTGTATGTGTCTGTCTCATAGACTTATTATATTTACTAGTATGTTCCCTAGTAGCAGCCTACCCTATGGACCGATTTTGATGCGGTTATTCTGTTTGAAAGCGTAATTGAATCGAGGTGGATCTTAGCTATACAATTTATGAAGGTCTGCTCAGATGTTTGAAGACCATCAGCTCATTTCCTACTTCATTAAAGGATCTTACAAGCTTCGATTTGAAATTTGGTGTACTGTTACTTCGAATTATTTGAAAGGCATGGTGACCTTGAGCTGATGCTGCAGCATCAAGTAGTCTGCGGGGTACCCAACTCCTCAGCAACTTATAGCGGATATAGTGTGTTTGGGCTCATTAGAATTGTCTCAATGAGTCGGTGTTAGATAGATGACGATCCAGGATCCAGGAGGAGGATCTGATGATGGAGCAGCAAACTGGGTAACAGGATGTCAGGTATATCGTACGCAGTCCGGCCATAGATTCACATTTTCAATTTATACTTGCTAGAACTAAACTGGACCGCAAAGGAAAAGGGTCGGTTAGAAAATCTTCAGTATCTCCAAAAGTACCTGACCTAGCTAAATCAAATAAAGAATAAATAAGAATATTTTAATTTGCTTAAATGAAAATAAAAAAAAACACGAATTCAAGCTTTTTTTAAAAAAAATGTAAAATACATGAAAACACGTATTTTTAGGGTTCCGTACCCAAAGGGTACCAACGGGACCCTATTACTAAGCCTACGCTGTCCGTCCGTCCGTCCGTCCGTCCGTCCGTCTGTCAGCGGGCTGTATCTCGTAAACCGTAATAGATAAACAGATGAAATTTTCACATATTATGTATTTCTATTGCCGCTATAACAACAAATAATAAAAATCAAATTAAATTAAAAAAATTAAATTAAAATGGGTAGGTGGGTAGATGGAAATCTTTTAATTTAATTTTTTTTAACGGAACCCTAAAAGAGCGAGGCCCGACTCGCACTTGGCCGATTTTTTTTTCATTTTGAAGATTTTCTAACCGACCCTTTTTCTTTGCGGTCCAGTTTATTTGAGTGGATTAAAACATATAGCCAAGCCCACCCGTGCGAAGCTGGGCACGTCACTTGTTATCACATCATACCTTGCTTACTCTGCAGCGAACTTCCTCCAGTCAACGTTCTAGGTAATGTCTTAGTCAAAGATGTCACCGATGCGATTTGCCTACGAACGAAAAGTACCTTTATGTGTAACTTAACTTTAACAATAGTACTAGCTTTAGTTCGCTACTTCGTTCGTTTATTCGATTGTTGATTTGTCCTTCAATCACGCAGCAATAAATTGACCTTTTTTGGAAGAGTAGGTATAGTTGAGAATTTGGAGAGTTTATTACACACACACATAACATAATAATACCTTTTATCCCGGAAAAAACAAGGGATCCCGAAGAAATTTTGAAAACTAACTCAACGCGGACCAAGTCATTTGCAAAAACTAGTTTAATAGTAAAGATGTAGTCACTATTTTTGGAGTTACGATGTAACAGATGAACATACACACATAGACTACTAAAATCTAACCCTTCCCTAGTTGGGTAAAACAGAACTTACCTCGATTCTATTGGTTCATCCCTTAATTTCGCCTTCTGGAAGTTCTCTTGATCTCGAATACGTTGAAAGAATAAATCCAACATGCCCGCCAAGTTGGTAGCTTCTAGATGTTTCGATGTGTTCTTCAAAGGTAGAACGATGGCTAAGAGAAAGCTCTCGCAGAATCTGAAAATGGGATCATCATCATCATTATGATAATCATCATCATCATCATCAGCCAAAGTACATCCAAAAGTAACGCCAACGTTTGTTATCCTCTGCCTTTCCAAGACATGCATTATATCTTGCCTTAACATGGGTAGCCTAAGTATATTGTCACGCTCTCTTTAAACATTTCTGCGGTGGTGTCGTGTGATGCGGGTTGTTACGTTCCCTCAAATATGGTTGAGCGAAGCAATGGCTGGATCATGCGTCATGCTCGTGAACGGGTGCCACCAGCGGGAATGGGGCTGCTTTCTGTCTGCCCGTCTTAACGTGTTGAATTATAATTAGGTATGCTTTTGTGGAACTCATTGTGGAAACACTGCATACATAGCATAGTATCTATTGAATTGTAGACTTGTTTTGAAAAGAGCAACCGCCGAGTTTCTTGCTGGTTCTTCTCGGCAGGAAGGGCATTCCGAACCAGTGGTAGACTCATCGACTATTCAAAAGCACTTGTAAAAAAGTTTATTTGAAAAAAAAACATTTCTATTCTATTCTATTCTATTTGACGACCTCCCTGGCGCAGTGGTGAGCGCTGTGGTGTTATAACTGGGAGGTCTCGGGTTCGATTCCCGGCGGGGTCAATTTGGGAATTTATAATTTCTGAATTGTCTTTGGTCTGGTCTGGTGGGAGGCTTTCGTTGGCCGTGGCTAGTTACCACCCTACCGTCAAAGACGTGCCGCCAAGCGATTTAGCGTTCCGGCACGATGGCGTGTAGAAACCAATTAGGAGTATGGGTTGAATGTTCACTGCCATACCCCTTCCAAGTTAGTCCGCTACCATCTTAGACTGCATCGTCACTTACCATCAGGTGAGATCGCAGTCAAGGACTATCTTGTCATCGAATAAAAAAAAAAAAATTCTATTCTTTCGCATCCAATCACAAGAAAAAAAAGATTAAAAACTATAACCAGATTACGGAAAATTAAATATTACATCCGCCATATTGATTTTGTCCGTATTAAATGTAGCGAATAGAATAGAATAGAATAGAATAGAATAGAATAGAATAGAATAGAATAGACGAAACATACAACTGGACATTAAATATTAGGTTAACATCTATTTATGTACAATGTTTCTTGCAAATAAATACATTTCGTTTCTTTTTTGCAAATAAAATATACATTTCATTTCATTTAAATAAAAATTATATTAAATTATATTTTATTTATTTTACGTGAATGGAGTTGCTAAAGAATAGAATAGAATAGAATAGAATAGACGAAACATACAACTGGACATTAAATATTAGGTTAACATCTATTTATGTACAATGTTTCTTGCAAATAACATTTCGTTTCTTTTTTGCAAATAAAATATACATTTCATTTCATTTAAATAAAAATTATATTAAATTATATTTTATTTATTTTACGTGAATGGAGTTGCTAAAGAATAGAATAGAATAGAATAGAAATATTTTTTATTCAAATAAACTTTTACAAGTGCTTTTGAATAGTCGATGAATCTACCACTGGTTCGGAATGCCCTTCCTGCCGAGAAGAACCAGCAAGAAACTCGGCGGTTGCTCTTTTCAAAACAAGTATACAATTCAATAGATACTATGCCATGTATGCAGTGTTTCCACAATGAGTTCCACAAAAGCATACCTATAAAACAAAAATTATAATTACAATTATAATTATAATTCAACACGTTAAGACGGGCAGACAGAAAGCAGCCCCATTCCCGCTGGTGGCACCCGTTCACGAGCATGACGCATGACCCAGCCATTGCTTCGCTCAACCATATTTGAGGGAACGTAACAACCCGCATCACACGACATCAAAGCCTCACCTTACACCAGAGTCTGTGCTGAGACATCTGCCGACTCCCTCCCTCACGTGTTTGGATATATCTCCGTCCTTGTCCACCAAGCCCTGTGCCACCCCTGTGTATACGATCTCAGTATACGTGTCGTGAGACGACAGCAGTAGGGAGTTCGATTCCCGGGCGCGTCTTTTTGCGGCTGGCTCAGAAGCGTCCCGTGAGATGAGCACTGAAAGAAACAATGATATAAGTAAAATGCACTGATGAAAAATTTTGCGCTCATCACGCTCGCCGTCATATATCCTACTAGCTGATGCCCGCGACTTCATCCGCGTGGATTAATCCCGCGGGAACTCTTTTCGGGATGCCTATTGCACCCTCCAGGTTCTAAACTATACCTATCCAAAAAATCACGTCAGTCTGTAACTTTGTTGCAGCGTGATTGACGGACAAACCAACAAACAAACATACTTTCGCATTTATAATGTGTATTGGTAAGGAAGAATAAATACTGCGATAATAAAGGCGATCTAATTAATCGAATCACGTCGATCCGTTGCTGCGTGATTGAAGAACAAACAAACACACTTTCGCATATAAAATATTATTAAGGATTTATATACGTTCCTTCAAATATGGTTGAGCGAAGCAGCGGCTAGGTCATGCGTCATGCCCGAGGACGGGTTCCGCCGGCGGGAATGGAAATGGGGGCATACTTTCTGTCTGCCCATTTTAATATGTATTGAATAATTGTAAGTAGCATGCCTTTTAAGAACTTCCCCTCATTGTGGAAACACCGCACACATAGCATAGTATCTATTGTATTGTAAACTTGTTTTGAAAAGAGCAACAGCCGAGTTTCTTGCTGGTTCTTCTCGGCAGGAAGGGCATTCCGAACCAGTGGTAAACTCATCGACGATTCAAAAGCACTCGTAAAAAGTTTATTTGAATCTATCTATAATATAATAAAACTGTAGCAGGTCCAATTCTGTACATTGAAGATATTTTGAAAATTTTTGTTTGAGGGCACCCTATAATCGATACTGAAGCCAAAACAATTTTTTTTTATTTTTTTGTCTGTCTGTCTGTCTGTCTGTCTGTCTGTCTGTCTGTCTGTCTGTCTGTCTGTCTGTCTGTCTGTATCTTGGCCGCGCATCACGCCGAAACTACTGGACGGATTTAAATGAAACTTGGCATGATTTAAGTTCATACTACGAGGTATAATATAGAATACTTTCTATCCCGAAATTCAGCACGGTTCCCTTGGGAGAGGGGATGAAAGTCAAAATGTGTATTTAGCTGTAATTCATTAAGGCGTATTTCGATTTCATTCATTCTTTTTTGTTAGAAAGCTGGTACTTTAGAGATTGTCCTGTAATTATTTCAAGGTCGTCAATTTAGTAGTGCAGAAATTATAGACATCACAATCTTCAGTGTTGAGGCCAACGGCTTGGCCAACGAGTCAAGGCCTGGAACACGAGGTATAGGGGCCCATCAGCTATAACCTGAGTCCAGGGTCGCTGCCCAAAGCGGCCTTTCACCGCGGTCAGATTTGTTCTCTCGTCGAGGATTGCCTGACCTGATTCGCACTGATTGCGGCACAAATTATAAGGGCACTGATAGATATTTAAAAGAGATTGTCGAATTCCTGTCTAGCAATAAGATTAGATTAAGTACAGCATTGTCCAAGATGGGGGTAACCTGGAAGTTTGACCCCCCAGCTTACCCTCATTGGGGTGGAATATTCGAAGCTGTGGTTAAGGTGGCCAAGACTCATCTCCGGCGCGTTATAGGCGAAACTGTTTTAACCTTTGAAGAACTCGCCACCGTGTTTTGCAAAATTGAGGCTGTACTCAATTCTCGGCCACTCTGTCCCCTCTCATCTGACCCAAATGACCTGGAGGTCTTAACTCCCGGTCATTTTCTGATTGGTCAGCCCCTTAACGCTCTACCCGAATACCCCTTCAGGGACGTGAAGGTCTCACGTTTGTCCCGGTTTGAGCTGCTGCAACAGATGACTCAGAGTTTTTGGCACCGTTGGTCACTAGAGTATTTGCATCTTTTGCAGCAGCGGGTTAAGTGGGCTGACAAATCTGATCCACCCAAAGTTGGTGACCTAGTGCTGATTAAGGAACCTAATTTGTTGCCTTTATACTGGCGCTGTGGGCGCATTCTTAAGCTGATCTACGGGTCTGATGGGGTTCCCAGGGTTGCCGAGGTAATGGTCGGAGACTCTGTCTTGCAGCGAGCCGTTTGCTCCTTATCACGTTTACCTATTTACTAGTAAGTGGACGTAAATCCTTACGACCACAGGCGGGGGGATTGTTCGCGCCATGTACCTGTCCATAATTCCTAGTTCCATGGTCGCGACGCTGGCAATCTCTTTGGCTCGCAATGAAGTTGACAGATGCGAGTTTTAAAACTTGCCGCTCTTTTGGGGCGTGGTTTTTGCAAGTTCACTTTTGTTTTTTGACAGCTAATACGTACATAAAAAAATCTCGGGTCGCGCGCACCGTTTGCTGTTTTTAAGTGTCTAGTTTTAGTTTATTTTACGGTTTGGTTGCGCCGTCGGGCCGTTTATGTGTCGACCTAGCTATAATCATAATTGTTGACTGTTGTCCGTAACGAGGAGCCTTTTTTTGGAACCCGCCGACCTTCGCTCGCCACGCGCTCGGCGGGAGTGTGTGTGAAAAAGTGATAAACCAAGTGTACAGTGCTACGCCAGCCCGGCGTCCACAGCTGCAGGCCCTAACTAGCTGCCTGCCTGCTGCGGCTAGCGGCCTGAGAAGTTCACCTCACACTTAACCCTCACAACACACCCCACTTACTCACCACTTCATACCATCTCAGGCCGTACAAGGATTGACTGCTGCAAGGAAGGTCAGTGCAACCCTACCATCATTAAGTGACCACTACGTTGAGAACAAATCTGACCGCGGTGAAAGTCCGCTTTGGGCAGCGACCCTGGACTCAGGTTATAGCTGATGGGCCCCTATACCTCGTGTTCCAGGCCTTGACTCGTTGGCCAAGCCGTTGGCCTCAACATTCAGTATAGGTCCAAATAACTTGAACCCCGGAATCTACAGGATACTTTGAATGTACGGCTCATCTTAAGCTGGCATATGTACTTTATCGTATACAGCCATCGTGGATAGCCCTATTTTGTCAAAGTCAAACTACTCCAAAGGCGTCAGATTTTGCCAAACGATCATTATACCTACATACTACATAGTAGGTATGGATGTAATACATCGTATGGACGTAATATTACAGTGTTTTCCTATGTAATTTAATATTCTAATCATACTTACTAATATTATAAATGCGAAAGTGTGTTTGTTTGTTGGTTTGTCCTTCAATCACGCCGCAACAGAGCCACGGATCTACGTGATTTTTTGCATGGGTATAGTTGAGGACCTGGAGAGTGACATAGGCTACTTTTCCCGGAAAATCAAAGTGATGCCGAGGGATTTTAAAAACTAGATCCACGCGGACGAAGTCAAGGGCATCAGCTAGTAAAAAATATTTCTATTCTATTCGTACAAAAACAAAACCTTACATTGGAAAGCTCTGACCAGCACTCCGTACGCCTCGCTCCGCACTTTGGCCGGTAAGTGTTGACACGACATCGCCACCTGATTCACCACACGCCTTCTGAGGTGTTCTTCCATCAAGTGAAGACCGTTTTTAGCCTGAAAATAAAATACCTATAACATTTACAACTACACAAAAAACAGTTATACAATACTATTTAATGTGTCATTAGGGGTCATCCATAAATTACGTCATACGTTGAGGAGTGTCCAGTTAACAAAATGTGACATTGTGTGACAAGGGACAGGGGGTGTTAAAAGCTATGTGAAATCACATGTTAAATCTAAAATACTAAAACGCGAAATTTATATGTAAACCAAAAACTTATAAAAAAAATATTATCTACTAGTAACTCGATCTAAATTCATAAGGCTTATGTACTTATGTAGGTTTAAGTCGTCGGCGATTGCAAAAAAAGGAATAATTGCTGTTTTAATTAAATTACTAATAGAAAAAAAAATTTGCAGTCATAGGGAATGCCGATAGAAGTGAAAACTGATTTGCTAATAATTAAAAACAAATAATAAATGTGCACTGTCACGATTTCGTGAGTGAGACTCGAACCCGCGACATCACACATTAAACGGTAAGGAAGGCGGCTGCTTGCCCGCTGCACTGCACAAGATTGTGCGGGAACCTCTAAAATGTTGAACGCTTACTGAAATCTCCAGGTGACGATTGTGAAGGTGACGATGACGCGAAATCCATGTTTTGCTCACCCAAAAAAGTGCTCAACGCGCCTAAAGAAGTTTTCACTTCAATATGTAACGTCACACCAGAGGGGGAGGGGGTTTCATAAGTGTGACCACCTGTGAGAAGGATGGTGGGGGCGGGGGGTTGGCTTATGGATAACCCCTTACCATCAAGTATAGGTTATTTAATTTAACAGCGCGTTCAGAAATGTACGTCGACAGGATCACACTGTGCTCTGTGATTCTATTACTAACACTGACAGGCCGCTGTCATATTTTTTGAACATACTTGATTGACGCCATTTCGGATTTAATTGACGCCATTTTGGACATGATTGACGCCATTTTGGAATGGATTGAGGCCATTTTGGAGTTTGGACTGGATTGAGGCCATTTTGGAGTTTGGACTGGATTGAGGCCATTTTGGAGTTTGGACTGGATTGAGGCCATTTTGGAGTTTGGACTGGATTTAGGCCATTTTGGAGTTTGGACTGGATTGAGGCCATTTTGGAGTTTGGACTGGATTGAGGCCATTTTGGAGTTTGGACTGGATTGAGGCCATTTTGGAGTTTGGACTGGATTGAGGCCATTTTGGAGTTTGGACTGGATTGAGGCCATTTTGGAGTTTGGACTGGATTGAGGCCATTTTGGAGTTTGGACTGGATTGAGGCCATTTTGGAGTTTGGACTGGATTGAGGCCATTTTGGAGTTTGGACTGGATTGAGGCCATTTTGGAGTTTGGACTGGATTGAGGCCATTTTGGAGTTTGGACTGGATTGAGGCCATTTTGGAGTTTGGACTGGATTGAGGCCATTTTGGAGTTTGGACTGGATTGAGGCCATTTTGGAGTTTGGACTGGATTGAGGCCATTTTGGAGTTTGGACTGGATTGAGGCCATTTTGGAGTTTGGACTGGATTGAGGCCATTTTGGCGCTGTTAACAGTTAACGAGTGTCTCTGGAACTAATAATATTGCAAATGGCGCACCAACCTCTATAATAATTAATCTATGATTTCATATGAAATCATTCATTCTTTCATTAATCTATGATTTCATATGAAATCATAGATGAATGAAAGACGTCGGTATGCCATTTGCAATATAATTAGTTCCAGAGACACTCGTATGTCAAATGTGGCACTTCAAACTGATCCATAATTTAAGCTGCCGTTTGTATAGATACAGCCAGTCCAGTGCTAATCATAGATTAATTATAGAATAGAATAGAATAGAATATTATTTATTCATTGACAAGAAAACAAAATATAAGAAACAAAATGGAAATACACATGAAAATGGAAAAACAGAAAGTAATTACAATCTAACTTAACTAGTGTCTACTATGTGTCATGCCAATGAAAGGGTTCTAGCTCAGCTAAATGCTGTGGATACATATGTAACCACAGCGCTGATATTCTGCTAGGGCCCGAATAAGAGGGTAGTCATTTAAAGTAAATAAATATTATACATATGAAAATAACTTATTAGGTAAAATATAAATTGTATTATAAAATTGAATCGATAATGTCCTTTCCTTTTTTTTTTTTAAATTTATTATTTGTAAATGTACTACCACGGCTATCTTACTATGTATTTTAATATGATTATTCGTTTTTTTGTGTTATTAATAACTGTTCTCTGAAAAGTTTTTTGAAAACAAATTTAGAGCTTGCATTGCGAAAAGGTGGAGGGATGTCATTCCAGCATTTCGTGGCAAGATATTTAAAGCTGCCACGAAATGCTGCCGACCGGTGGCGTGGCATTGATAAAAGTGGCACCACCGCCCTAAGCCCAAAGCTTGGCTCGCGCCATTTCAATTTCGAATACAGATATTCAGGTTTTTGGGATTTAACAACACCGAACAATAGAGTGCCTAAAAGTAAATTATATCTGTTTTTCATTTTTAGCATATTGTGTTCATTTAAAAAAGGAGTAACGTGTGATCTTGGCGGAATAGGAAAACAAAAACGAGCGCAAGCATTTTGTACGCGCTGAAGTAATCGCCACGATTTACTTAGCAAGCATAGTCCATAAACTGTTAAACAATAATTTAATTTTGACAAAATTAGTGTGTCACAAAGTTTAATTCTGAGGTTAATACTAATGTAAGGCCTAATCTTATACAGAACTTTAAGTCTATAAAAACAGTTCCGGGCAAGATCAATTACGTGTTCTTCGAAGCGTAAGTTTTCATCCATTCGCAGTCCAAGATTACGATTATATACATCAGCAATCTATATATACTAGTGGTTCGCCCCGAACTGAGACCTCGCGGTAACGCGAACGGTATCTCATAATTATTCATTCAATGACGACCAAAATTGACAGTATTATTATTATGCCCGTTTTCACCAACCATACCTCAATCATCCCCTAAGTAGAAGTCTCTTTACGTAGGTAGCCCCTAAATACAATCCTGACATTCCATTTACACCTTTAGCTGTCTCGTAGAGGTTCGTAATAACAAAGTTGACTGAAAGCGTCACCTAACTCAACAAAGGTAGCCCGTTAAGATTAGGGAACGGTAGTGAAATCAGGCATCAATAGGTACCAACTTAGGTATAGTTTTTTGGAAAATTGAAATTAAATTATTTGTTCACTGCGTCATCTATCGACACGAACAGAAAAAATGCAAAAACAACCGCGTAGTGAAGTTTTATTGATGTTTGATATTTAACTAAATAATAATTTTAATTGAAAAATATGTTATTATAATATCTATTAGTACTTGTCATACAAAATAATAATAGTTTATGTAAAGCTGCGTTTGCAATATGAGATGAAAGCGCCATCTATTGACATCTTTGTGAAGTTCTGTTAAAATGCAGCTCATTAAAAATTAAATAATTTAGTTTCCTTATTATATTTATCTAATTTAAGTATTTGTTGTTAAAGTACATGATAGTTCGCAAATAATTCAAAAGTTTCAAGCTTGGCCTATCAACGGATTAAGACTTCTGAGGTCAAATATAATCTCCACTTTGAAAGCCCCCCATTTCGTCAATTTTATGAATAAAATAAAAAAAATGTACTCTGTTCCAAATTATCTTTAAAATGATATACCGCAACCCTATGTAACGCTATGAAAATTTTTACTTCGCATTCGCTTCTATGAGAGCCCACCTGAAATAAGGATTTTTATAATTTTTTAAGCCATTATCGGCTGGAGGCCATAGGTATACATATTATATCAAAATTTGAAGTAATTACGTTCAGCAATTCAGAAGTTATGAGGCTCTGACAGACGGACGGACGGACGGACAAGTGCAAATTCACTCAAGTAGACTCAGAGACCTTCGCTTCGCTCGGTCAAAAACCTAGTAAAACTCTATATCTCACCAAGAGCATCGCCTCCCGCGTGGGATTCATCTCCGCGAGCCCCGCGCCGTCGAACATGGCCGCCACGTGGTCGCCGCGCCGCGCGCTCCGCACGTACGTCGACAGGATCTCTATATCTCACCAAGAGCATCGCCTCCCGCGTGGGATTCATCTCCGCGAGCCCCGCGCCGTCGAACATGGCCGCCACGTGGTCGCCGCGCCGCGCGCTCCGCACGTACGTCGACAGGATCTCTATATCTCACCAAGAGCATCGCCTCCCGCGTGGGATTCATCTCCGCGAGCCCCGCGCCGTCGAACATGGCCGCCACGTGGTCGCCGCGCCGCGCGCTCCGCACGTACGTCGACAGGATCTCTATATCTCACCAAGAGCATCGCCTCCCGCGTGGGATTCATCTCCGCGAGCCCCGCGCCGTCGAACATGGCCGCCACGTGGTCGCCGCGCCGCGCGCTCCGCACGTACGTCGACAGGATCTCTATATCTCACCAAGAGCATCGCCTCCCGCGTGGGATTCATCTCCGCGAGCCCCGCGCCGTCGAACATGGCCGCCACGTGGTCGCCGCGCCGCGCGCTCCGCACGTACGTCGACAGGATCTCTATATCTCACCAAGAGCATCGCCTCCCGCGTGGGATTCATCTCCGCGAGCCGCGCGCCGTCGAACATGGCCGCCACGTGGTCGCCGCGCCGCGCGCTCCGCACGTACGTCGACAGGATCTCTATATCTCACCAAGAGCATCGCCTCCCGCGTGGGATTCATCTCCGCGAGCCGCGCGCCGTCGAACATGGCCGCCACGTGGTCGCCGCGCCGCGCGCTCCGCACGTACGTCGACAGGATCTCTATATCTCACCAAGAGCATCGCCTCCCGCGTGGGATTCATCTCCGCGAGCCGCGCGCCGTCGAACATGGCCGCCACGTGGTCGCCGCGCCGCGCGCTCCGCACGTACGTCGACAGGATCTCTATATCTCACCAAGAGCATCGCCTCCCGCGTGGGATTCATCTCCGCGAGCCGCGCGCCGTCGAACATGGCCGCCACGTGGTCGCCGCGCCGCGCGCTCCGCACGTACGTCGACAGGATCTCTATATCTCACCAAGAGCATCGCCTCCCGCGTGGGATTCATCTCCGCGAGCCCCGCGCCGTCGAACATGGCCGCCACGTGGTCGCCGCGCCGCGCGCTCCGCACGTACGTCGACAGGATCTCTATATCTCACCAAGAGCATCGCCTCCCGCGTGGGATTCATCTCCGCGAGCCCCGCGCCGTCGAACATGGCCGCCACGTGGTCGCCGCGCCGCGCCGCGCGCTCCGCACGTACGTCGACAGGATCTCTATATCTCACCAAGAGCATCGCCTCCCGCGTGGGATTCATCTCCGCGAGCCGCGCGCCGTCGAACATGGCCGCCACGTGGTCGCCGCGCCGCGCCGCGCGCTCCGCACGTACGTCGACAGGATCTCTATATCTCACCAAGAGCATCGCCTCCCGCGTGGGATTCATCTCCGCGAGCCGCGCGCCGTCGAACATGGCCGCCACGTGGTCGCCGCGCCGCGCGCTCCGCACGTACGTCGACAGGATCTCTATATCTCACCAAGAGCATCGCCTCCCGCGTGGGATTCATCTCCGCGAGCCGCGCGCCGTCGAACATGGCCGCCACGTGGTCGCCGCGCCGCGCGCTCCGCACGTACGTCGACAGGATCTCTATATCTCACCAAGAGCATCGCCTCCCGCGTGGGATTCATCTCCGCGAGCCGCGCGCCGTCGAACATGGCCGCCACGTGGTCGCCGCGCCGCGCGCTCCGCACGTACGTCGACAGGATCTCTATATCTCACCAAGAGCATCGCCTCCCGCGTGGGATTCATCTCCGCGAGCCCCGCGCCGTCGAACATGGCCGCCACGTGGTCGCCGCGCCGCGCGCTCCGCACGTACGTCGACAGGATCTCTATATCTCACCAAGAGCATCGCCTCCCGCGTGGGATTCATCTCCGCGAGCCCCGCGCCGTCGAACATGGCCGCCACGTGGTCGCCGCGCCGCGCGCTCCGCACGTACGTCGACAGGATCTCTATATCTCACCAAGAGCATCGCCTCCCGCGTGGGATTCATCTCCGCGAGCCCCGCGCCGTCGAACATGGCCGCCACGTGGTCGCCGCGCCGCGCGCTCCGCACGTACGTCGACAGGATCTCTATATCTCACCAAGAGCATCGCCTCCCGCGTGGGATTCATCTCCGCGAGCCCCGCGCCGTCGAACATGGCCGCCACGTGGTCGCCGCGCCGCGCGCTCCGCACGTACGTCGACAGGATCTCTATATCTCACCAAGAGCATCGCCTCCCGCGTGGGATTCATCTCCGCGAGCCCCGCGCCGTCGAACATGGCCGCCACGTGGTCGCCGCGCCGCGCGCTCCGCACGTACGTCGACAGGATCTCTATATCTCACCAAGAGCATCGCCTCCCGCGTGGGATTCATCTCCGCGAGCCCCGCGCCGTCGAACATGGCCGCCACGTGGTCGCCGCGCCGCGCGCTCCGCACGTACGTCGACAGGATCTCTATATCTCACCAAGAGCATCGCCTCCCGCGTGGGATTCATCTCCGCGAGCCCCGCGCCGTCGAACATGGCCGCCACGTGGTCGCCGCGCCGCGCGCTCCGCACGTACGTCGACAGGATCTCTATATCTCACCAAGAGCATCGCCTCCCGCGTGGGATTCATCTCCGCGAGCCCCGCGCCGTCGAACATGGCCGCCACGTGGTCGCCGCGCCGCGCGCTCCGCACGTACGTCGACAGGATCTCTATATCTCACCAAGAGCATCGCCTCCCGCGTGGGATTCATCTCCGCGAGCCCCGCGCCGTCGAACATGGCCGCCACGTGGTCGCCGCGCCGCGCGCTCCGCACGTACGTCGACAGGATCTCTATATCTCACCAAGAGCATCGCCTCCCGCGTGGGATTCATCTCCGCGAGCCGCGCGCCGTCGAACATGGCCGCCACGTGGTCGCCGCGCCGCGCGCTCCGCACGTACGTCGACAGGATCTCTATATCTCACCAAGAGCATCGCCTCCCGCGTGGGATTCATCTCCGCGAGCCCCGCGCCGTCGAACATGGCCGCCACGTGGTCGCCGCGCCGCGCGCTCCGCACGTACGTCGACAGGATCTCTATATCTCACCAAGAGCATCGCCTCCCGCGTGGGATTCATCTCCGCGAGCCCCGCGCCGTCGAACATGGCCGCCACGTGGTCGCCGCGCCGCGCGCTCCGCACGTACGTCGACAGGATCTCTATATCTCACCAAGAGCATCGCCTCCCGCGTGGGATTCATCTCCGCGAGCCCCGCGCCGTCGAACATGGCCGCCACGTGGTCGCCGCGCCGCGCGCTCCGCACGTACGTCGACAGGATCTCTATATCTCACCAAGAGCATCGCCTCCCGCGTGGGATTCATCTCCGCGAGCCCCGCGCCGTCGAACATGGCCGCCACGTGGTCGCCGCGCCGCGCGCTCCGCACGTACGTCGACAGGATCTCTATATCTCACCAAGAGCATCGCCTCCCGCGTGGGATTCATCTCCG
This sequence comes from Oeneis ivallda, assembly GCA_029955525.1. Classification (NCBI taxonomy): domain Eukaryota; kingdom Metazoa; phylum Arthropoda; class Insecta; order Lepidoptera; family Nymphalidae; genus Oeneis; species Oeneis ivallda. Next base: position 21,532,699 of record JARPMR010000021.1, read on the forward strand.
CGAGCCGCGCGCCGTCGAACATGGCCGCCACGTGGTCGCCGCGCCGCGCGCTCCGCACGTACGTCGACAGGATCTCTATATCTCACCAAGAGCATCGCCTCCCGCGTGGGATTCATCTCCGCGAGCCGCGCGCCGTCGAACATGGCCGCCACGTGGTCGCCGCGCCGCGCGCTCCGCACGTACGTCGACAGGATCTCTATATCTCACCAAGAGCATCGCCTCCCGCGTGGGATTCATCTCCGCGAGCCCCGCGCCGTCGAACATGGCCGCCACGTGGTCGCCGCGCCGCGCGCTCCGCACGTACGTCGACAGGATCTCTATATCTCACCAAGAGCATCGCCTCCCGCGTGGGATTCATCTCCGCGAGCCCCGCGCCGTCGAACATGGCCGCCACGTGGTCGCCGCGCCGCGCGCTCCGCACGTACGTCGACAGGATCTCTATATCTCACCAAGAGCATCGCCTCCCGCGTGGGATTCATCTCCGCGAGCCGCGCGCCGTCGAACATGGCCGCCACGTGGTCGCCGCGCCGCGCGCTCCGCACGTACGTCGACAGGATCTCTATATCTCACCAAGAGCATCGCCTCCCGCGTGGGATTCATCTCCGCGAGCCCCGCGCCGTCGAACATGGCCGCCACGTGGTCGCCGCGCCGCGCGCTCCGCACGTACGTCGACAGGATCTCTATATCTCACCAAGAGCATCGCCTCCCGCGTGGGATTCATCTCCGCGAGCCCCGCGCCGTCGAACATGGCCGCCACGTGGTCGCCGCGCCGCGCGCTCCGCACGTACGTCGACAGGATCTCTATATCTCACCAAGAGCATCGCCTCCCGCGTGGGATTCATCTCCGCGAGCCGCGCGCCGTCGAACATGGCCGCCACGTGGTCGCCGCGCCGCGCGCTCCGCACGTACGTCGACAGGATCTCTATATCTCACCAAGAGCATCGCCTCCCGCGTGGGATTCATCTCCGCGAGCCGCGCGCCGTCGAACATGGCCGCCACGTGGTCGCCGCGCCGCGCGCTCCGCACGTACGTCGACAGGATCTCTATATCTCACCAAGAGCATCGCCTCCCGCGTGGGATTCATCTCCGCGAGCCCCGCGCCGTCGAACATGGCCGCCACGTGGTCGCCGCGCCGCGCGCTCCGCACGTACGTCGACAGGATCTCTAAACACTGCGACTTCGGGCGGCCCGTGATCTTCGGCGTCAGATCCGCTATCGATCTAAAGAGAAAATAAAAAAAATAGAGTGTGTGCTTAAGGGGACGCAAGCCAGTACCTTCTTCATACAAACGTAGATGAGTGATTACTACATTATTTGATATTGTACGCTCAATACTAAGTATTATGTCGATTTGCCTCGTCATTATCTAGGTTTATTGATATATAAAATAGTGAAAAAAATATTCGCTAAAAGTTACGAGCCTCGAAAGATCGTCATTTTCACACTAAATTTATGACAACTTTTGGCGCAAATAAATAACATTAGGAGTATGAAAATTCCAAAAAAAATTATCATTAGACATAGTTTATTTATTCATCAGTTCAAATAACTTTACTTTGTAAACATACATTTAGTAGTTTTTTCTCAAAAACACTTTTCCCAAACGACTGTTCAACCCTTTTCGCGCGCTTGATTTCGGTGTAAATTATCGCGCCTCTCACCCGACACGGAGCGGGAGCGGGACGGTAGCACGGAAGTATGCGCGCATGCACTCGCTGGTCGCTACACTGAGTCTATCTCTTTCTCACACAATGTTAGGTGAAATAGCAAGCACGTTACCCACGTGCGCCGGCAACTTCGTTCGCGCATACTGAGCCCCTTGAAGACCGCACGGCAGAAGTGAAAACTTCATTGGCAATCACAATCAGTTTATATACTCTAATTAATCTAATCAATATACTCTAATCAATATGTATGACAGCTCAGTCTCACTCACTCTCACATAGTGAGAGCAGCTGACTGTATCTTTCTCGCTCGGGTACACTCGGCGGTCCCGAGTTCACCCGATCGAGCCTTTCACCTCAGAGCGTGACGGATCAGCCTAACTTACTACCTACGTAAAAATGTGTGTGCGGTGCGCTAAAAGAAGTTTTCACTTTAAAAATCGTGAGCCGTCGCAGGACACCTGGCAGATGTGAAACATCGAAATTATTTTGTGCAGGTAATATCGAGCTTAGTACACACATAAATGCAAACTTACTAAACTATGACATATTTTTGTGCTAAAATGATTTCTGTTAAGTAAGACACAGGTTACGTGTACCGTAGTGAACAACACTGTTTCCTACTACATACATACATACTACTACATACATAATATGTTAAAATTTATTTCTCTTAAGACGCAGGTTACGTGTACCGTAGTGAACAACACTGTTTCCTACTACATACATACATACTACTACATACATAATATGTTAAAATTAATTTCTCTTAAGACGCAGGTTACGCGTACCGTAGTGAACAACACTTTTTCGTACTACATACATACATACTACTACATACATACTGTTAGCGTGGCGAGGCCATCGCCACCAGTCGGTCTGAGCCGCCGCTATAAGGTGGAAGACACGGGTCTGTCACACAATCAAAATACTGAGTTGGACGTGAGTTACTCACAAATTAGTCGATATTTTCACTTTCAAGTAAAGATTTTTATGTAAACCTGTGAAGATGATACTGCCATTGTCGCAATTAGAATGCCATAAGCCCACTTTGTCGTATTAGTTTACAAATTGCGGAAAACCAAATTAAATTTGAATTTCGCGGGCAGACCCGTGTCTTCCACCTTAATGTTTCACATAGAGTGTTCACCTGAAGTGCGTCTCGTCACAGCATCCCGGGAACACTTTCTGCGCAGCGTGAAGCAGCTTGATGTACTCCGCGTGGTCGCTTCTACGGAGCCTGTCCAGCACACCGCGATACCTGATGGATGAATGAATTAATGAAATATTTTTTATTGTTACGTTCCCTCAAACATGGTTGAGCGAAGCAATGGCTGGGTCATGCGTCATGCTCGTGAACGGGTGCCACCAGCGGCAATGGGGCTACTTTATGTCTGCCCATCTTAAGATAGAAGTTAGTCGGTATGCATTTTTGGAACCTCCCTCATTGTGGAAACAGTGCATATATAGCATTACACATCACATTACCTCTTCAGCCACTCTTCCTCTCGCTCCCCCCTCTCGCAGGCAGCGGTCAGAGCGAGAGCGAACAATGTGATCAGTTCGGACATTGACCGCTCATTCTCGATAGCGTCGGTCAAAGCGGGTAGTAGCTCCGGTATGTACACGTTACATTTCGCTGTACGTTTCAGTAAAAGTGTCACATTACCTCTTCAGCCACTCTTCCTCTCGCTCCCCCCTCTCGCAGGCAGCGGTCAGAGCGAGAGCGAACAATGTGATCAGTTCGGACATTGACCGCTCATTCTCGATAGCGTCGGTCAAAGCGGGTAGTAGCTCCGGTATGTACACGTTACATTTCGCTGTACGTTTCAGTAAAAGTGTCACATTACCTCTTCAGCCACTCTTCCTCTCGCTCCCCCCTCTCGCAGGCAGCGGTCAGAGCGAGAGCGAACAATGTGATCAGTTCGGACATTGACCGCTCATTCTCGATAGCGTCGGTCAAAGCGGGTAGTAGCTCCGGTATGTACACGTTACATTTCGCTGTACGTTTCAGTAAAAGTGTCACATTACCTCTTCAGCCACTCTTCCTCTCGCTCCCCCCTCTCGCAGGCAGCGGTCAGAGCGAGAGCGAACAAAGTGGTCAGTTCGGACATTGACCGCTTATTCTCGATAGTGTCGGTCAAAGCGGGTAGTAGCTCCGGTATGTACACGTTGCATTTCACTATGCGTTTTAGTAAGTGTCTCCTTACCTCTTCAGCCACTCTTCCTCTCGCTCCCCCCTCTCGCAGGCAGCGGTCAGAGCGAGAGCGAACAATGTGGTCAGTTCGGACATTGACCGCTTATTCTCGATAGCCTCGGTCAAAGCGGGTAGTAGCTCCGGTATGTACACGTTGCATTTCGCTATGCGTTTTAGTAAAAGTTTCTCCTTACCTCTTCAGCCACTCTTCCTCTCGCTCCCCCCTCTCGCAGGCAGCGGTCAGAGCGAGAGCGAACAAAGTGGTCAGTTCGGACATTGACCGCTTATTCTCGATAGTGTCGGTCAAAGCGGGTAGTAGCTCCGGTATGTACACGTTGCATTTCACTATGCGTTTTAGTAAGTGTCTCCTTACCTCTTCAGCCACTCTTCCTCTCGCTCCCCCCTCTCGCAGGCAGCGGTCAGAGCGAGAGCGAACAAAGTGGTCAGTTCGGACATTGACCGCTTATTCTCGATAGTGTCGGTCAAAGCGGGTAGTAGCTCCGGTATGTACACGTTGCATTTCACTATGCGTTTTAGTAAGTGTCTCCTTACCTCTTCAGCCACTCTTCCTCTCGCTCCCCCCTCTCGCAGGCAGCGGTCAGAGCGAGAGCGAACAATGTGGTCAGTTCGGACATTGACCCGCGCTTATTCTCGATAGCGTCGGTCAAAGCGGGTAGTAGCTCCGGTATGTACACGTTGCATTTCGCTATGCGTTTTAGTATGTCGACACAGACGCTTGCGGTTTCAGATTTATGATCTAAAATATAAAAAAATTGGTTGTCTGTAAAGTCGGTTTACGGACGATAGTTTTACGTGATAACGTCATAAAGAAACAAGTCGCAAGCAAACGCTTGGGCCGATCGTGCCTCTCTATCGCTTGTTCCGCGCTCTCGCTTGCACGCGCAGGCTCAGGCGGAACGTGACACTTTTTAAGCGTGCAGCCGGTGTTCATCGATTTATAAGACGTTGTCACGTCAAAAATAAAAAGTTAGATACTCTCCATTTTACCTTTTTAAATCCTGGTAAAACAGTGTTGAATTGAAATATTTATTTATCTACTAGATGATGCCCGCGACTTCGTCCGCGTGGATTAAGGTTTCTTAATTCCCACGGGAACTCCGGGATTTTCCGGGATAAAATGTAGCCTTTGTGTTAATCCTGGGCATGAGCTATCACTATTCCAAATTTCAGCCAAATTGGTTCATTCGTTGTGGCGTGAAAGAGTAACAAACATCCATCCATCGATACATCCATCCTCACAAACTTTCGCATTTATAATAATAGTAGATAGTAGAATTAGTAGGATATTATTTTCTGCAAAAAAATTACCTGCAAAATGTCCCTCGAACAAACTCCATTTAATTTCAACACCTTTGTCCAACATTTTGGTCAACTTATCCAACATCATGTAATAGATGTTCTTGTTCAGTCTATAGTCTATGGCCGTTGATATTATGTTCTCTATGGTTGCATTCAAATCGGGAGAAGGTTGCGTACCACCTTCGTTCCAAAATATTAATGTGTCCAGCTGAAACAAGACCAAATTCAAAAAACTAAAAAGTTGAAATCATAATTCCACTACTGGGCAGTGGAACTAAATTATAAAACACGTACTGCCCACAGTTCAAAGAACCGGATCGTTGGGATCCCAAGGTGCTATACCCTGTCCAACCGTTTATTTTCTTTTTGACACATAGTGAAAGTGAGTGAGACAATATAATGTTTTCTCACTCAGACTGAGCTGTCAAAAAGAAAATAAACGGCTGGACAGGGTATAGTCTATTTTTTTTAAACAAACGAGTACCGAAAATTTTGACTGCGTTGCTCCAAAAACTTGGGTTTTTATAACTGCAGTGTGTCCACATGTTGATTATACAGAGTCCTAGGCCCCACCCCTAAAATGACCCATCTCACTCTGTCAATATCGGAAATGTGCGAGAGACATACTCAGTACTCGTTTGTTAAAAAAAAAGACTATAGAGTAGCGACCCTGCACCATAAAACTCAGTGTCGGCAGAACCCCCCACTAGGTGGCCCGACGACACCAAAAGTCGCAGGGAGCGGCAGGATACATGCGGCGCAAGACAGAGCATGTGAAAGTCCGTGCAAGGGACCAGTAGTAAGAAAATAAAACTTACAATATCAACATGTAGTCCATTCAGTTTCTTGTCAATTGCAGTTTTAACAATAACCGCGAGCAACGCCGGGCTCAGAGCACTAGCGTGCGGTTTGAGGTCTTCTTTACAGTTGCATATAGCCTGGAAACAACACATGTATGTTTTTGAGCTTTTGCCCTAAGCTTGTTGCTTCGTTCGCCTCATTGATGAGGGTCGCAACCCGTCGATTATGGGCACTTGGGCAGGGTTATCAGATATGGGTACAGGCGGCCCAAGACCGAGACATGTGGAAGTTCATACAAGATACTTAAGTCCAGAAGTGAATGTCTTCTACTGCGTACATAGCTCCATGTCGACTATGTACGTACGTCTGGAACTTGCTTTTCAGAACACGCTCTCTAGAGTGCTCACTCTGTAGAGCAAGGCGGTGAGAGTGCCGGCACATTCTTGTCTGTTGAGGGAGTTGTAACTGCAGTGTGCCGCCACTAGATGTCGCTTACCTGAGTCAGCAGCCACTTGACGTTCCGTCTCGCGTCGCCCTCGAGCGTGGCGGCGAGAGCGTCTCTCCAGAGCACGCTCTCGAGAGCACTACTTCTGCAGAGCAAGGCGGTGAGAGTGCCGGCGCATTCGTGCTAAAGTCGGAATTTTAATTCGATTCCAGATTTGACAATTTCAGTGTTGCAACGTTATGACAAGTACTAAATAGTGACGTTACGAAATTATTCGATACGGAAATGGAATATTTCCGAATCGATTCCTCTCGTTTATAGTAGTATATCTAAACAACTACTACTTTAATAGAAACTAAGTATATCAGGAAATTAAATATTTCTGAACGGATAATTTAGTTATGACGATTAATTTTATTAAGGATCTGAGAGTTTTCTTTAATAATTGTGTGTGAAATAAATAAAAAAATGTGATCATGAAGGAACATGAGAAATAAAACAAAGAATGTAAATTCATCAATTTTGTCTTTGAAACTTCGCTTTAGTCCAGTTTTTTTAGGAGGAGTTGGCGCCGCACCTTTATTTACTTCCTTCAAAACGTTACAAACAGAGCGTGAGGTTATTCCCAATATGTCAGCAACTTTGCTCATACATTCATTTTCTTCCACTACTTCAAAGGCCTCCAATTGCGCAGAAGTTTCATTTTTCACGTACTTGTAGGCATTGCGGATCATTACTTTTTCAGTAACAGTGAAAGCTTTTCGTGGACGTTTTTTTCTTGGGGACAAGAAAACATCCACGTCTTTTTGTGATGTACTTGGCTGAGGATCCATTTTGATGGAAAACCAAAACAAATAGATTCACTCAAAGTTCACAAAAAAACTATAAACGTAACAACAAACACAACGTAACAAAACTTTAACAAAAACCCAACAAAAAAACAAAATATCGATTTGCAATGAAACAAGATATTCGTGCAGTCAGACTGGGAGAATGAAGCCGAATGACAAGATAAACAAAATGGCGATAGCTGCACGAGCGCGCACGGGTTGCCAATACAGAAAACTATCTAGGTTCTTTTATTATAAGTTTTGTTTTTAATATAAAAAACAAAAATATTAACTTTTTATAAAATAAAGCAGCGGTTACTAATTAATAAATAATTATTATGAGTAATTATGTATTTATTTAAATAAAAATCAATAATTTAGTCTTTAATTGGCACACCAATATTATGATTACATAAACATAAATCGCGATTGTTTATCGATTTTTGTGTTCATCACTACACTATTATATGTGGTATCATTTTACAAAATGACAGTAGCTAATGTCAAACGTGGAATCGAATTATAATTCCGAGTATAGTTGAGATTTTTATAACTCTAGTGTTTCGCCACTAGATGTCGCTTACCTGAGTCAGCAGCCACTTGACGTTCCGTCTCGCGTCGCCCTCAAGCGTGGCGGCGAGAGCGTCTCTCCAGAGCACGCTCTCGAGAGCGCTCACTCTGCAGAGCAAGGCGGTGAGAGTGCCGGCGCATTCGTGCTAATTGAGGTTTTTATAACTGCAGGGTGTCGCCACTAGATGGCGCTTACCTGAGTCAGCAGCCACTTGACGTTCCGTCTCGCGTCGCCCTCGAGCGTGGCGGCGAGAGCGTCTCTCCAGAGCACGCTCTCGACAGCGCTCACTCTGCAGAGTAAGGCGGTGAGAGTGCCGGCGCATTCGTGCTAATTGAGGTTTTTATAACTGCAGGGTGTCGCCACTAGATGGCGCTTACCTGAGTCAGCAGCCACTTGACGTTCCGTCTCGCGTCGCCCTCGAGCGTGGCGGCGAGAGCGTCTCTCCAGAGCACGCTCTCGAGAGCGCTCACTCTGCAGAGCAAGGCGGTGAGAGTGCCGGCGCATTCGTGCTAATTGAGGTTTTTATAACTGCAGGGTGTCGCCACTAGATGGCGCTTACCTGAGTCAGCAGCCACTTGACGTTCCGTCTCGCGTCGCCCTCGAGCGTGGCGGCGAGAGCGTCTCTCCAGAGCACGCTCTCGAGAGCGCTCACTCTGCAGAGCAAGGCGGTGAGAGTGCCGGCGCATTCGTGCTAATTGAGGTTTTTATAACTGCAGGGTGTCGCCACTAGATGGCGCTTACCTGAGTCAGCAGCCACTTGACGTTCCGTCTCGCGTCGCCCTCGAGCGTGGCGGCGAGAGCGTCTCTCCAGAGCACGCTCTCGAGAGCGCTCACTCTGCAGAGCAAGGCCGTGAGAGTGCCGGCGCATTCGTGCTGGTTGAGGAAGTTGTCTGATAAGTGCAGGTCCTGGGTTTGAGGCTGGAAATAGATCATATAAATTAAATTGAAATGTTGTTTGTTTATTTTATTACCATATAATTTGGGAATGGTTAAAGCGATTTGGCTATTTTTTGTTTCCAAATGTTCGTAATAGTCCAAATTAGGTTTAATGTAAAGAAAAAATTGGAAACGTCCAGAAAGTTTCCAAATTCGGGAATGCTGAATGTGATTTGTTTATGGGATTTTTGAATGAACTCATAAACGTTACTCACGATTCAAACCATGGATATGCGTAACTCTATTTTTCTTCTAACGTTTTTGTCATATCCGCCATATTGGATAAGTTGTGACGTCATATAGCTCTGAATTTAATTTCTCTTCTTCTAATATTTTTGTCATGTCCGCCATAATACTTATTATTATAAATGCGAAAGTGTGTTTGTTTGTTTGTTGGTTTCTCCTTCAATCACGCCGCAACAGAGTTACTGAGCGACTTGATTTTTTGCATGGGTATAGTTGAGGACCTGGAGAGTGACAGGCTACTTTTTATCCCGGAAAATCAAAGAATTCTCGAGGGATTTTAAAAGCTAAATCCACGCGGAAGAAGTCGCGGGCATCAGCTAGTAATATTATAAATGCGAAAGAGTGTTTGTTTGTCCTTCAATCACGCCGCAACAGAGCTACGGATCAAGGTGATTTTTTGCATTGCGTATAGTTGAGGACCTGGAGAGTGACATAGGCTACTTTTTATCCCGGAAAATCAAAGTTCCCGAGGGATTTTAAAAGCTGAATCACCAGCTAGTATTGCATAGTAGTGACGTCACATAGCCTAGTTAACTCACCTGTTCGTCCTCTTGCACCAAGTCGTACTGAAAGGGAGAGTGACATAGGCTACTTTTTATCTCAGAAAATCAAAGTTCCCGAGGGATTTTAAAAGCTAAATCATCAGCTAGTATCGCATAGTGGTGACGTCATATAGCCTAGTTACCTCACCTGTTCGTCCTCTTGCACCAAGTCATATTGAAAGGGAGAGTGACATAGGCTACTTTTTATCCCGGAAAATCAAAGTTCCTAAGGGATTTTAAAAGCTAAATCACCAGCTAGTATTGCATAGTGGTGACGTCATACAGCCTAGTTAACTCACCTGTTCGTCCTCTTGCACCAAGTCGTATTGAAAGGGAGAGTGACATAGGCTACTTTTTATCCCGGAAAATCAAAGTTCCCGAGGGATTTTAAAAGCTGAATCACCAGCTAGTATTGCATAGTAGTGACATCACATAGCCTAGTTAACTCACCTGTTCGTCCTCTTGCACCAAGTCGTACTGAAAGGGAGAGTGACATAGGCTACTTTTTATCTCAGAAAATCAAAGTTCCCGAGGGATTTTAAAAGCTAAATCATCAGCTAGTATCGCATAGTGGTGACGTCATATAGCCTAGTTACCTCACCTGTTCGTCCTCTTGCACCAAGTCGTATTGAAAGGGAGAGTGACATAGGCTACTTTTTATCCCGGAAAATCAAAGTTCCTAAGGGATTTTAAAAGCTAAATCACCAGCTAGTATTGCATAGTGGTGACGTCATACAGCCTAGTTAACTCACCTGTTCGTCCTCTTGCACCAAGTCGTATTGGAAGGGGTTTTCCGAGAGTGTGCGCAGGAACGCGGGTGTGCGCACGGAGTTTAGTGTCGCCGATGTGCGCAGGGACAGCAGCGAGCCTGACACCTCGATGGACACCGCCTGACGGGTGTTCCGTTGGATCTGGAGTGGACAGCAAATTTTTTTTTAAGTGAAAACTTCTTTAGGCGCGTTGAGCACTTTTTTGGGTGAGCAAAAAACATGAATAGAATAGAATAGAAATATTTTTTATTCAAATAATCTTTTACAAGTGCTTTTGAATAGTCGATGAATCTACCACTGGTTCGGAATGCCCTTCCTGCCGAGAAGAACCAGCAAGAAACTCGGCGGTTGCTCTTTTCAAAACGAATTTACAATACAGTATATAATACTATGCTATATATGCAGTGTTTCCACAATGAGGGAAGTTCCAGAAATGCATACCGACTAACTTCTATCCCACGTGCATGACGCATGACCCAGCTATTGCTTCGCTCAACCATATTTGAGGGATTGGATTGGACATGGATTTCGCGAAATCGTCACCTGCACAAGCGTCACCTGGAGATTTTTCAGTAAGCGTTCAACATTTTAGAGATTCTCGAGCAACCTCGTACAGCGCAGCGGGCAAGCAGCCGCCTTCCTTACCGTTTAATGTATATGTCGCAGGTTCGAATCTCACTCACGAAACGTGACAGTGTGCTTTTTTTTTAATTATTTTTATATTTATTTTTGTTTTTTTTTTTAATTTTATATTTGTTTTTAACTATCAGCAAATCTAGTTTTCACTTCTATCAGCAGTCCCTATGACTGCCAACAATTTTTTTTTGGACCGAAGTTCCTTATCGAACGGTACGGACATGGCGGATGAGGACTAGGTGAAAAAAGTGTAAGAATTTTTCCGTACACGACCCTTGTGTGTTGCCTTCGTTTTACACACGTTCCTTCGTAGCTTTGGTGGCGTAGCGGCTACCTGCTGGCCCAATGCGAATTGGCGGACTTCACACACCTTCGAGAACATTATGGAGAACTCTTAGGTGTGCAGGTTTCCTCACGATGTTCTCCTTCACCGTTGAAGCATGTGTCAGAGGTGCCCGGGATCGAATCTGCGGACTGCGACCCCTCGAATAGGAGACACAGCCTTAATCACTGCTTCAACTCAGCAGATACCACAGAATAGAATAGAATAGAATAGAAATATTTTTATTCAAATAAACTTTTTACAAGTGCTTTTGAATCGTCTGGCTCTACCACTGGTTCGGAATGCCCTTCCTGCCGAGAAGAACCAGCAAGAAACTCGGCGGTTGCTCTTTTCAAAACAAATTTACAATACAGTAAATATTATGCTATATATGCAGTGTTTCCACAATGAGGTAAGTTCCAAAAATGCATACCGACTAACTTCCATCTTAAGATGGGCAGACATAAAGTAGCCCCATTCCCGCCGGTGGCACCCGTTCACGAGCATGACGCATGACCCCAGCCATTGCTTCGCTCAACCATATTTGAGGGAACGTAACAACCCGCATCACACGACACCACCACAGAAATGTTTAAAGAGTACGTGACATACTTATGCTACCCATGTTAAGGCATCGAATTGAAAACTAATATTCGAATGCTCATTTTAAGACATCACTTAGACACAAATAAAGTAGAAACACTGAATAGCACAGGATTATTTTGTTACACAGGTTGATTATTACTGTCTCATGAATCGCTGGAGCGAGTTATATCCATGCTTTTTTGTCATTAATATAGTCTTCAATTAGTCTTCCTTAAAAGAACAAAACCGTTCGAACTAGTGTTTAAAAGTGCATAAGTGCAGTGTCAGTGCAGTGCTTTTTTGACTAGGTCACAAAAACATAGTGAACTTATATAATAGAATAAACTAAGGACAGTTATTGGACTGTAAATTAGATATAGAATTTATTTATAAGTAGATGTTTAAGTTACAATAATATTGCTAATTAGCCCTTAGGCTAGATTGCAGTAAAAAATAAGGCTACCGTTACGTAATGGTGCCTTATGGTAGGAAAAAAAAATTAGTCTTCAATTAGGACAAAGGTAACTTACCCACTGCGGCCTCAAAGGCAGCCTGATCTCCTCATCCCCGATCAGAGTATCCCAGGCGGCTTGAGTGAACACCGTCGCACAAACCGCCGGTTTGAGTTGCGTGCAGCAGATCGCGGCAGACAAGCAGTTGTAGTTCGCGCAGTGGAACAACCTGCAAGCGATGAGGCGCTGGATACAAGAATAGAATAGAAATGTTTTTTATTCAAATAAACTTTTTAAGCTATTGCATAGCTTTTATCGCGGGCTTTGAACTAGGACAAACAGTTTGAGCGCGGCGACCGAATCAAGAAATTCCGTAACGAAAATAAACCTAACACCGTCGTTCAGTAAGCGTTCAACATTTTAGAGGTTCTCAAGTAGCTCTATTTGGCGCAGTGGGCGAGCGGCCGCTTTCTTTAGATGTCGCAGGTTCTAATCTCACTCGCGAAGTAGTGACTGTGCGCTTTTCTTGTTTGTTTGTTTTTTAGGGTTCCGTACCCAAAGGGTACCAACGGGACCCTATTACTAAGCCTACGCTGTCCGTCCGTCCGTCCGTCCGTCCGTCCGTCTGTCAGCGGGCTGTATCTCGTAAACCGTAATAGATAGACAGATGAAATTTTCACATATTATGTATTTCTATTGCCGTTATTCTATATATTATAACAACAAATAATAAAAATTAAATTAAATTAAAAAAAATAAATTAAAATATTATCATGGGTACATGGAAATATATTTTTTTAACGGAACCCTAAAAGAGCGAGGCCCGACTCGCACTTGGCCGATTTTAATTATTATTTTGCATAATTTTTATTATGCAAAAAAAAATTGCATAAATATTATAATTGCATAAGTTGATAAAAAATGCTATGCAATAGCTTTACCACGGCAGTCCCCGAGTGCCACTTAATTTTTTTTAGCTTCTAAAATGAAGAAATGGGGGGCCTTCAGTTGTGACCAAAACAAACGAGCATTTTTCCCCATAATATGCTAATTTAGTACTACCTAAGAACTCAGATATGATGAACTAAGGTATGATGTGTATACTTTTCATGTAGTATATTATATTAAATTATTGCACCTTCCCGTTTTCTACAATAAGATTCCGTTAAATTTAGGTTGCCAGGAGGAGATTGCTTTAAGCGATAAGGCCGCCTTTGCATACATTATTTTAATTTAATTGTAAATATTATTTAAGTGTGTAGCAATAAAGAATTTATCTGTCTATCTATCTAAGATATCAAAATATGTATCTAGTTTAAAAAAAATGATTTAGTCATATGTACGGAACCCTAAAAGAGCGAGGCCGGACTCGGACTTGGGCGATTTTTTTTGATCGGTTGAAAAATAAGAAGTGTTTAAGAAAGTTTCAACATAGATTGTGAATCTTGCACCTGCAGCTCCCTCTCATGCTGTCGTCCGCACCCGGGGGACACTTCACACCGGTCCGCAGCGTCACGCACAGCTTGCAGGCCGAGCTCACGGCGTACGAGCGAGTGTCGCCCGCCGCCATCTTGGTGTACAGCAGCGAGCGAGGCGACTCTATGTGCTCTTTGGGCACCTGGAATTATATGTGGATTGTTCACCTGCAGCTTTCTCTCATGCTGTCGTCCGCACCCGGGGGACACTTCACACTTGTACGCAGCGTCACGCACAGCTTGCAGGCCGAGCTCACGGCGTACGAGCGAGTGTCGCCCGCCGCCATCTTGGTGTACAGCAGCGAGCGAGGCGACTCTATGTGCTCTTTGGGCACCTGGAATTATATGTGGATCTTTCACCTGCAGCTTTCTCTCATGCTGTCGTCCGCACCCGGGGGACACTTCACACTTGTACGCAGCGTCACGCACAGCTTGCAGGCCGAGCTCACGGCGTACGAGCGAGTGTCGCCCGCCGCCATCTTGGTGTACAGCAGCGAGCGAGGCGACTCTATGTGCTCTTTGGGCACCTGGAATTATATGGAACGCAACCTAAAATACATTTTTTTTATCTTATTTATTTTAAGGTCATTACATAGTGTAGATATTAGATATGTCAATTTATTTTAAGTGGGTATAATATGTATAATATGTCAATTTTCTATCATGATATGTCAATTTTCTATATGATATGCCTTTACTCGATGAGAGATCCTTAAATCATATTTAAGGATCTCTCATCGAGTAAAGGCCTCCTCCAGATTATTCCAGGTTTTTATTTATTTATTATTTATTTTAAGGAGCTTTTATAGTTGTCCTACATGTCAGCCCCATCGGTACACCCAAATTACATTAAAAAATCAATCATTGATTCAATTATAATTAAATCTAAAAAGAGATTATAAACTAGACACGCACGCACGCAAGCAAGCATGCACGGTGTGAATATAACTTGTTTCACCTCTATTTTTTTTTAAGTTATAAAATAGTATAAAAAACTTATTACAATGTAATAGCTTCGTAATATTGTAAAATGATTATTTTGAAAAGAGCAACTGCTGAGTTTCTTGCCGGCTCTTCTCAGCAGAATCCGCTTTCCGAACCGGTGGTAGAGTCATGACGTGACATAAAAGCCACAAGTTGGCCTGCGTGAAATAAATCTTTTTGAATTTTGAATTTTTAATATATTTTTTTTACCTTATTTAAAAACTAAATTAACTGTGTAGTATACGCTATAGATAACTCATAAATAAATGAAACTTAACAAAAATAAAATGTCATTTCATTGAACAACTATAGAAACACTAGCTTTTGCCCATGACTTCGTTCGCGTGAGTTAAGCTTTTAAAATCCCGCGGGATACCTTTCTTTTACCGGGATAAAAAGTAGCAAATGTCACGACAACATAAGACGAGTCGCAGGGAGATGCTGAAAAATCCGATCGAGGCTTGTGGAAGTCCATGCAAGAGACATTAGCCCAGCAGTGGACGTCTATCGGTTGATAAAGGTGGACTAAATGTGGACAACAACTCTCCATTTGTTACCTTCTGAAACACGATCTGCAGTATGTAGAGGGCTCGCACGTAGTCCAGAACGCACTTCTCGTAGCTGTAGTGCGCCGTAGCGTCGCGCGGCTTCTTCCGCAGCGTGGACAACAACTCTCCATTTGTTACCTTCTGAAACACGATCTGCAGTATGTAGAGGGCTCGCACGTAGTCCAGAACGCACTTCTCGTAGCTGTAGTGCGCCGTAGCGTCGCGCGGCTTCTTCCGCAGCGTGGACAACAACTCTCCATTTGTTACCTTCTGAAACACGATCTGCAGTATGTAGAGGGCTCGCACGTAGTCCAGAACGCACTTCTCGTAGCTGTAGTGCGCCGTAGCGTCGCGCGGCTTCTTCCGCAGCGTGGACAACAACTCTCCATTTGTTACCTTCTGAAACACGATCTGCAGTATGTAGAGGGCTCGCACGTAGTCCAGAACGCACTTCTCGTAGCTGTAGTGCGCCGTAGCGTCGCGCGGCTTCTTCCGCAGCGTGGACAACAACTCTCCATTTGTTACCTTCTGAAACACGATCTGCAGTATGTAGAGGGCTCGCACGTAGTCCAGAACGCACTTCTCGTAGCTGTAGTGCGCCGTAGCGTCGCGCGGCTTCTTCCGCAGCGTGGACAACAACTCTCCATTTGTTACCTTCTGAAACACGATCTGCAGTATGTAGAGGGCTCGCACGTAGTCCAGAACGCACTTCTCGTAGCTGTAGTGCGCCGTAGCGTTGCGCGGCTTCTTCCGCAGCGTGGACAACAACTCTCCATTTGTTACCTTCTGAAACACGATCTGCAGTATGTAGAGGGCTCGCACGTAGTCCAGAACGCACTTCTCGTAGCTGTAGTGCGCCGTAGCGTCGCGCGGCTTCTTCCGCAGCGTGGACAACAACTCTCCATTTGTTACCTTCTGAAACACGATCTGCAGTATGTAGAGGGCTCGCACGTAGTCCAGAACGCACTTCTCGTAGCTGTAGTGCGCCGTAGCGTCGCGCGGCTTCTTCCGCAGCGTGGACAACAACTCTCCATTTGTTACCTTCTGAAACACGATCTGCAGTATGTAGAGGGCTCGCACGTAGTCCAGAACGCACTTCTCGTAGCTGTAGTGCGCCGTAGCATCGCGCGGCTTCTTCCGCAGCGTGGACAACAACTCTCCATTTGTAACCTTCTGAAACACGATCTGCAGTATGTAGAGGGCTCGCACGTAGTCCAGAACGCACTTCTCGTAGCTGTAGTGCGCCGTAGCGTCGCGCGGCTTCTTCCGCAGCGTGGACAACAACTCTCCATTTGTTACCTTCTGAAACACGATCTGCAGTATGTAGAGGGCTCGCACGTAGTCCAGAACGCACTTCTCGTAGCTGTAGTGCGCCGTAGCGTCGCGCGGCTTCTTCCGCAGCGTGGACAACAACTCTCCATTTGTTACCTTCTGAAACACGATCTGCAGTATGTAGAGGGCTCGCACGTAGTCCAGAACGCACTTCTCGTAGCTGTAGTGCGCCGTAGCGTCGCGCGGCTTCTTCCGCAGCGTGGACAACAACTCTCCATTTGTTACCTTCTGAAACACGATCTGCAGTATGTAGAGGGCTCGCACGTAGTCCAGAACGCACTTCTCGTAGCTGTAGTGCGCCGTAGCGTCGCGCGGCTTCTTCCGCAGCGTGGACAACAACTCTCCATTTGTTACCTTCTGAAACACGATCTGCAGTATGTAGAGGGCTCGCACGTAGTCCAGAACGCACTTCTCGTAGCTGTAGTGCGCCGTAGCGTCGCGCGGCTTCTTCCGCAGCGTGGACAACAACTCTCCATTTGTTACCTTCTGAAACACGATCTGCAGTATGTAGAGGGCTCGCACGTAGTCCAGAACGCACTTCTCGTAGCTGTAGTGCGCCGTAGCGTCGCGCGGCTTCTTCCGCAGCGTGGACAACAACTCTCCATTTGTTACCTTCTGAAACACGATCTGCAGTATGTAGAGGGCTCGCACGTAGTCCAGAACGCACTTCTCGTAGCTGTAGTGCGCCGTAGCGTGGCGCGGCTTCTTCCGCAGCGTGGACAACAACTCTCCATTTGTTACCTTCTGAAACACGATCTGCAGTATGTAGAGGGCTCGCACGTAGTCCAGAACGCACTTCTCGTAGCTGTAGTGCGCCGTAGCGTCGCGCGGCTTCTTCCGCAGCGTGGACAACAACTCTCCATTTGTTACCTTCTGAAACACGATCTGCAGTATGTAGAGGGCTCGCACGTAGTCCAGAACGCACTTCTCGTAGCTGTAGTGCGCCGTAGCGTCGCGCGGCTTCTTCCGCAGCGTGGACAACAACTCTCCATTTGTTACCTTCTGAAACACGATCTGCAGTATGTAGAGGGCTCGCACGTAGTCCAGAACGCACTTCTCGTAGCTGTAGTGCGCCGTAGCGTCGCGCGGCTTCTTCCGCAGCGTGGACAACAACTCTCCATTTGTTACCTTCTGAAACACGATCTGCAGTATGTAGAGGGCTCGCACGTAGTCCAGAACGCACTTCTCGTAGCTGTAGTGCGCCGTAGCGTCGCGCGGCTTCTTCCGCAGCGTGGACAACAACTCTCCATTTGTTACCTTCTGAAACACGATCTGCAGTATGTAGAGGGCTCGCACGTAGTCCAGAACGCACTTCTCGTAGCTGTAGTGCGCCGTAGCGTGGCGCGGCTTCTTCCGCAGCGTGGACAACAACTCTCCATTTGTTACCTTCTGAAACACGATCTGCAGTATGTAGAGGGCTCGCACGTAGTCCAGAACGCACTTCTCGTAGCTGTAGTGCGCCGTAGCGTCGCGCGGCTTCTTCCGCAGCGTGGACAACAACTCTCCATTTGTTACCTTCTGAAACACGATCTGCAGTATGTAGAGGGCTCGCACGTAGTCCAGAACGCACTTCTCGTAGCTGTAGTGCGCCGTAGCGTCGCGCGGCTTCAGCTTCCGCAGCGTGGACAACAACTCTCCATTTGTTACCTTCTGAAACACGATCTGCAGTATGTAGAGGGCTCGCACGTAGTCCAGAACGCACTTCTCGTAGCTGTAGTGCGCCGTAGCGTCGCGCGGCTTCAGCTTCCGCAGCGTGGACAACAACTCTCCATTTGTTACCTTCTGAAACACGATCTGCAGTATGTAGAGGGCTCGCACGTAGTCCAGAACGCACTTCTCGTAGCTGTAGTGCGCCGTAGCGTCGCGCGGCTTCTTCTGCAGCGTGGACAACAACTCTCCATTTGTTACCTTCTGAAACACGATCTGCAGTATGTAGAGGGCTCGCACGTAGTCCAGAACGCACTTCTCGTAGCTGTAGTGCGCCGTAGCGTCGCGCGGCTTCTTCCGCAGCGTGGACAACAACTCTCCATTTGTTACCTTCTGAAACACGATCTGCAGTATGTAGAGGGCTCGCACGTAGTCCAGAACGCACTTCTCGTAGCTGTAGTGCGCCGTAGCGTCGCGCGGCTTCTTCCGCAGCGTGGACAACAACTCTCCATTTGTTACCTTCTGAAACACGATCTGCAGTATGTAGAGGGCTCGCACGTAGTCCAGAACGCACTTCTCGTAGCTGTAGTGCGCCGTAGCGTCGCGCGGCTTCTTCCGCAGCGTGGACAACAACTCTCCATTTGTTACCTTCTGAAACACGATCTGCAGTATGTAGAGGGCTCGCACGTAGTCCAGAACGCACTTCTCGTAGCTGTAGTGCGCCGTAGCGTCGCGCGGCTTCTTCCGCAGCGTGGACAACAACTCTCCATTTGTTACCTTCTGAAACACGATCTGCAGTATGTAGAGGGCTCGCACGTAGTCCAGAACGCACTTCTCGTAGCTGTAGTGCGCCGTAGCGTCGCGCGGCTTCTTCCGCAGCGTGGACAACAACTCTCCATTTGTTACCTTCTGAAACACGATCTGCAGTATGTAGAGGGCTCGCACGTAGTCCAGAACGCACTTCTCGTAGCTGTAGTGCGCCGTAGCGTCGCGCGGCTTCTTCCGCAGCGTGGACAACAACTCTTCTAGAGTGTTCGAGAAGAACTCCTCGCAGAAAGACGGCGTAGAGTACCTGATCAATAAAAAAAAATTGCCATGTTACAAATTGCGTGAGTGTCGTGGAAAACTCGGTTGGAACGAAGTTCCTTTTAATAAATTAAAATATGGTACCTATTTAAATAATATTATGAAAATATTATCTTCTAATCATGAAAATATTTTTAGAATCAACGCCATCTCTCGCCACATGTTAGAACTATCTCATAATAAATAAACGCGCACCTATGACTGGGCACAGCCAAAAGCATACGCACAATGGATAACCATCTACACTTTCCTCACTCTCTCTACATCACTGTGTTCTATTGTCTGTGGTGTCTTGATCTATGGTGTCGTTCGTTGGAATAGGATTAAGAAAATAGGGTATTTGACTACTTTTAGAAAATCATCTTAAATTGTTAATAATGCTATGCTGAAGCTAACAAAACGTATATTTCGGCATAATTTTCAGTATTTTTCATAAAAATCGAGAAATAAATTCAAAAAAATAAATTGCCGCCGAAACGTTCCATTTGCTCTCATGACGTCACAGTTCACATTTCAAACAATGACAATTCCACATCCCATAGGTGGCGAGGACTGTTACGTCATTCGAGATCACGGAACGTTTTCGATCACGTGACCATGGCCGGAATTATAGCAATTTTATTTAATGTTTTCTAATTAAATAAAACTTTATTGTTTAGTTTTGTCGTATGGAATAATGTTTTTAGATAATAATCTTTTAGGATGACACCAAATGAAACGATATTTTTAATATAGTCAAATACCGTATTATGCACGTTCACATCCTTACTACAAATCCCTACTTTAAAAGCATAATATATACGTTTCTTGGGATAACAATGCTGTGGGTTCCTACAATAGATCCTTCCGTCTGCCGATAACAATAAATAACCGGACCGATTATTTCGAAATCACATTCAGAACTTCAATTTCATGCATTTGTGCAGTAAGCTTACATCATCTCACCTCAGTAAGGGCAACATGAGGCGTGTGCACACTCCCAGACTCCTACCCTCGAAGCAGCGCGCGTACACCGCGCCACAGACACGCGACAGTCGCGCGTCTGCGTTCGCCGCCACCGCAGACATGCAGGCGTCGATCGCGTCGTCCCACCATCCTTTTGTGCTGTCGCCTGGCGTAAGGTAAGAATAGAATAGAAATATTTTTTATTCAAATAAACTTTTTACAAGTGCTTTTGAATCGTCAATGAGTCTACCACTGGTACGGAATGCCCTTCCTGCCGAGAAGAACCAGCAAGAAACTCGGCGGTAGCTCTTTTCAAAACAAGTTTACAATACATTATACAATAGATATTATGCTATATATCCAGTGTTTCCACAATGAGGGGAAGTTCCAAAAATGCAAACAACTTACAATTATTCAATGCATAATATAAGATGGGCATACAGAAAGTAGCCCCATTCCCGCCGGTGGAACCCGTTCACGAGTATCACGCATGATCCAGCCGCTGCTTCGCTCAACCATATTTGAGGGAACGTACTCGTAACACTTACGCCATTATTTTCTTATTATATCATCAACCCACCGGTCTACTGTTGGGCACAGGTCTCCTCCGAGCCCGGTGTAATCTGTCAGACATCTATTTGTCGATCACCTATCTGACGTCTGTCGGTCATCTATCTGACATCTGTCGGTCACATATCTCCCGTCTGTCTGACGACTGTCTGACGTCTGACTCTTGTCTGTCTATCGTCTGTCTCACGCCTGTCTAACGACTGTCTCTCGTCTGTCTAACGACTGACTCTCGTCTGTCTGTCATCTGCCTGTCTGTGGTCTGTCTTCCTGTAACACACATTTTTCATTTTTTATAGTTTGTTTTATTAATGAGGATTAGTAAGTATTGTGCAATATAGAATAAAAACTCATTTCGTGTACTCACTTGCAGCGAGAGTTATGACGACGTCGAGTAATGCGTCGCGTCTGAGGGCGACGCGACTGTCGTCCTCAGCGACGCAACTGTCGGCGAGACAGTCTAGTACGGCTTGGAAGCAGCACGAAGACAGAGCGTATAGCTCACTCAGTCGTGAAGGCAAATGTGAACAAAGAATCTTGTAGGAGGCGCTGCAAATAAAAAAAAACGAGTGTGCTTTAGACCACACGACTGAAGTAAAACTTACGAAACGCAACTGGCTATGAGAGAAAGAGAGAAAGAAAATGTGTGCTCGCACCTCTCTCTCTTGCCCCTACAGTAATATACGAAACGTAACTCTCTCTCTTTCTATCTTCACTAACTCATATCTCCCTCTCACTTCCGTTCGCCTCGCCCGATCACACTTTTCGTAACGCATTCACCAGCTTACTCCCCATTTCAAGCGTGCGTAAAGAAGTTTTACTTCAAAAATGATCTAAAGGATAATATGCTGACGAAACCTTTGTAGTGAGGTTACACTTAAATTATATAGCGAGATTATAAATGATGGGGTAATGATATAGTTACTTTATCACACAATCATCATCATTAACAACCCATTATCGGCTCACTACTGAGCGCAGGTCTCCTCTCAGAGAAGGGTTATAGGCCATAGTCCACCACGCTGGCACAATGCGAATTGGCGAACTTCACACACCTTCAAGAACATTATGAAGAACTCTCAGGTTTGCAGGTTTCCTCACGATGTTTTCCTTCACCGTTGAAGCAAGTGATATTTAATTGTTTAAATGCACATGACTCCGAAAAGTCAGAGGTGCGTGACCCGGGATCCTGCGACCCCCCGAATAGGAGACCACAGTCCTAACCACTAGGCTATCATTGATAATTACACAGTGAGTACATATTTGTTATATCTACGACTTTTAAGCTATTGCATAGCTTTTATCGCGGGCTTTGAACTAGGACAAACAGTTTGAGCGCGGCGACCGAATCAAGAAATTCCGTAACGTAAAAACCTAACACCGTCGTTCAGTAAGCGTTCAACATTTTAGAGGTTCACAAGTAGCTCTGTTCGGCGCAGTGGGCGAGCGGCCGCTTTCTTTACCATATGGTGTATGATGTCGCAGGTTCGAATCTCACTCGCGAAGTAGTGACAGTGCGCTTTTCTTGTTTGTTTGTTTTTTAATTATTTTTTTGCATATTTTTTATTATGCAAAAAAAATATTGGATAAATATTATAATTGCATAAGTTGATAAAAAATGCAATGCAATAGCTTTACCGCGGCAGTCCCCGAGTGCCGCTTAATTTGTTATATCTAGGACTCGTATAAGAATGGCATACCTATATTCCTGTGCAGCGGGCAATACTCCAAACAGTTTAATTTTGTCCTCCAGTCTTGTGTCCTTGGAGCTAAATGTCTCCATCACCCATTGCATGACCTTTGAGCCAGCGGGAAGGGCCAAGGGTGTAGGAGAGAGGTCAAGTAAAAGCGAGTGTTTCTGCTCCATTGTGGTACATTGGACGTATGTTGGCCATAACTGAAAGGTAATACAATACTACGCGTTCGTTTCAAGTTGAGCCCTGCACCATAGAGTAAAGAAATCTTCACCCCTCGCGCTTCCCCGCAACGCACCTCAAGTCAGACCCACAGTAAAGACACAGCATAAGAAGATGCAGTATAATAGTTTATCTATTGTTTTATTTATTAAGTACTAGCTGACCTGTCTTAACTATGAATATTGAATTCGAATTGGTATAAATAATAAAATATATATAAAAAAAGTGCTTTCTAATGCTTTACGATAAGTATACAACATTCTTAGTTTTTTTTTAACCAAACCTACCAAAACTCCTAATATCCAAAGTTCAATTTAATAAATTGAACTTTTAATACGTAAACTTAGAATAAGAATTATTATTAAATATTATTTTTGCATCCCTATCCGGCAGATTGTAAGGACTTTTATTATAATGTAACACCATTGTACTACTCAATCTGTGCAAATAAATAATTTGAATTTGAATTTGAAATTTATTTTTAATAAGCGGTGCTTCGCGAGCGGTTTACTAAGTGGGTCTGACTTGAGGTGCGGTGCGGGGAAGCGCGAGAGAGCTAGGGGAAATTTGTAACGCGTAGTACCACTAGATCAAAGTTGTCAAACTACTGCATATCCTATACTGTGTCCGTACTGTCGGCATGGAACTAGGAATTACGACTACGTCGATTACTTTGCTCTATGGTGCAAGGCTCAACTTGAAACGAACGCGTAGTAATGAGTTTCATTGTATATTTATGCAACTGCATAGTAATAAGGGTCATTTTAATTTGAGTTGCTGCATTTGAGTTTTTTGATATGTGGTTCTGTGGGGAAACGGTACTAATGCACAAGAACTATTTATTTTGCAAAAAAAAATGTATTAGAATTATCAAAAACCTAAATAATAGGGAAAGTTGTGCACCCCACTTTAAATCACTAAAGATATTAACCCTGCCCTGCATTCACATATTAGAAGCATCCAAATTCGTTAGAAAACAACCACAAAACTTCACAAAACTGCAATACGTACCGCGACGCTGTGAACTTCGGCCAGCGCGTAAGCATAATATGCATAAACCAAGCTCCAACCTAAAGATCCAACCGGCCCCAACCCGATGTGCGTAAAAATATATAATAACTAGCTGATGCCCGCGACTTTGTCAGCGTGGATTTAGTTTTTAAAGTCCCTCGGGAACTCTTTGATTTTCCGGGATAAAAGGTAGCCTATGTCACTCTCCAGGTCCTCAACTATACCCATGCAAACAATCACGTCGATCCGTAGCAATGTTGCGGCATGATTGAAGGTCAAACCAACAAACAAACACACTTTCGCATTTATAATATTAGTAAGGATATCCCAAACCACATAAAAGAAATGAGGAGTGATACAGCGTTTATCAATTCCTTAAAACTGTTTCTGAAAGAACGTAGTATAAAATAAATGCTTTTTTTTAAGAAAAACAACGGTGTCCGTCTGTCTACTTAAACTAGTAACTGCTGTACCCCAACGGGGTTCCAATTTAAATATATATTGTAAGTTGGAATGCAAGGAATGAATAAATGAATAAGAAGATTGACATTTTTGACTTTTAAGAAAATACTTATAATGTATTATCAAAACTCATACTAATTGTAATAAAATTCACCATTAATTAATTTAAATTTTCTCTAAGTAATTTTTTTTTTTGGGATAAAATTCTATAAACTTAAACCTATTATTTTCATTGTAGCTTCACATACCATGTCAACCAGCTCCAAAATGTCCTTCCTCCTATTTTTCCTCGCTGCGTGTCTCACAACATCATTTAAAACGATACAGCAATCTCTCATTCCCGGTTCTAACAATAAGTAGGGCTTTCTCACTAAGCGTTCGTATACAGCTGCCATGAAATCTCGCAAGAATTTGACTTTTTCTGATTCTCCTAAAAACAAATATAGCAATGAACGGGTGAACGGGTGCCGCCGGCGGGAATGGGATTGCTTTCTGTCTGCCCGTCTTAACATGTATTGAATTGTAGTACGTTTTTTTGGAACTTCCCCTTATTGTGGAAATATTATATTCTATTCTAACAAAGTTGCATGGGTTACATCAGCTTGGCATTCAGCTAGACAAGATAGTATAAAAAACTTATTACAATGTAATAGCTTCATAATAATATTGTAAAATGATTATTTTAAAAAGAGCAACTGCTGAGTTTCTTGCCGGCTCTTCTCAGCAGAATCCGCTTTCCGAACCGGTGGTAGAATCTTGACGTGTCATAAGAGCCACAGGTTGGCCTACGTGAAATAAATAATTCTGAATTTTGAATTTTTTTTTGAAACTTTTTGTTCTTTTGCTGAAACAAGATATTTTTTCGACATAGTAGATACTTCCGAACATAATCCAACAGTTTTTCAAAATCAGTCAACACGCCTATTCGGAAGAGTCAAAAAACGCGTGCCAGGGATCGAACCCCGGACCTTACGAAAAGGAGAACGGAATCTTAATCACTAGGCCTATCGCTATATATTATGTTTTTGACGTGATAACGTCTTATAAATGAACGAACGATGAACACCGGCTGAATGCACGACAAAGTGCCACGTTCCGCCTGCGCCTGCGCGTGCGCAGAGCAGCGAGAGCGCGGAACAAGCGATGGAGAGGCACGATCGGCCCAAGTGTTTATAGAGAGCGCCCGCGGCCGCCCGCCAGTCACCAATGTTTCTTTATGACGTTATCACGTAAAACTATCGTCCGTAAACCGACTTTACTACCAGTTTTTTTTATTACCTACCTTTGTTCAGTACCGCCACAAATTCAATATCGCTATAAAACTTAAAAGACACCTCAACTAAATCCATCAAAAACGCCATCTTGGATTTCAGATTCCTCTCGATGTAGCCAGACGCGTTCAATTTTACGATCCAGTCCGCCCAGCGTTTTATACAACCGACGTGTTCCATCGAAATCGGTACAGGCGTATTTTTACCTGAAATAGAACATGAAAACATACTTTTATACAGAATATAAAAGATAAAATTTAGAATATTTAATATAGAATAGAATAGAAATATTTTTTTATTCAAAAAAACTTTTTACAAGTGCTTTTGAATCGTCTGGCTCTACCACTGGTACAGACACATAGTACATAATTTTCTTGAATAAAGATAATAAGAGAGATAAAAGTTAATATTAGTTTTCGCCCTTTTCTCTATCAAACTCTAGATATTTCATAATAAAACTATATCTAAAACTAGCTGATGCCCGCGACTTTGTCCGCGTGGATTTAGTTTTTAAAGTCCCTCGGGAACTCCTTGATTTTCCGGAATAAAAAGTAGCCTAGATGTTGACCCGAGTAATAAGCTACCACGGTATAAAATTTTATAGAAATCTGTGCGGTAGTTTTTACGTGAAAGAAGAACAAACAAACAGACAAACAGACAAAAAAAATTTAGCTTCCGTTTTGATATCTGTATCTTGAACACAATTAGAAGCAAAAACCCTATTTTGAATCTATTTCATGTACAGAATTGGTCTCGTTTCTGTTTTATTATATGTATAGATATCCGTAATTTAATTGTAGAAGATAATAATTGACCACATTTTGTCCAAAGTATCTGAGATTTTTACAATCTTTGACAATTATTAGAATGTGCGAGAGAGAGGGATGCCAAATGTAATAGTCCTCTTAATAGATGGATATTGTAAAAAAATCGGCCAAGTGCGAGTCGGGCCTCGCTCTTTTAGGGTTCCGTTAAAAAAAAACCATGTACCCATGGAAATATTTTAATTTAATTTTTTTAATTTAATTTAATTTTTATTATTTGCTGTTATAGCGGCAATAGAAATACATAATATGTGAAAATTTCATCTGTCTACCTATTACCGTTTGCGAGATACGGACAGACGGACGGACGGACGGACGGACGGACGGACAGCGTAGGCTTAGTAATAGGGTTCCGTTGGTACCCTTTGGGTACGGAACCCTAAAAACAAATTGGCAGTCATAGGGACTGCCGATAGAAGCGAAAACTAGATTTGCTACTAATTAAAAACAAATATAAAATAAAATAAAATAAACATAAAAATAATTAAAAAAAAAAAAGCGCACTGTCATGTCGTGAGGGAGATTCGAACCTGCGACATCATACATTAAACGATAAGGAAGGCGGCTACTTGCCCGCTGCGCTGTACAAGTTTGCTCGAGAACCTCTAAAATGTTGAACGCTTACTGAAATCTCCAGGTGACGATTTCGCGAAATCCATGTTTTTTGCTCACATAAAATAAGCGCTCAACGTGCTTAAAGAAGTTTTCACTTCAATAAAAATAGTACCTGTGTATATGTTAACCATGATTTTCAAAGCTTCAACATACACCTCGTGTTTCAACTCGAATGTATATTTCTCGACGCTTAGAGTTATTTCTTTTACAGGTTGTTTGTTGAACCAATTAGACATTTTGTCGAGATACTTGGGCTCCACTAAAGATAGACATTTTGTCAGTTTTCTGTCAAACTTTATTACAGCTTGCGGCGTCAACTCTGACAGTAAGGAATTTAACAGTTGCTGAAATAATAAAATAATATTTTACTACGGAAAATCACTTACTTAAAAATAAAATTATCGAGTCTACCGGGGATCCAAGAGCTGGCAGCTACCTTGGCCAAAGGATTAGCTTGGCCATCCAAAGAGGTAATGCTGCCAGCGTCTTGGGTACTATGCCACACTGCAGTGACTTCAATGGGGTTTTAGATTTTATTTAATTTTTATTTTAGACTTAAAAATCACAGTTGTCTTATCTATAGTTTCCAATATAGTTTACAATATAAATTTCCAAGGTCCAATTATACCAAGGTCCTAAGGCGCTGGAGTGGCGACCCCGCACCGGGAAGCGCAGTGTTGGCAGACCCCACACTAGGTGGACCGACGACATCAAACGAGTCGCAGGGATTCAGGCGGCGCAAGACCGAGCCCTGTGGAAGTCCATGCAAGAGACCTTTGTCCAGCAGTGGACGTCTATTAGTTGATAAAGAAGAAGAAGATAGTTATAAACAGTCTTGAATGACTGACTGACATATCAACACATAGCCTAAAGTTTATGCCCTAAACCATAAGAGTAAGAAACTTGAAATTTCGAGTATAGGTTACCTTTTATGACGTAGTCACCTACTAAGTAAAGGTTTTTGAAATTCCACCCCCAAGAGGGTAAAATAGGGGAAGAAAGTTTGTATGAAAGTCAGTCATCTTTCAATTTATATCCATGGAATTTGGTATTTTGGCATTCGATTAAAAATAAACAACCACGTGTTTCATAGTTTTGAACCGACTTCAAAAAAACAAAAAGAGGAGGTTCTCAAATCGACGCCTATTTTTTTTTTTGTCGATGTTACTACATATCTCCATCAAATATTAACTGATTTCATACTCCATATCTCCATCAAATATTAACTGATTTCAATTTTATTTGAAAGGGCGTATCTCCAGGGAGGTCCCATTTAAATTTAGTGACGATCTGATGAATATCTTCGGAGATGGAGGACAGAACTCCTCAATGAATGAGAGGAAATCGCTCGCGATCAGAGTATGTGTAGACTTATAACCATGCATGCCCGACTTCAACATACGTGTACAAACTGAAATTATTTTATTACTTTTCAGTGGCGTTCGAAGTCGGTTTTTTTTTAAGAATTTTGATATATTATTGAAGTTTCACCGTAAAACCTAATTCCACGCGGATAAAGTTGCGGGAGCAAAGCTAGTGAATATATTAAAGGAAAAGGTGACTGACTGACTGACTGACTAACTGACTGACTGTTCTATCAAGGCAGAGCTCAAACCACTGGACGGATTGGACTGTTTGGCATACAGCTATTATGACGTAGGCATCCGCTAAGAAAGGATTTTTAAAAATTCAACCCCTAAGAGGGTCAAATAGGGGTTTTAAAAATGAACTTAACGTGAGTGAAACCGCGGGCAAAAGCTCGTTTTATATATTTTTATTTTATTTATTTATTAGAAATTTTTCTTTACAAAAGACATTGCAGTTTGATGTAAACATAAGCGGATTTGAGTATTTCCGTACGACGTTGATACAGGAAAGTAAATGCGAAAATGTTTTTATTCTATTCCATGACAAGGTAGTCCTTGTCTGCGATCTCACTTGATGGTAAGTAACCATGCAACCTAAAATGGTAGCGGGCTAACATGGAATGAGTATAACAGTGTAAATTTAAAATAAAAACATACCCCATAGTCGATTTTCCATAATATGTCGAAATACTCAATGTAAAGGTCCAATATTATCTCAGTATCTAAATAATCCGGTTGTTCAGTCTGTGGTAACAAATGTTTTCCAAACAAAACATTTTCAAGTATGGTGTTCTCTGAGAACACTGTCTCAATTCTGTAAAAGATATTGAATTGATTAAGTAATGGTACTAGCTGATGCCTGCAACTTCGTCCGCGTTGATTTAGTTTTATAATCCCGCGGGAATTCTTTAATTATCCGGGATAAAATGTAGCCTGTGTGTTAATCCCGGGTATGCGCTATCTCCATACCAAATTTCAGCCAAATCGGTTCATTCGTTGTGGCGTGAAAGAGTAACAAACATCCATCTTTACATCCATCCTCACAAACTTTCACATTTATAATACTAGTAGACTAGTAGACTAGTAGACTAGTAGACTAGTAGACTAGTAGACTAGTAGACTAGTAGACTTAGTAATGAGGAGGTCCGTAGGAGAACCAAAGTCACCGAAATAGCTCAGCGAGTCGCGAAACTGAAGTGGAAATGGGCGGGCACATATTTCGAAGAGCTGATGGTCGTTGGGGTCCCAAGGTGCTGGAGTGGCGACCCCGCACCGGGAAGCGCAGACCCCGCACCAGGTGGACCGACGACATCAAACGGGCCGCAGGGAGCCGCTGGATCCAGGCGGCGCAAGACCGAGGCCTGTGGAACTCCATGCAAGAGACCTTTGTCCAGCAATGGACGTCTATCGGTTGATAAAGAAGAAGAAGAAGTAGGATGCATTTACCTGTGTTTGTCCACTTCACAAACTTTAGCGATAGCCGTAAATACCCTCAAATTAATATTTTCATCCTTTGAGACTATTTCCAAGAATATATCCAAAATTTCCCCCATCTTTATATCAACACCTGTCTTTATACCCAGAATCCTTTTGACAAAATCGACGGCGGTATTAATTTTCGTCGCATCATTGTTTTTCGACGAATTCAACGTTTTGAATACGTCCCATGTTAGGTCTATGACGTCATCCGTCGTGAACAGTTCTATTTTGTCGACGACTAAATCTGACATCACCTTTATAATGTTGGCACTACGAATTTCTGCATTCATAATTTTCTTAACAAGTTCCGAAAGATATTTCTGGCATAAGGAGTTATTGTATTTGAGATGTGTCAGTAAAAACTCTATAAAGTCGATTTGGGATTGATTTGTTACTGAAAACAGTACATAAACAGAATAGAATATAATAGAAATGTTTTTTGATGTGAAACATCTATAGCCGCACGTAAAACAGATTTCTCGCGTGCGTGCATGCGATATTATATGTATACTTAGTGACATATTTAGTTCCTATCACAATCTGTTCTTTTCTGCATATTACTTTTACAAAATAATGTCGAAGTTTCACATCTGCCAGGCGTCCCGTGACGGCTCAAATATTTTTTTTACAAGTGCTTTTGAATCGTCGATGAGTCTACCATAAAAGTCTAAATGTCATTATCATCACCTCTACTCATCAACGGCTAACTACTAAGCGCAGGTCTCCTCTCAGAGAAGGGTAATAGACCATAGTCCACCACGCTGGCCCAATGCGAATTGGCGGACTTCACACACCTTTGAGAACATTATGGAGAACTCTCAGGCGTGCAGGTTTCCTCGCGATGTTTTCTTTCACCGTTGAAGATTGTGATTTTCAATTGGATCGAACCTGCGACCCCCCGAATAGGAGACCGCAATCCTAACCACTAGGCTATCACTTCCTATCTTTTAGTTTGCTCTGGCAAACTTACGAATTTTTTACAAGTTACATTTTTTTATACATTAGGTTAATTGTGTGTTCTTAGAATTCGAATCCTGGTCTTTTCGAAAATTCCTAACCATCAATGCAAAATTCAAAATTATTTATTTCACATATGTCAACCTGTGGCTATTATGTCACGTCATGACTCTACCACCGGTTCGGAAAGCGGATTCTGCTGAGAAGAGCCGGCAAGAAACTCAGCAGTTGCTCTTTTCAAAATAATCATTTTACAATATTAATAAGTAGCTATTACATTGTAATAAGTTTTTTATACTATCTTGTGGGCAGCTGGATGCCAAGCCGATTTAACCCAACTTTGTTAAAATAGAATAGAATATAATATTTCCACAATGAGGGGAAGTTCCAAAAAAGCGTACTACAACTCAATTCATGTTAAGACGGGCAGACAGAAAGTAGCCCAATTCCCGCCGTTATATATTTTAGAAATAATAAATTTTCAATTGGCCCTTTCAGGAGTCAAACCCGGGACATCTCACCACTGCGCCACAGGGGTTATCAAAAAAGCTACTTACAGTCATTCTCATTAGGAACAATGTATTCCAAAATGTTTTCCAAAATCTGTCCATCGCCTTGCAGGAGCACTTCTAAAGCTCCGAGAAGCATCTTCTGAGATCGATGGGACTTTTCCATTGCAATGTACTGAAATATAAAAATTTGACTCCATGAAATTCAACTTTTTAAGCTATTGCATAGCTTTTATCGCGGTCTTTGAACTAGGACAAACAGTTTGAGCGCGGCGACCGAATCAAGAAATTCCGTAACGAAAACAAACCTAACACCGTCGTTCAGTAAGCGTTCAACATTTTAGAGGTTCACAAGTAGCTCTGTTCGGCGCAGTGGGCGAGCGGCCGCTTTCTTTACCGTATGGTGTATGATGTCGCAGGTTCGAATCTCACTCGCGAAGTAGTGACAGTGCGCTTTTCTTGTTTGTTTGTTTTTTTAATTATTTTTTTGCATATTAATTTTTATTATGCAAAAAAAAATTGCATAAATATTATAATTGCATAAGTTGATAAAAAATGCTATGCAATAGCTTTGCCGCGGCAGTCCCCGAGTGCCAGTTAATTTTATTTAATGGTTCCGTACCCAAAGAGTGGTAACGGGACCCTATTACTAAGCCTCCGCTGTCCGTTCGTCTGTTAGCGGGCTTTATCTCATAAACCTTAATAGGTAGATACTTGAAATTTTCACAGACTGTGTATTTCTATTGCCGCCATATCAACAAATAATAAAAAAAGTTAAAATTAAAGAGGATTAAAATTGTTTTTGTTTGATCTTAATAACCTTCTTTATCAACCCTTAGATGTCCACTGCTGGACATAGGTCTCCTGCATGGACCTCCACAGGCTTCGGTCTTGCGCCACCTGCATCCAGCGGCTCCCTGCGACTCGTTTTATGTCGTCGGTCCACCTAGTGAGGGGTCTGCCAACACTGCGCTTACCGGTGCGGGGTCGCCTCTCCAACACCTAGGGACTCCAACGACCATCAGCTCTTCGAACTATGTGCCCCACCCATTTCCACTTCTGTTTCACGACGCGCTGAGCTATGTCGACTATGATAACACTTAAAAAACCGACGAATTAAGAACCTCCTCCTTTTTTTGAAGTCAGTTAAAAATCCACTCACCTTTATCAGCTCATTGGCACAAACTCCGTCACAGAGCGAGACAGCTGTCCGTATGACGTCATCGCTCACTTCGGAGTGGGACAGAGAACGAATAACTCTCACCAACGCCTTTTGTAAGATTGGATCTTTTCTCTTTACCACTAAAACAAAATGGAAATATTTGTTATAAACAGTGTTCATATTAAGGCAGAAGTCTTTATTATGTACTAGCTGATGCCCGCGACTTCGTCTGCGTGGATTTAGTTCATCCCGCGGGAAATCTTTGTCACCCTCCAGGTTCTCAACTATATCTATCCAATAAATCACGTCAATCCGTAGCTTTGTAGCAGGAAGCATTTGATCGTCTTGCTCGCGGCATTGTTAATGATCATTCAAAGAGGAAACATATCAATGATGATATTATCAATTACGTTTAGCTATCATTTTTATAATTGTCAAATTTTTTACACTAGCGGCACGCTATGATGGCCGGTTTGACACATTACAATAGGGGCATTTCACGTCAAGCGGACAACGAAAAAAAAGTGAGGTTTTGAAATTCGTTCATATTCGGTCTATTTGCACATCTCGTAGGTGTGAAAGAGATTACACAATTTTTTTTTCGTGCGATGTTTATTTTTCAAGTTATGGGCTTCCAAAAAATAGTCGTTCTTGAAATTCGGATTTTTCCGAAGTATTTTTTCGAAAGGAAAGATAGTACATTAAGATAATATAGTTAGCGTTTTTTGTAGCCAATTTCCCGTACTTTTAGAAAATGAAATGAAACTTGAAAAAAAATTTTTTTTTCATGTTAAAAACCGGAAGTAAAAATTTCAAACCAAAATTTTGGTAACTTCGACCATTTTTATTTTTTATTTTTTTATTCGAAAACATAGCTTAAAGTGTACTTATAACACACTATAAATCTTAAAATGGGATCTCCATAAGTTATGGAGATAGGTAAATTAATATACATACATGACGCACTGAGTATGACGTTAGGCGCTTGTTTATGTCGGCTGGTTAGCGAGGTATTACACTAATAAACTCTTACAATGATTTGGATTATAAAATATTATTGATATTTGGATAGATACACATTTCATTATGTATTTAAATATATCAATAAATTAGATAAAAACGAAACGCAACTGGCAGCGCCATCTCTTAGCTGCAAGAAAACTTATTATTAGAACGAGATAGAAGTATGACGCCAAGCCATTTGGATTTCAAATTTCCGTTATAGATTTAGTTGGTGCTTTAACTTCTCAGCGACTTGTGTTCATTTTTCGTCAGTTAGATATTGATTTATAATAATGGCTTCGTATGGAGATCGTTGTTTTAATTCCAAACCCACGTGGTGGTCGTATACAACCAGTCGAAACCAAAAATTCATTAAATCATCATTAAATTTGGAGATGACAAGATACCAAACTGATAAAAGTTGCTTTGCTTTTCTTGCTTGTCGCCTGGATGTCCCAAACTCTTCTGCAAGTTTATTTTCACTCCATGACTTAGGAGCTATGGTCAGTAATTATTGGAAGTAGAAGTAGACGGATCATTAAATCTGTCCTTTAGCTGTTTCAAAATTTCTTGGTTGTCGGCGTCAGTTTGGGTTGAATTATGTTTGAATTTGTCTTCGGGAACGAATGGTTCGTCTTGGGTATTTTGTGAAATCTCACTTGTTGTTTGACTGCACTGCACAATGTCTTCATTAGGCACTGGAGGTATTTCAAGTAAAAGTCGTTTTCTACAGGATGGCATATACATAAACATTTGTTAGACAGCCCAACTTATCAACTAAACATTTAGAAATTTTCCTTAAATCCTTAAACTTGCGATGATTAACCAAACGAAATGGATTAAAACAACGATCTCCATACGAAGCCATTATTATAAATCAATATCTAACTGACGAAAAATGAACACAAGTCGCTGAGAGGTTAAAGCACCAACTAAAACTATAACGGAAATTTGAAATCCAAATGGCTTGGCGTCATACTTCTATCTCGTTCTAATAATAAGTTTTCTTGCAGCTAAAAGAGCGCTGCCAGTTGCGTTTCGTTTTTATCAAATTTATTGATTAATATATTTAAATATTTTTAAAATAACAAATATGATAATAATTGATATATTTAAATACATAATGAAATGTGTTTCTATCCAAATATCAATAATATTTTATAATCCAAATCATTGTAAGAGTTTATTAGTGTAATATCTCGCTAACCAGCCGACATAAACAAGCGCCTAACGTCATACTCAGTGCGTCATGTATGTATATTAATTTACCTATCTCCATAACTTATGGAGATCCCATTTTAAGATTTATAGTGTGTTATAAGTACACTTTAAGCTATGTTTTCGAATAAAAAAATAAAAAATAAAAATGGTCGAAGTTACCAAAATTTTGGTTTGAAATTTTTACTTCCGGTTTTTAACATGAAAAAAAAATTTTTTTTCAAGTTTCATTTCATTTTCTAAAAGTACGGGAAATTGGTTATAAAAAACGCTAACTATATTATCTTAATGTATTATCTTTCCTTTCGAAAAAATACTTCGGAAAAATCCGAATTTCAAGAACGACTATTTTTTGGAAGCCCATAACTTGAAAAATAAACATCGCACGAAAAAAAAATTGTGTAATCTCTTTCACACCTACGAGATGTGCAAATAGACCGAATATGAACGAATTTCAAAACCTCACTTTTTTTTCGTTGTCCGCTTGACGTGAAATGCCCCAATAGTGATGTGGAATGTCAATTTATTCTCGAACAAAAAACAATTAAGTTTTGTTTTTGTACCTGATTAAATAGGTTTAATAAAACAAAAATGTATATGTTTATTTAATTTATTTGAACGAACTGAATATTTGAATGAAAATGAATATACATACTTTATATGCACACAAGAAACATATGAATACAAAAGATACCAAAAAAGGTGCCACAAAAGGCCATAATTAATCAGATTCGTCCATACTACTATTTTCACTGTCGTCACTGCTATCATCACCTACATTAATAATTATATGTTCGTTTTCTATAATATTATCTATTTTCACATCTCTTTCATAATCTTCCCTTATTAATTTAACAGTTCTATTCACAACCTTTTCCCAGTCTCCTTTAGTCACATGTTCACAAGCTTCTTCTAATAATTTTAGCATTTTTTTTGTGGTAAATGGGGGTTCTGTATTGTGTCTTGCAGCATATCCCTTAATTTGAGCCCACACCAACTCAATCGCATTATACTCACAATGGTAAGGCGGTAACCGTATAACTCTGTGCCCATGTTCTAATGCTATTTCGTCAATGACGTATCGGATCTTGGTTGGTTTGTTTTCTTTTAAAAGACGTACTAATTCCGCTTTTAACATATTCATGTTTGCATCTACGCCATTTTTACGAAGCCATGCGACGATATCAGCTTTCTTTTGGGATTGGGCAGGTGGCTTGTCAATTTGCATCGAGTGGTATGGGGCGTTGTCCATAATTATAATAGATGGTTCAGGGAGGCTACACAACATTGAGGTAAACCATTCAGTAAACTTTTCTCCATTCATGTCTTCATGATAGTCTCCAGTGGTTTTTGACGCAAAAGCCATGAGAGAACCTTCGACAAACCTGTTGATGGTTCCGGCGTGACAAATTATAAGTCGCGATCCTTTTCCTACAGGAACTTTGGAAGTAGATGCTGCTGTGTCATCGTTCCAAGAACGGCCTACAGTATGGTTAGCATTAAGCCATGTTTCATCCAAGAACACAACATTTTGCCAATTTTTGATTTCTTTCACTTGCCGTAAAAAAGTATACCTTGCCATCGCTATATCAAATCTTTCCATCAATATTTTGCGTTTGTTACATTTTTTGTATCGAAATCCAATGGTCTTCAAAATCTTCGTTAAAGAACTTTCCCCACCGAAGAATAATCCAGCTTCCTTCAGTGAATGCACCAACTTTTTTCTTGTTGGATACTCCTTCTGTAAATAGTAGCCGTAAACATGTCTTCGGATAGCATCGGCATCAAAGCTATCGATGCCTACGACTGGTTTTGCTCGTTTTCTCTTTTTTGGTGTGTGAAGTTTATTTTCTTCTGTGCCAGTCTCGCCATATTTTTTTTTAGTTATCCGTCTAACAGTTCGTTGTCCAATATTAAGCGCATCAGCTACGCGTTCAACCACTGACGTTATAGGTAAAATTGGCCCTCCATTTTGAGCTTCACGATCGAAATAGTTACGAAGGCGTATTACGAACTCACGTGTCTGACTATTTAGAACAGTTCTCTGCGTACGTTCGGTCATATCGACGAAATCCACAACAAAGGGCTTGAACAGAGTCCAAATTAACGAGCAAGGGTCAACAGTAATGCAGTATCAATATTTGAAATCCAAAGCCAGGTCAAAACTATATCACAATCGCATTGCACTGACAGTTTATACTTTTCGAAGCAACGTCAATTCGAAACTGCTTTGTTTTGCATTGAGCATTGACGCGAGTTTGCCGGAGGTAGTAGTTGTGCTAGCCAGCGATCCTATGTGACGATCGTATTAGATTCCATTTTTAAAAATTTTCAATTTAGAAAACCAAATGCCGAGTTGTGGTATATATCATATAAAAATAAAAATTTTACCTTTTGTATGAAACAGCTGATATTTTTTTGCGATTTCAGAGGTTTGTCCACATAGTGAAAATTGTTCATATTCACAAGTACATTCACCCCTTAAATGGTGCAAACTGATTTTTCTACACTTGTATACATTTTAGAAATCAATTTAATAAATAAATTTTGAGTCCTAAACCTAAAACTACATTCGATAAAATTTATGAATCTCTGCACATCACTATCGTCAATAAAGTAATACAATTATTTCCTTCAAAGTCGTTATCAATTAATACGGAACTTCATGAGCGGACAAACGTCAAACCGGCCATCATAGCGTGCCGCTAGTTTAGGTACCATACTTAACCAAAGACAAAATTACGTTTAGCTGTCATTTACGTTTTGTTATTCCACTGTCATTTGCGTTTTGTTATTCCATGTCAGATGCGTTTTTGTTTTATAGTGACTTGACGGAAACCCGGTCGAACGGGATAAAAAGTATCCTATGTCCGTCTCCTGGTTCTAAGCTACCTCTCCACCAATTTTCAGCCAAATCGGTTCATCCGTTCTTGAGTTATAAATAGTGAAACACCACTTTCTTTTATATATATAGATATTGTAAACTAGCATTTCGAGAGATGTCAAAGGGCAATGGAACGGAGCATGGTGGGAGTGAAGAGAAGGGACAGAATCAGGAGCTCAGACATAAGGGGGAAAACCAGGGTTACGGACATCCTGGCTCAGCTGAAGTGGAGGTGGACAGGTCATATGCTTAGAGACGCAAAAGAAAAGTGGAGTACCCTAGTGACACAGTGGTACCCACGAGACGGGAAGAGAACAAAGGGCAGATAGCAAAGACGCTGGGAGGATGAGATTAAGCTTACAGCTGGTCCATTCTGGAGAAGGGTAGAATAGAATAGAATAGAATAGAATAGAAATATTTTTTATTCAAATAAACTTTTACAAGTGCTTTTGAATAGTCGATGAATCTACCACTGGTTCGGAATGCCCTTCCTGCCGAGAAGAACCAGCAAGAAACTCGGCGGTTGCTCTTTTCAAAACAAATTTACAGTACAGTAAATACTATGCTATATATGCAGTGTTTCCACAATGAGGGAAGTTCCAAAAATGCATACCGACTAACTTCTATCTTAAGATGGGCAGACATAAAGTAGCCCCATTCCCGCCGTACCGTAACCATTGGAGAGAGCTGGAGGAGGCCTTTGCCGAGAGGCACTCAGCACTTAGGGACTTTTTAATTTAATTTAATTTTAAGTTAATCTAAGACTGAAATAAAGGCTATTTTTTATTTTATTTTTTATTTTATTTTATTTTAAACTAGCATTTGCCCCCGCAACTTGGTCCGCGTGTTTCTCTTTTTTTTCGACTCTTTGTTTTAATTTCAATTTAATTTTTATTATTTGTTGTTATAGCGGCAATAGAAATACACACTCTGTGAAAATTTCAACTGTCAAGGTATTACGGTTTACGAGATACAGCCCGCTGACAGACGGACTGACAGCGGAGGCTTAGTAATAGGGTCCCGTTGGCACCCTTTGGGTACGGAACCCTAAAAAACAACATAAAATAGCTTACACTTTGTATAAATCAAATTAAGCTAAAAATTATCCTAGATCTCGTCCTTAGGATCGCAAGTTATTTTTTTTGTATATCTACACACATCAAAAGTGTCTAGGGATCAAGCATTTTTATGCGGATTTCTTGAGATTGAGATGTGGCTTTGTAATAAATTTATGATTTTATAAATTTATATGGATCCTTTTTGGTGCATTTCATAATTTGAATCAGGAACTGTCAATCAAATTCGAGTAAAAGATGAAAATCAGCTGTCAATATTTTCCCTATAAAAACATACAACGCATTGAAGACATTATTAGTGCTACTGTTTCCCTACTACTGATTAAAACCAACGTTATTATGGAGCGGCGACGTCATTTAAGCAGGGAAGAAATGCTCAGAGCCGTGGGAATGATAGAAGCTGGTTCCCGGCAACGTACTGTGGCTTTAGCTCTGAATACAAGTCAGAGTGTTATCACTTTATCAGTCGACTTTGGACACGTTACCGAAGCACTGGTACCGTGGCTGAGCGCCATGGAGGACGGTATCGCTGCACCACACGGAGACAAGACCGATACATTCAAATCTTAACTCGAAGAGCTCCAACAATAACCGCCATGATGTTAGCCGTGAGGCTTCATCACTCTTCAGGGAACTTAATTAGCGACCAAACAGTCAGAAACCGCTTGCATGAACTGAACCTTCATTCCCGAAGACCGCTACGGGTACCACCTATAGCAATGCACAATCGTAGGATTCGATATCAATGGGCTCTTGAACACAGAAATTGGGCAGAAGAACAATGGCGTTTCGTGTGCTTTTCTGATGAGTCTCGTTTTGGTATGAGACCGGATACAAGACGTATACGACACTGGAGAACCCCTGGACGCCAACAGCGATTAAAATCCTGCCAGGAAGTCCATCCTTATAGTGGTGGAACCATCATGGTATGGGCGGGTATTTGGATCGGCGGAAGAACTGAGTTGATTTGGATCAGAGGCAACCTCAACGCTCAAATTTATGCTGAGACGATTGTATCAGACGTCATCGTTCCTCTACAAGTGCAAATCGGTCCCTTATTTCAGTTAATGCATGATAATGCACGACCGCACCCCGCAAGAGTTGTAAGACAGACTCTCGCCGCAGCTAACATCAATGTCCTGCCCTGGCCTGCTCAGTCGCCAGACTTGAACCCGATTGAGCATGCATGGGATATGCTACAGAGAAGAGCTCTGCCGAATATGGAGGGTATCCAGTGGCAAGAAGACCTTTTTTTGTTGTTGCAACGAACATGGGCGGCCATTCCACAGCGTGATTTGGATGAACTCATTTTGAGTATGCCAAACCGATGTTCTTGTGTTGTTAGTGTTCGCGGTAGAAACACGGATTATTAATTGTTTAAGTTACCCAATAAAATTTTAAAGAAAACTGTTATTTCAGTCTTTTTTCGAACTTTAATGTTAGTGGTTCAAATGTCAAAAATCCCTTTATTAGGAAAATGGCAAATTTCTTTATTAATGCAAAGGTGACTTGGTTTATCGTTACTGTGACAAACGAAAACACTTTATTTGATGAATCCTTAAAGAAAATTTTAATTAATATCAATCAGGAGAAAAGTTATTGCAAAAATATAGGTTGATCCCTAGACACTTTTGATGTGTGTAAGTTATACTTACAATTAGCACTAATAATAGTAAGCAACAAATATAAGGCACTTGAATCTTCTTGCTTTATGGCTGAATATAGAGTTCCTTGTAAATTGATCTGAAAAAAAATGATCCATTTTACTACAGATTTTATTCAAAATATGTATGTATTATATATTTATATATTATACTCTTTTTACCCTACTCTTTTGCACACCTACAAGTGTTGTCTCACATCTCAAGCTTTTTTTTTGTGCAATAGTGTTTAAAAAAAAAACAGAGCACTCATACTTATCAAATTTTTTTCTTCACATTCATTCAATCATTCGCTAAAGCAATTTACATAAAAATTAGTTAAAATATGCACACATAGGAATCGAACCTCTGAAAAGGAAGGAAACATCTTCACCACTAAGCTGTCACGGCTTTTTAATACTCTACCTTTAATAATCCGTCGTCATGAGGAATATCCAATATGAGGGTATTTTTCAATTTGTATATGAGCAAATTATCCGAATTTGAAATATCATCATCATAAATATTGTATTGTTTCCCGTATTTACCTGGAAATTCAAATACATAATATGTTAAAACAAAATTAAAAAAGCTCTAAAACTCTTCTCTTATTAAAATAAATAAATAAAATAAAACTTAATAACTTAACTTGTGTAACTTAATAACTTAAGTTAAACATTCATAAAGTTTTGATACAGAAGTATAATAAAAAATAATGCAGTAAATCTCAAAATTCCCAACCTACATTTGTAGACAAAAATGTCGCATACGCTGATAGAGACAAATTATTGTAGCGCGTGTCTCGCTTCCACTTCTACATTTTTGCATAGCTGCATCTCTTTTCCGCTTAAACTGACATTTTTATCAGACTACCTTACTTTACGTTTCTTCACTTCACATGTATTCAAATGTGCGTGTGCGTGTGCGTGTGTGTGTGTGTGTGTGTGTGTCTGTGTTTTTGTATATGTCTAGACAGCCCTTGACTGGGATCTCATCTGTCTGTAAGTGACGATGCAGTCTTAGATGGTAGCGGGCTAAATTGGATTACTAGGTTCTATACGCCATCGTACCGGAACGTTAAATCGCTTGGCGGCACGTCTTTAACGGTTTTAGAAATCCCGTGGCAATGGTATGGTTTTCTGGGACATCTATACTAATATTATAAAGAGGAAAGATTTTGTTTGTTTGTACTGAATAGGCTCCGTAACTACTGGAGCGATTTTGACCACATTTTCACCAAATGAAAGCTAAGTTATCAGGAAATAACATAGGCTATAATTTATTTTCAAAAAATTAGAGATCCTTAAGGAAATTGCAATAATGTAACCCAAAGTAGCAAATTTTTGCCTATAAAATGCATTTTTGGCGTGTGCTCAGAAAACTATTGATGATGTACTACATGAATAAAGTACTCATTATTTTCTACAAAAAAGTCCACGAGGGAATATATCTAACTAAACTACGGCCGTTCAGAGAATGCGTTCCTGACACGTCGCGATTGAACTGACGACGTAACTTTGTAATGGCGTTGCAGTTACGATAAAAATATTATTGCTGGTTGTTTACCGTTTTAACAATTGATGAGCATTAAAACAACATTATTATATCAATAATCAATTAATGTTATAATTTTGTGACAGTTGTCGTGACTAACTGACAGGTGTCAGGAACACATTCTCTGAACGGCCGAACTTTATCATATTTTAGTCACAGTAGTAGCTTTTGTGTTCTAAAATTTAATTAGATCGCCTTTATTATCGTAGTATTAATTCTTCCTTACTATTACATAATAATAAATGCGAAAGTGTGTTTGTTTATTGGTTTGTCCGTCATTCACGCTGCAACAAAGCTACGGATTGGCGTGATTTTTTGGATAAGTATAGTTCAGAACCTAGGGTTCCCGCGGGATTTTAAATACTAAATCCACGCGAACGAAGTCGCGGGCATCAGCTAGTCCTATATAAACCATAGAGAATATGACTTACCCGAAAACATAACAATATCCCAATGTAATATTCTATCGTCTTTGCTCTTTTTGTCTATACGCTGCGAAAGTTTGACCACTTTCTGTATAAGTCGGATACGTATGTCATCCAATTCGCTATTTTTCTGCAATAGTTTGTCGAATTCTTGCACAGCTTTGCTAAGTGTAGACGATTGTATGTCGTTTGTTGAAAATATTATCTGTAAGTTAAATAAAAGCTGATAAATACAATGGCAAGTACAAAATGATACTAATTTGTTTTAAAGATGAAGTAAAACATTGTGAGAAAACCTGCACGACTGAGAGTTCTCGATAATGTTCTCAAAGGTGTGTGAAGACCGCCAATTCGCCAGCGTGGTGGACTATGGCCTATAATAGGCTATTTGACTACTTTTAGAAAATCATCTTAAATTGTTAATAATGCTATGCTGAAGCTAACAAAACATATATTTCGGCATAATTTTCATTATTTTTCATAAAAATCGAGAAATAAATTCAAAAAAATAAATTGCCGCCGAAACGTTCCATTTGCTCTCATGACGTAACAGTTCACATTTCAAACAATGACAATGTTATAATATGTGTTTAGGCCGCGTGTCGCATACTATTTGGTATTTAATAAAATAGTAACGATGAAAAACAGACGAAATTAGCCTATTACGCCGCACAAACACGTCGAAATGTATTGACAAAATGAGAATTCCATAGGTGGTGTGGACTGTGACGTCATTCGAGATCACGGAATGTTTTCGATCACGTGACCATGGCCAGAATTATAGCAATTTTATTTAATGTTTTCTAATTAAATAAAGCTTTATTTTTTAGTTTTGTCGTATGGAATAATGTTTTTAGATAATAATCTTTTAGGATGACACCAGTTGAAACGATATTTTTATTATAGTCAAATACCCTATTCTTACAATAAGATGTATGTAGTAAAAACAATATTAATAATAGAGACAATAATAGTGCACTCTATTTATTCCCTCACTCAGAATGAGTTCTAATAAGGAGGAAACGACCGTAGATAAATCAGGCGTAGGACAGACAGCTTTACGTGCTCTGTGGGGCACGACACACACACATGCACGCACGTGCGCACGCATGCATGCACGCACGCACAAGATTATTCAAAAAGTGACAAAAGCTTGCAATCAATTCAGTCACGACACCTAGCGACACTTCTACGCGTTACTTGGACACAACCAATGCAGAAATCATAGTAGTTCTGATATTAGCAACAGATGGCGCTATGCTAAAAAAATTTAACTACGCGACACTAATCTTTACAAACACTGGACAGGCAGCTGCCATGTATTTTTCATTGGGTAATTGTTTGATATTTTTTTTATTTATTTAAAATAACGTTTTTAAATATTAAATAACACAATGCCATTTTTCTTTTTAAAATATCTTTATAGTCTCTGAATCATAAGCTGTTTTACTGTAACTGTATGCGTCTCTTTCTAAAACGAAATTTTCGTATATGGAGCTGCTGAATTGTGACATCACACTCCAGTAGCGCTCTCTCTGTCTAACAGGTTTAAGCTCTATAACTTATTTTTTGGGCCGAATTATTAAGTAAAACTTTTTTACGCACGCTTGACTTAGGGAGTAAGCTGGTGAATGCGTTACGAAAAGTGTGATCGGGCGAGGCGAACGGAAGTTGAGAGGGAGATGTAAGTTAGTGAAGATAGAAAGAGAGAGAGTTATGTTTCGTATATTACTGTAGGGGCAGGAGAGAGGGGTGCGAGCACACATTTTCTTTCTCTCTTCCTCTCTTAGCCAGTTGCATTTCGTAAGTTTTACTTCAGTCGTGTGGTCTAAAGCACACTCGTTTTTTTCTTACATGTTAAATTTTCGATGATAAATACAATGAATATCAACATTTTGACTACAGTCAAATACCCATTTGCAATTTATTCGACACGCAGTGCGATAGTACCTCAAGAGCTGTGACCATGTCGGCGGGCAGACATTTGCTCGTCACCTCTTCCGGAGAACCCAAAAGCGTCAACGCGCACTGCAGAAGCATGTCTTCGTCGCCACAGGAATCCAGCGTTAGCTCCTGGAATATACCTAACCTCGATCATAAATTCTATGAAATGTGACCTATAAAATAGAATTGTGTTTCAAAACTTTCCTAACAAATGATTTAGAAATACTTTTTTAGGGATACCGTATCTAAAGGGTGTACGCAGCAGTGATAGCCTAGTGGTTAGGACTGTAGTCTCCTATTCGGGGGGTCGCAGGTTCGATCCCGGGTACGCCTCTCTGACTTTTCGGAGTCAAGTGCGTTTAAGAAATTAAATATCACATGCTTCAACGGTGAAAGAAAACATCGTGAGGAAACCTGCACACCTGAGAGTTCTTCTCACTGAGATAATGTTCTTAAAAGTATGTGAAGT
Source organism: Oeneis ivallda (assembly GCA_029955525.1). Classification (NCBI taxonomy): domain Eukaryota; kingdom Metazoa; phylum Arthropoda; class Insecta; order Lepidoptera; family Nymphalidae; genus Oeneis; species Oeneis ivallda. Next base: position 21,577,385 of record JARPMR010000021.1, read on the forward strand.
CCACCAATCCGCATTGTGCCAGCGTGGTGGACTATGGCCTATAGCCCTTCTCTGAGAGGAGACCTGCGCTCAGTAGTGAGCCGTTGATGGGTTGCTAATGATAATGATGATGATCTAAAAGGTACCAACGGAACCCTATTAGCCTCTGCTGTCTGTCCGTCTGTCAGCGGGCTGTATCTCATGAACCGTAATAGGCTCAAGTATATAGCGTAGGGTAGATAGAAGGTAGTCTATATCACTCTCCAAGTCTTCAACTAAAAATCACATCCCCCATTCAAATAATCACGTCGATCCCTTGTTGCGTGATTGATGGACAAACCAACAAACTGATAAAAACAATTTCACATTTATATTATCACTAAATGGTCGTTGGGGTGGTGATTGGCGACCCCGCACCGGTAAGCGCAGTGTTAACAGACCCCCACTAAGAGGACCGACGACATCAAACGAGTCTCAGAAGGCCTCTGGATTCAGACACCGCAAGACCGAGTTCTGTGGAACTCCATGCAAGAGACCTTTGTCCAGCAGTGGACGTTATTGACAAAGAAGAATATCAGTAAGAATTTTTTGGATAGAATATCCAAAAAAGTAAAAAGATGAATTCACCAAGATTATCTATATATTATAGAAAAATCAATTGCTGTTCGTTAGTCTCGCTAAAACTCGAGAACGGCTGGGCCGATTTAGCTGATTTTGGTTTTGAAATATTTGTCGAAGTCCAGGGAAGGTTTAAACGGGGAAAAAAAGGTTAAAAAAAGTAAGAAAAAAAAATGACATATACATACCTACGCCGCAAGAGAGCTTCGGATCGACGTGATTTTTTGCATGGCTATAGTTGAGGACCTGGAGAGTGACATAGGCATCCCGGAAAAATCAAAGAGTTCCCGAGGGAAGGGATTTTAAAAACTAAATCCACGCAGACGAAGTCACGGGCATCAGCTAGTAAGTTTTGTCTGGTGGGAGGCTTTGGCCGCGGCTAGTTACCACCCTACCGTCAACGACGTGCCGCCAAGCGATTTAGCGTTCCGGCACGATGGCGTGTAGAAACCGATTAGGGGTATGGGTTGAATGTTCACTGCCATACCCCTTACAAGTTAGCCCGCTACCATCTTAGACTGCATCGTCACTTACCATCAGGTGAGATGGCAGTCAAGGCCTAGTTTACCATCGAATAAATAAATAAAATACAAATAGTAAGAGATAATTCACAAGATAAGTTTACCTCATAAACTTGACCTGAGTACAAGCCACACAAGATGGCCGCCGGAGTTATTTGCGCGTGTGTGTTGGCGCACTGGCGCAGCGCTCGCGCCAGTAGCGAGCAGGGCAAGTCGCTGGATGAGTTCAAACGCAGCACCGTCACCAGCAGCGAGAGTAAATGGGGCATTGCTTCGGGAATACTCTACAAGAATAAATTTATTATCAGATTAATTGGTGAAATTTTCAAAAACTGCGAAACATAAATTCAAATTCAAAATTATTTATTTCACGCAGGCCAACCTGTGGCTCTTATGACACGTCATGACTCTACCACCGGTAAAGCGGATTCTGCTGAGAAGAGCCGGCAAGAAACTCAGCAGTTGCTCTTCTTTTCTTCAAAATATTCATTTTACAATATTATTATGAAGCTATCACATTGTAATAAGTTTTTAATACTATCTTGTGGGCAGCTGGATGCCAAGCCGATTTAACCCATGCAACTTTGTTAGAATATAATAGAATATAATATTTCCACAATGAGGGGGAAGTTCCAAAAAAGCGTAGATAGAAAGTAGCCCCATTCCCGTCGGTGGCACCCGTTCACGAACATGACGCATAATCCAGCCGTTGCTTCGCTCAACCATATTTGACTCATAAACCATAACAGCATTGAATTACAGCTCAATTTCGTGTATGCATTCTTATACGTTTACGTATGTACGATACGCTCCATAACGCTCCATATTAAAATCTGTTGTAATTAATTTGCGACTTTAAATCAAGACAATCAAGGATTATTTTACTTTGACGCTAATGACATCGTATATTAATACGATCAATGAAATAACTTTTAGACAATTGGTACCCTGATTTGCATCAGAATAATTGATGTAATTTACAAAAATTGTAAAACAGGTATTTCTTCATTAGAATAAATACCCGATTTTGTCACACACAGTGGTTTTTCGCATGGGCATAGTTGAGGACCAGGAGAGTGACATACCCATATTTTATCCCGGAAAATCAAAGAGTTCCCGAGGGATTTTAAAAAACAAAATCCACGCGGACGAAGTCGCGGGCATCAGTTAGTAGCATGCTTATATGATACAAATTATAATTAGACCGTATACTTTTGTGGAACTCATTGTGGAAACACTGCATACATAACATAGTATCTATTGAATTGTAATCTTGTTTTGTAAAGAGCAACCGCCGAGTTTCTTGCTGGTTCTTCTCGGCAGGAATGACATTCCGAACCAGTGGTAGACTCATCGACGATTCAAAAGTACTTGTAAAGTTTATTTGAATAAAAAACATTTCTATTCTATTCTATTCTAAAGAAACGTCAAAGACGCGCCGCCAAGCGATTTAGCGTTCCGGCACGGTGGCGTGTAGAAACCGATTAGGGGTATGGGTTGAATGTTCACTGCCATACTCCTTCCAAGTTAGCCCGCTACCATCTTAGACTGCATCGTCACTTACCATCAGGTGAGATCGCAGTCAAGGACTAGCTTGTCATCGAATTAAAAAAAAACCTTACCTCATCACCACCTTCTAGAAACGTCTCCATCACTCGCGTCACATACTCTATGACGTCCCGCGCTACATACATAGAGTTCTCCATGACAATGCTGTCTGTATCACCCTTAGCTTCGAACAGATCCTGCCATATAGTCGAACACCGCTCCTTCGTAGTTGGGTGAATCGATTCAGCGATTAGAAATTCTATTATTTTCTGAAATCATTCAAAATCAAAATCATTTATATCTCATGTAGGCCAACTTGTGATAAGTCAGGAATCTACCACCGGTTCAGTAAGCTGATTCTGCTGAGAAGAGCCGGCAAGGAACTCATCAGTTGCTCTTTTCAAAGCAAAACTGTTACAAAATGTCGGTTATCTATCGTGTGGACAAAATTCAATACAATTCAAAATTCAAAATTATTTATTTCACGTAGGCCAACTTGTAGTTCTTATGACAAGTCAGGAATCTACCACCGGTTCGGAAAGCGGATTCTGTTAAGAAGAGCCGGCAAGGAACTCATCAGTTGCTCTTTTCAAAACAAAAATGTTACAAAATGTAGCTTATCTATCTTGTAGATAGCTGAAGCAAAGCCGATTAGAATAGAATAGAAATATTTTCCGTTTAAATAAACTTTTACAAGTGCTTTCGCGTCTATGAATAATATAAATGAATCTACCACTGGTCCGTAATGGTTCATACAATTCAAAACATGTTAAGACGGGCAGACAGAAAGTAGCCCCATTCCCGCCAGTGGCACCCGTTTACGAGGATGACGCATGACCCAGCCGTTGCTTCGCTGAACCATATATTACACAGTAATAATTAGAGTTATATGCATTGAGAAATCCTTACTAATATTATAAATGCGAAAGTGTGTTTGTTTGTAGGTTTGTCCTTCAATCACGCCGCAACCGAGCTACGGTTCGACGTTATTTTTTGCATGGGTATATTTGAGGACCTGGAATAGAATAGAATAGAATATTTTATTTGCAAGAATGTGGTAAAATCAGGTCTTAGAATTAATTTGCGCTTACACATTCAACTAATTCGTTAGTGTGCAAATTTGATAAATACATTGCTGCTTATTTTCGAGTATTAATTTAAGTACAATTAATAGTTTACATATCGAAATAATATTATTGTTAAATTAAAGAGGAGAGGAGGAGGAGGAGGAGGATAGGATGGAGAGTGACATAAGTTACTTTTTATACCATAAAATGAAAGAGTTCCCGCGGGATTTGAAAAGCCAAATCCTCGCGGGCATCAGCTAGTAAAATTATAAACTTACAGTCCTCAATTCTTCGTCAGCCGTCAACACAGAGTGCACAACGACTTCCTTCCTTTTGTTGGCGGGAAACTGATCGTAAAACAAGATGGCCGCCGGCAAGAGACGATCGCTGAACGGCAGTTTAGACTGCACAGCCCATGTTATCTGCAAAAATTATAACATTTTTTGAAGTGAAAACTTCTTTAAGAACGCGTATAACACCAAAAACATAGCCGCAACCTCATGTGAGGCGCGACAAAAGAAAGCGTTTTGCGCGGAATAGGAGTGTAGTAAGCGCCAAATACTTTGTAACTCGTAAAATATTCATTTTCTTTTCAATTCACTAGGCTACTCTCTTGATAATATCAATCGGAATTTAATGTAAAAATTTTGGCTCTGTAATATGCCTCACATTGAAAATAAATGAATATTGGTTAAAAATTAGACCTAACTTCGCGATTTTTTATTATCAAACTTTCATCATTTTATGTTTTTGCCCAAACACGTCCCTTGGCAGTATGATGTAATTTTTGCGTTTTTTTTTTCGGATAGTTGAAACTTGATCTACTACTGTAAAAATCAAATCTGTTTACTGTTAACGAACGTACACCCACTCTTAAGCGCGTTGAGCACTTTTTTGCGTGAGCAAAAATTATGTAACCGACACGCGTCACGCTTTCCATGAGCTATATGTATAGTGTTGATATGAGATTTCAATAAGCGTTCAACATTTTAGAAGTTCCCAAGCAACCTTGTACAGCGCAGCGGGCAAGCAGCCGCCTTCCTTACCGTTTAATGTATGATGTCGCAGGTTCGGATCTCACTCACGAAATCGTGACAGTGCATTTTTCTTATTTGTTTTTAATTATTAGCAAATCTAGTTTTCACTTCTATCGGCAGTCCCTATGAATGCCAATTTTTTTGTTAACGCGCTCATGCACAAGCACACATGCATGCACGCACCACCAAGACTCACAACGTATGTGTGCGTGCCGAGACGGCCGTCTAATAAAAATAATAATTAGCAAGAAAAGGTTAGAATCAATTTGCTATAGGTAATCCGCCAACATAGTTCGAAGAGCTGACGGTCGTTGGGGTCCCAAGGTGTTGGAGTGGCGACCCCGCATCGGGAAGCGCAGTGTTGGCAGACCCCCCACCAGGTGGACCGACGACATCAAACGAGTCGCAGGGAGCCGCTGGATCCAGGCGGCGCAAGAACGAAGCCTGTGGAAGTCAATGCAGGAGACCTTTATCCAGCAGTGGACGTCTATAGGTTGATAAAGAAGAAGAAGAAACCGCCAACTGTTGGTGGATTATAGCAAATTAATTCTAATTCTAACCTTTTCTTGCTAATGATAACGATACGACGATAACGTGATAAATCGATGAACACCGGCTGCACGCACGAAAAAGTGTCACGTTCCGCCTGAGCCTGAGGGTGCAGGCGAGAGCGCGGAACAAGCGATAGAGAGGAACGATCCACACAAGCGTTGGCTTGTGACCGCCGCCGCCCGGCGCCCGCCAGTCATCGCGTGCGCGCTGTGGTTCTAGCCGCACGCTGTTCATCTTTATGAACCGACTTTACAGACAACCAATTTTTTTATTTTTAATCAGTTTAAAATACAGATACCCACGGCTTCACACGTCTCGTAGTCAACGTTCCCGCTCCTCAAATGGCTCTCCAGGGCTTGCAAGTCCACGTGGCCGCTCAGCTCGCTCGCCATGTTGCGTGTATGTGCGTCTGTCAGTACGCGCAAAGCTGTGAACTTCTCGTAGAACCGAGGAGACTTTGTTCGGGGATAGATTTCCGTTTCTAGAATTTTCTGGAACAAACAATATCTTTAAATTCATGGTGGATTATACGGGTCTTTTTTTAATTTAATTTAATTTTTTTTAATTTAATTTAATTTGGTTTTTCCCATTTCGTTAACTAATACGACAAAGTAGGCTTATGGCATTCTATTGCGCCAGTGGAATTATCATCTTCACAGGTTTACATAAAAATCTTTACTTGAAAGTGACCAGTTTAAGAAATTAATCAAAATACTGAGTTGGACGTGAGTTACTCACATATTAGCCAACAAAAATATTTAGGGGTGGGTCACCCTTATCATTTAGGGGTATGAAAAATAGATGTTTGCCGATTCTCAGACCTACCACACAAAACACGATATGCACACAAAATTTCATAAAAATCGGTTCAGCCGTTTCGGAGGAGTTTGGTACACCGCGACATGAGAATTTTATATAGGTATTAGATATTGAAAAAAAATTTATCTTCTTTCAAATAAGACGAGTTTAAATCTTAATCGATATACTTGACTTCCTGTTACAGTTTTTGCAATTCACGACGGCGAGTGAGCTTTACTTGTGGATACTTCGTGTACATGCACATTGCATAAGCGTGCGTGCCTGTCAAAGCCTAGGTGGGAGCGGGCAGGCGCGAGCATTGCGCTCGCTCACACTTATACAGATACGACACACACACAACCATAAGTCAGTCGCCCTCGTGAATATCAAGAACTATACCCAGTTTCTGCTCCATCATCAGATCCTCCTCCTCGATCCTCGGACATCATCTATCTAACACCTACTCATTGAGACCATTCTAATGAGCGCAAACACACTATATCTGCTGTAAGTTGCTGAGGAGTTGGGTATCCCGCAGACCACTTGATGCTGCATCAGCTCAAGGTTACCATGCCTTGGAAGTAATCCGAAGTAACAGTACACCAAACAGATCAATGGCACCAGTGAAAGCTTGTAATCAAGTAAGAAATAAGTTGATAATCTTCAAACGCCTGAGCAGATCTTCATAAATTATTGCTAAGTTCCACCTCGATTACGTTAGCTTTCGAACGAAAAAACCGCATCAAAATCGGTCCATCAGTTCGAAAGCTACGAGGGAACAGACAGACACACATACACAGATACACACGTCATACTTAAAACATCCCTCTTTTTTTATTCGGGGAACCACCACCACCACCACCACCCACCCACCACCTGGGAAGTATACCCTTTCAAACAAAAAAGAATTTTCCAAATTAGTGCAGGCTTTAAGTAATCGGTGAACATACATAAAAAAAGCCGGCCAAGTGCGAGTCGGACTCGCGCACCGAGGGTTCCGTACTCCAAAAGTAAAAGTAAAACCGGGGATGGGGGATGCCCCGTCGCTCACGTCCGCTGGAACTACCTTTCACTTCCCTGCACGTGTCCCCCGGGTGGTGCTAAACGAGCGACGAACTAGACGGCGTAACATGCCATACGATTAAAAAAAAAAAAAGTAAAACGATAATATTATATTAATTTGCTTATTTATCGTTAACTTTGTTTGTAGAGGTTTATTGTTAATATAAAAAAAACTATGCTAGTTAGAGCGTTGGTTTTATTTTTCCTGTAAAATATACATAAACCTCTATTGACCATAATTATTTCAGATTTTTCGATTGGTAAACTTCGGAGATAAGGGGGGGGGGGGGGGGGGGACGGTATTTTTTTCGACATTTTGGCCGATTACACAAAAACTATTATATATAGAAATAAATAAAAAACAGTTTTAGAATGCACAAGTAAAGGCCTTTCATATGATACCCCACTCGGTATAATTATCTTACTTTGAAATTTCAAACGCCTGATTTTCCCCCTTTTTTAATTAAACTAAAATAATTTTCGCGTTGATTTTATTTTTCCTGTAAAATATACATAAACCTCTATTGACCATAATTATTTCAGATTTTTCGATTGGTAAACTTCGGAGATAAGGGGGGGGAACGGTATTTTTTTCGACATTTTGGCCGATTAATCAAAAACTATTATATCTAGAAATAAAAAAAAAACTGTTTTGGAATGCACAAGTAAAGGCCTTTCATATGATACCCCACTCGGTATAGTTATCTTACTTTGAAATTTCAAACCCCCGATTTTCCCCCTTTTTTAATCAAACTAAAATAATTTTCGCGTTGCTTTTATTTTTCCTGTAAAATATACTTAAACCTCTATTGACCATAATTATTTCAGATTTTTCGATTGGTAAACTTCGGAGATAAGGGGGGCAACGGTATTTTTTTCGACATTTTGGCCGATTAATCAAAAACTATTATATATAGAAATAAATAAAAAACAGTTTTAGAATGCACAAGTAAAGGCCTTTCATATGATACCCCACTCGGTATAGTTATCTTACTTTGAAATTTCAAACCCCCGATTTTCCGCCTTTTTTAATCAAACTAAAATAATTTTCGCGTTGCTTTTATTTTTCCTGTAAAATATACATAAACCTCTATTGACCATAATTATTTCAGATTTTTCGATTGGTATACTTCGGAGATAAGGGGGGGCAACGGTATTTTTTTCGACATTTTGGCCGATTAATCAAAAACTATTATATATAGAAATAAATAAAAAACTGTTTTAGAATGCACAAGTAAAGGCCTTTCATATGATACCCCACTCGGTATAGTTATTTTACTTTGAAATTTCAAACCCCCGATTTTCCCCCTTTTTTAATAAAACTAAAAATAATTTTCGATTTTTCTTTATTCCAATGATGTTGGGCCACTATTATACACAACTATGCCAAATTTCATGTCGATAGCTTTAATAGTTACTGAAATAATCGACTGTGACAGACGGACGCACGGACGGACGGACGGACGGAGAAAGTCTCACCATAAGGGTTCCATTTTTACCATTTTGGTATGGAACCCTAAAAACCGCATCAAAATCGGTCCATTAGCTGGAGATCTACGAGGGAACAGACACACACACACACACAGATACACACCTCAAACTTATACCACCCCTCTTTCTTTTCAGGGGTTAAAAATATTTAAAGTTGCCATTAACAGCTTTATGTTTAGTTGGACGAGAAAAACGGCATATTTAAATTTTAAAAAAAAACGAGTATGCTTTAGAACACACGACTGAAGTAAAACTTACGAAACGCAACTGGCTATGAGAGAGAGAGAGAGAGAAAGGAAATGTGTGCTCGCACCTCTCTCTCTTGCCCCTACAGTAATATAGGAAACGTAACTCTCTCTCTTTCTATCTCCACTAACTTATATGTCCCTCTCAACTTCCGTTCGCCTCGCCCCACTTAGGGTCGAAATGGCTATATGAGGGACATAGGATTTTTTGTTACAAATTCCAATTTAAAAAAAATACCTATCGAAAGAACTTGTCATTCTGATGAATAATTGTTATTAAACGTTTTTCTCTAAAACTGATAGTTTGCCCGGAAATATTTTCAGTTTTTGTTGTATGTTTCACCAGCTTACTCCCCAAGTCAAGCGTGCGTAAAGAAGTTTCACTTCAAAAGTTACCTGAATCTGGTCCGCGTCAGTGACAGTGTCAAACACCACCCCATACAGCGCCAGTATCGCGGGCCGCGCGCGCACGCCGCCGCAGCCCCACGCGAGTGTGCGCACGCGCTTATCACACGTGATCCGTTCGCGGAACAAGTGTGCGTACTTTTGGAGGAACTTTAATACCACTGTAAACAAATACACAGTGATATAAAAAAAAAAAATGAAGCAGTGATAGCCGAGTCGTTAGGACAGTGGTCTCCTATTCGGGGGGTCGCAGGTTTGATCCCGGGACTTTTCAGCAATTAAATATCACTTGCTTCAACGGTGAAGGAAAACATCGTGAGGAAACCTGCACACCTGAGAGTTCTGCATAATGTTCTCGAAGGTGTGTGAAGTCCGCCAATTCGCATTGGGCCAGCGTGGTGGACTATGGCCTATAACCCTTCTCTGAGAGGAGACCTGCGCTCAGTAGTGAGCCGTTGATGGGTTCCTGATGATGTTGATGATCTGTCTCTTTCTAAAACGAAATTTTCTATGGAGTGTGTTGTGTGAGTGAGTGGAACTGCTGACTTGTGACATCACACTTCAGTAGCGCTCTCTCTGTCTAACAGGAAACTTTGAAGCTGTATATTTTCAAGACTAGTTAAGATATTTAAAAAGGAAAAATGGCCTTGCAGGCAGAGCGCTACTGAAGTGTGATGTCACAATTCAGAAGCTCCATACAGACAAAGTCACAGTAAAACAGCTTATAACTAATTTGTTTTTATAGGCCGATTTATTTTCTGTTTTAACAAAATAATATCTGGGTGACCGAGCTTTGCTCAATAATTTTTTTTTTTTGGTAAATCGTGCTTTTTGGAAAAATATATATTAAAAAAAATAATAATAATAAAATTCATAGGAGAAAATAAATCGAACCGAGGTCTTCTGGTTTCGGGACCGCTCGATTTCCCGAGCTATTCGGACTTTATACATGATGGCGAAATTTACCTTCGTATTCTAATGATATTGTAAGGGGTTTTTCATTGCCTGAAAACACGGATAAAACGACCTTTTCTAAAAATTTATCGCCCCCGAAACCCCTGCGTACTTTTGATGAAAATCGTTGGAGCCGTTTCCGAGATTCAGATTATATATATACAAAAATTGCTCGTTTAAAGGTATTAGATTTAATTCTTACGTGTTACATTTTCGATTATGAATAATAAATATCAAAATTTTGACAAAAGTCAAATACCCAATTCATTAGTCCACCACTCCTTAAGATAGTCAGTTAAAGGGGACAAACTTATAACCCCCCCCCCCTTTTTTGGGTTGGGGGTTAAAGAACCTACCCTCTTCACACCTGGCAACGTCCAGGTATACCACCAGCTTGTCATACAGTACATTAAGCTCCATCGTCGGCAGTTCCATGCCAAAGTGCTTGAAGAGACCGCTTACACCTTCCAGGACTGCTTTGGTGACTGTCACCTGCAACATCATCAACGCCTCAAGAAAGTCCGAAAGTCATTTGTGGGAATGGGCGTGACGTTCTATAATAAAATTCCACATTCAATCTTAGGTTGATTTCTATAGATAGCCCTCTCACTTAGTTCAGAGTTAAGACAGTTAAAACGAGACAAACTTATGTCAGGACGTATTTGTGTCTTATTTTAACTCTATCTTAGAGTTAGAGAATAATGTTTATGTAAAAGAATTAATAAATCATAAGCTCACAGTATATTTGTTAGAATCCAGCAAGTTCAGGTAGACCCTCCATATTCTTGTGATTTCATCTGCAACCACACTAGGGTGATGTTCGCATATTGTTCCTAAAACATAGAGTTCAAAACTATAAACTTTGTAACTATTATTGCTCAGACGTACACTAACACGCAATAACGCTCTCTCATACGCAAGTGTGTACACACACTCGCGTGTCACGCTCTCTCATACGCACAAAAACGTAATCGCTCTCTTTCATTACAACACATATTCACGTTCACAAACGCACATTCCCTAACACACCCAATCTTGCTCTCTCATAAGCACATTCTCACACATTCGCAATAAAACTTTTTCGTACGCTTGTACGCACACTGGAGTTAGCACGCATACACAAAAGCAATTACGCTATATCATTCGCACGCACTGTCTGCCCGTCTTTGACATGAATTGAATTGTAGTACGTTTTGTGGAAATGTCATATTCTATTCTAACAAAGATGCACGGGTTAAATCAGCTTGCCATCCAGCTGCCCACAAGATAGTATAAAAACTTATTACAATGTAATAGCTACTTATTAATATTGTAAAATGATTATTTTGAAAAGAGCAACTGCTGAGTTTCTTGCTGGCTCTTCTCAGCAGAATCCGCTTTCCGAACCGGTGATAGAATCTTGACGTGTCATAAGAGCCACAGGTTGGCCTACATGAAATAAATAATTTTGAATTTGAATTTGAATTTGCACGCAATCTTTCTCTCCCGTACGCACGTTCACACGCAAACACGCTCTCGTGTATACGTGTATGCACGCACACATAGAATCACATTCCTTTATATTTATCCAAATGATAGCCTACGACTGTAGATTAGGACTTTGGTCTCCTATTCGAGAGGCCGCTTGTTCGATCCCGGGTACGCTGACTTTTCGAAGACTGACTTTACCACTGACTTTTCGAAGTTATGTGCGTTTAAGAAACTTAATATCACATGCTTTGACTGTGAAGGAAAACATCGTGAGGAAACCTGCACGCCTGCGAGTTCTCCGTAATGTTCTCAAAGTTGTGTGAAATCCGCCATTTCGCATTGGGTCAGAATGATGGCCTATATATAACCCTTCTCTGAGAGATCTGCGCTCAGTAGTGAGCCGTTGATGGGTTGATGATGATTAAGTAAACCTTACCCACTAAAATAGCAAGAGGCGCCTTGCAAGTAGTGGTCTCTTCTAACGCTGAGACGTGCCTCGTAAACTGCCGCGCTCCCTCCGGCGAACGACTGGCCACTCTGGTTACACATGAGAGGGCTTGTTGCTTAATGAGTGGCTCGTAGTGTAGTAGGCATAACTGGAAAATATAAAGAACTTGCTTTCTTTATCAAACTAATAGCTTCTGCCCGCGACTTCGTCCGCGTGGAATAGTTTTAACTTCACCTTCACCACCTTAAAAACACCTTCGCAAATAATGCATTATTTTAGAACAAATTTGGTTAGCATAAAAAAGGTTATAGTGAGCCGACCTTAAAAGATAAGACATATGCTGTCGCTGACTTTTTTAGACCTTTTAAAGGGGAACAATTCTATCATGCATGATTTTTGCGAAACTTTAACCGTTTACGCAGCGCACGCAGCGGAAGCTCTCAAAAGGAAAAAACCCCCGATTTTGAAACATTCTTCATTGGTGCTCCGCTCCTCTTGGTCTTAGCGTGATGATATAATATAGCCTATAGCCTTCCTCGATAAATAGGCTATCTAACACTGAAAGAATTTTTCTAATCGGACCAGTAGTTCCTGAGATTAGCGCGTTCAAGCAAACAAACAAACTCTTCAGCTTTATTATATTAAAATTTATTAACTCGTAGTAGAGATAGACGTCCACTGCTGCATAAACGTCTCCTGCATGGACTTCCACAGGCTTCAGTCTTGCGCCGCCTGAACCCAGCGGCTCCCTGCGACTCGTTTGATGTCGTCGGTCCACCTGGTGGGGGGTCTGTCAACACTGCGCTTACTGGTGCGGGGTCGCCACTCCAGCACCTTGGGACCCCTAAAAATCTAATAGGTATGGTTTTATGAGATAAAAAGTAATATAGGTCACTCTCCAGGTCCTCAATTGCTACATACATGCAAAATCTACATACACGCAACAACAGAGTAATTCAGTTGCGGCGTGATTGGAGAACAAACCAACAAAACAGACACACACAAAGATTTTTCCTACCTCCACAATTTGATCATAGTATTTCTCAGCTGAAGGATGCTTAGTGACTATATCGGCCAACAGCTTGAGGGAATCTCGGACTACGTTATCCCAACCGCTGTCTGTCCGTTTGTTAGCTATAACCTCCAGAAGGTGCACTGGCTTGTGAAGCAGCGTTGATAATATCCATTCTGAAATATAGAAAATAAAATTGGAAGTGTGTTGTGGAACACTCGGTTGGAATGAAGTTCAGAATCAACGCCATCTCTCACCACATGTTAGAACCATCTTGTACAAAATAAGCAGACATTGAAGCGAGTCCAAGCAAGTTCACACTGCCCACAATAGATGGCGTTAGTAAATTTTGCCGCAAATATTTTGTTCGGAATTGCTACTATAAAACTTCATTCCAAAATTTAAAAGAAATTAAGTGGCACTCGGTGACTGCCGCGGTAAAGCTATTGCATAGCATTTTTTATCAACTTACGCAATTATAATATTTATGCAATATTTTTTTTTGCATAATAAAAATTATGCAAAAAAAAATTAAAAAACGAACAAACAAGAAAAGCGCACTCTCTATTCCCTCACTCTCATAAATTTATAATCCATTGGGACAAAAACCCAACTTGAGAGCTTTGCCCCCTGTTTTTCTGGGCTAACAAGCATACACCCCCAACATGTGAATCTATGGACGGACTATGTAAGATATTTCTGACATCCTGTTACCCAGTTTTTGCTCCATCATTAGATCCTCAATCCTAGTTTATCATGTATCTAACACCTACTCATTGAGACCATTCTAATGAGCTCAAACCCACTATATCTTCTGTAAGTTGCTGAGGAGTTGGGTATCCCGCAGACCACTTGATGCTGCATCAGCTCAATGTTACCATGCCTTGGAAATAATCCGAAGTAACAGTACACCTTTAAAATCAATTGAACCAGTGCAAGCTTGTAAGACCCTTTAATCGAGTAGGAAAGGAACTGATGATCTTCAGATCTTTATAAATTATAGTCAATTACATTAGCTTACAAACAAAATAAACTGCATCAAAATCGGTCCATTGCGGAGGCTACAGACAAACACAGATAGACTCTTAGACACCCCTCTTTTTGTGGCGGGGGTTAAAAAGTAACCGATTTCACCTCTCCAGGTCCTTAATAAGCAAAAATTTGTCGATGATCCGGTGCTCCGTGATTGAAGGACAAACCAAACGAGCACGCTTTCTCATTTATAATATTATACATACATACATAGAGATACCTGTAGCTACAGCTAGGTAAGAGATTAACCGCCGAATCCAACTCGGCTGGGCAGCGTTTGGGAAGCTCCGAGATGTCTTCTCGTCCAAAATCCCTCAGTGACTAAAGTCTTCGACGTGTGTGTTGCCAGTGATGACTTATGGATCCTAGACATGGTCGCTAACTATGGGCCTCATAAGAAGGCTCAGGGTCACTCAGCGAGCGATGGAGAGAGCTATGCTCGGTATATCCCTGCGAGATCAAATCAGAAATGAGGAGATCCGTAGGAGAACCAAAGTAACCGACATAGCTCAGCGTGTCGCGAAACTGAAGTGGCGGCGCACATAGTTCGAAGAGCTGATGGTCGTTGGGGTCCCAAGGTGTTGGAATGGAGACCCCGCACCGGGAAACGCAGTGTTGGCAGACCCCCCACCAGGTGGACCGACGACATCAAACGAGTCGCAGGGAGCCGCTGGATTCAATCGGCGCAAGACCGAAGCCTGTGGAAGTCCATGCAGGAGAACTTTGTCCAGCAGTGGACGTCTATAGGTTGATAAAGAAGAAGAAGAAGAGATACCTGTCTCGAAAGGCGCTAACTCCTCAGCCAGTACTACTTCGGCACTGCGCAAAACTTTCGCGAAACTTTTCGGGTCGGTGTCGTCTTGGTAAGTTAGCGTGGTTTCCCATTCATCCATCTTGTACACGACAACTATTTTTATTACATAGTAAACGTTTTCTCGATTTAGGTGCAGTGTATTTAACAATGTTTTAAAATTAACAATCAAAAGTTCAAGCTGGCAAAAAATATCAGCTGTTTACCTTGACCTTGTTATTGTTCATTTTTGTAGGTTATTCGTCTTTGATTGACATCCGCAGACAATAAACTTGAAATTCTTGAAATAATGCTAGCGCTACACGTTGGTACAGTGGCCCACTCGTAGTGAATATGTCGCAGTAAGATAATTGGCCGTGTCATATCGTCATCAAAGAAAATGTATACTTCTGTAACCATTTTACTAGATTAGTTTAGTCAGATAGCTATATTACTAGATCGCGTTCGTATTA
Source organism: Oeneis ivallda (assembly GCA_029955525.1). NCBI lineage: Eukaryota > Metazoa > Arthropoda > Insecta > Lepidoptera > Nymphalidae > Oeneis > Oeneis ivallda. Next base: position 21,592,887 of record JARPMR010000021.1, read on the forward strand.
TAGCTATATTCCTAGTAAGATAGCTATGAATCGCTTTTGTATAGCTATATTCCGGCATATAGCTATAAACCTAGGTTTATAGCTACATCACAGGCTATATGCCGGAATATAGCATAACATGGCTTCAACTATCTTACTGCGACAAATACATTCTCTTTGGGCCCACTATGATGGGCCATTGCGATAGGAGAGGACGTAATGGCATCTGATAATGATGGCTATTGGCGCATGCGATATCTTGGTATGGCGTTGGAGTCGGTTTTTCGGCCGCACATCAAAGGATAAGGGCCAGCGATGGCGGTACACATCTACAATAGGGTATTTGACTACTTTTAGAAAATCATCTTAAGTTGTTAATAATGCTATGCTGAAGCTAACAAAACGTATATTTCGGCATAATTTTCAGTATTTTTCATAAAAATCGAGAAATAAATTCAAAAAAATAAATTGCCGCCGAAACGTTCCATTTGCTCTCATGACGTAACAGTTCACATTTCAAACAATGACAATTCCACAGCCCATAGGTGGTGTGGACTGTGACGTCTTTCGAGATCACGGAACGTTTTCGATCACGTGACCATGGTCGGAATTATAGCAATTTTATTTAATGTTTTCTAATTAAATAAAACTTTAATTTTTAGTTTTGTCGTATGGAATAATGTTTTTAGATAATAATCTTTTAGGATGACACCAAATGAAACGATATTTTTAATATAGTCAAATACCCTATTCTACACGTAGTCTAGCACTTTGTTTGCTCGAACGTGATTGAGTGCTGACATCTTAGATATATAGGCTGACGTGACGTTACAGTAATCTTTACAGTTTCCTTTCTATTTGTCTTTCTTTGCTGTTTAATTTTCAACGGAGACTTCAAAAAAGGAGGTTATCAATTCGATGTATGTCCACCGATTACTCGAAGACGCCTGAACCGATTTGGAAAATTCTTTTTTTTAGGGTTCCGTACCCAAAGGGTGCCAACGGGACCCTATTACTAAGCCTCCGCTGTCCGTCCGTCCATCCGTCTGTCAGTGGCCTGTATCTCGTAAACCGTAATAGATAGACAGGTGAAATTTTCACATATTTTGTATTTCTATTGCCGCTATAACAACAAATAATAAAATTTAAATTAAATTAAAAAAATTAAATTAAAATATTTCCATGGGTACATGGAAAAATTTTAATTTAATTTTTATTTAACGGAACCCTCAAAGAGCGAGGCCCGACTCGCACTTGGCCGATTTTGTTTGAAAGGGTACGCTCCCCCGGTAGTCCCATATAAATTTAATCGAAATCGGTCGGGCGGTTTAAAAAATATCAACAATAAATTATACACTTTGTATAGTGTTTAAGTAATGTATGTAGTAAAGCGGGAGTTTGAAGTCACTTGTTTTAAAAGAATTTTTTATATTAAATTATATGTTTTGTACATAGAAAAAAAGATTCCGGCCGAATTGAAAACTTCTTTAATCGACTTCGAAAAAAAAAAGTTTATCAATTCTACACAATTATATGCAATATATGGAACTGCAAAACATTCACATAGGATAATTTATTAGGGCTCCCAAACAAATGTACAAAATTTTATTGGTGTAGGTATGTATGTTTGTCCTCACATATCTCCGAAACTATTAATTGGATTTTGATAATTCTTTTTTATTTGTCTTACATTAACTTCAACTTAGGCTTAAGTACTAATAGTTAGGGGTTAGGGTAAAGGTTTTATCAAAAAAGGTTTGGTAGTTTTTCCTTTTGTTATTCTTTATTACGATTTAGGTTTAATTTTTCTTAAATAGCTTGTTGGAAGTCGGTCAACAATACCTACGCGCCAAATAAATACATCGTCACAGCGGCGATAGCACTTAGCAGTCACGTCCATCTTGTATAGACTGCAAATAAGTGATCAAACGAACTTACCTGAAGTGAAGTTCGATCATTATTATATGAGTTGCTTCATCCGATGAATATAATATTTACAAAGGTACAAGTTACATTTCCAGTTACCAGATAACACGCACGTTTCACAGATATACCCTATTTTTAAAATAAATCACCTTCGCGGTACCATCCTAAGTTTGCTCATTCTTTTTAGAGATGTATACGGTTCAAAACTTTTTTATTTGGGCAGAGTCAGGGAGGGTGGGTAATTATATCTTCGGATGAAGCAACTCATATAATAATGATCGAACTTCACTTCAGGTAAGTTCGTTTGATCACTTATTATATTTCTTTGCTTCATCCTTCGATATAATATTTACAAAGGTAGTTGTTTAGAGTAAAAAGTTTTGATAAACATGTACGCAATACAGATGTTGTAAATCGTGTATTTTTAATCCCTTTCTTAATATAAATAATAATGAATTTGCTTATACAAGCAAATTCATCTTTAACAATTAATATTTATTTATTATTTATTACTACAAATTAGAATATATTTATTTTTATGATTAAGTATAATTCATAAATTGATTCAATTTATTTTTTATTTTGTTTAAAACAAATCGAGGGTCCAAGTACGGAAGTAGACGTTTTACGCTCGCTCCAGAAACAATGTTGTTTCTTAGCGTAAATGATATTGCAGATCGATGAGGGTTCAAACCCCCATAAAAATCACCATTATTAAAATGCGCTGTAAGAAAATATACCTTATACTGGCCTTTGATGGTTCAAATACATTTATATTATTTGATTTACATTAACTGCCACCGAAGCTTGAGTATTATTTACATTGTTTTAAAATACTGTCAGAGAACGATGCTAACATTAGTGACGCCGAATTTGGGTCGGCGCCTTGTTTTAAGGGAGAAAGAGAAAAAGAGAGTCTGGAGAGTCTCGCGACACCTAGGGTAAGTTTCTTGTCCAGGGAATGATGAGATGAGATTGCAATATTTATTTATGAGTATTAAAATAAAGTGTATTCAAAAACTACCGAGCTTTATTATAGGAGATAGCCGCTTGTGATAGCCAATTTGAAAAAGGAAAATTCCGTTTGACTCGTTATCAATGATTTTCCTCAGACACTTTAAAAATAAAAGAAAAAAGAGGAAAATACATAGAAGGGCGTGAAAGTCCAACATAGCGTAAATGCTTCGTCAGCTAAAGCGTTCAGATCTTGTTGCCAAGTCACGGATTTTTTACATTTAATGTTGTCATTCAAATAAAACACGGACTTAAAGCCGTATCTCAATGTTATAACTTCTTATATGACCTTGGTTAAAACACCAGGAGTCACAGATGCACGGCGTAAAATTAGGTTTCGGCATCAAGAAAATTAAACTCGGAACTAGTAGCTTTTATTTGTAATAAATTATTATTAACACACATATTATTAGCACACATATTAAGTTGGTAAGCTCTTGTCCTGTGGTGCAGTGTTTCCGCGCCCCCCCCAGTTCGTGACGAGTACCGATGAGGCGCTGGCCAGTTTTCCTAGTTGCCGGCTGGTCGAGTACAGTAAGGTAACGTATTAACGTTAGTATTGTCTCGCAGACAATAATTTGTAGTTAATGTACGAGTACATATCTATTCAAGATTACACATTTTCTATATAATTGTCATAAGGATATGGCTCATAACTAGCTCGCAGCTAGTTAGGTTATCACAATTTTTTTTTTTTTTTGGAGTCACAGCTTTAGGACGTGACTTATGAGTAGCTCGCCGCTAGAAATGCTATCGCAATTGACTCGCAGTCAATCCAGATTTTTTTTGTGGAGTTACGGCTTTAGGGTATAATATAATAATAATAATAAAATAATTCGTTTATTTCAGGCGATAAAATTACCCATAATATTACCCATAACATGATATGAATCATAAGTAGCTTGCAGTTAGTTATGTTATCGCAATTGATTCGCAGTTAATCCCGATTTATTTGTGAAGTTACAGCTTTAGGATATGAACCATAAGTAGCTCGCAGCTAATTATGCTATCGCAATTGACTCGCAGTCAATCTCGATTTGTTTGTGAAGTCACAGCTTTAGGATGTCAACCATGAGTAGCTCGCAGCTAATTATGCTATCGCAATTGACTCGCAGTCAATCCCGATTTGTTTGTGAAGTCACAGCTGTAGGATGTCAACCATGAGTAGCTCGCAGCTAATTATGCTATCGCAATTGACTCGCAGTCAATCCCGATTTGTTGTTGTGTTTTAGTTTCTCCGATAAGGCCCATCCAAATAAAGTTTTGTCTCTTTCCGAATCTTATAGTATGGAAGCACGTCTTGTTAAGTTGAAGCATTAATAGTTTAAATGTTGCTTTGAATGATTCCGAAATGCGAGTCACATAGGATCCTGCAGCCATTGCTGAGGTGTTTCTTGGCTTGCACCCTGTTTTCACTCCCTTTTAATAGTAGGTCCGTTCCGTTATTGACGGCCGTGATACGCCGGTCGAGTTGTTGTCACCTTTGGGCATCCCCTTTTTGGTATGGGCAGCCATATGGTTGGCATGGATATTTTCACCATACTCCGGGGCGTCATGCGTCGATTTTCCAAGCATCGAGTGTAATTCTGGGTCAATTTCAGGTTGACCGACATTTTATACAATAATTTGTTTGAAAATGACCATGCAGTATCTGGATAAACTATTCTAGACTCGGCGTATGCTGATTTTCTTTGGTGTTTACGTATGACGCAAAAAAAAAAAAAGAAACAAAGCTCGCATTGATAACACCAATGGCAAATGGTCTTAGTTAACGTATTTAAGTGAAGGTATTGAATGCCTCCCATTCGATTAATGTAAGTTATTGCCGTCGTATTGTCGACACGAAACATTGCACAGTTATTTAAATTACGAGCAAGACTTTAAAACCCAGAAAAGCGGCCATTACTTGAAAATAATTAACAATATGGATGCTACTTTCTCTGCTTGTCAGCGGTATGTAAAAATTATAACCACTGGTAGATGGTTTTAACTTTTAAATACCGCTCCTCCTCGAATAAACTAATCGAATAACCTCGAAGTTTATAATTCGAGTGTTTCATAAAATTTATTGATGCATTAATGTTGGATAGCCAACAGTTTCGGTTTTCTAGTATTATCGTGGGTAATTTTATTTTTGTTTCATAATAATCGACCGAGCGAAGCGAAGGTCTTTGAGTCTACTTGAGTGAATTTGCACTTGTCCGTCCGTCCGTCCGTCCGTCTGTCAGAGCCTTATAACTTCTGAATTACTGAACGTAATTAATTCAATTTTAGATATAATATGTAAACCGATGGCCTCCAGCCGAAAATGGCTTAAACAGTTATAAAAATCTTTATTTCGCTCTCATAGAAGCGAATGCGAAGAAAAAAAATAATTTTTGCGTTTCATAGAGTTACAGTACCAGTTACAGTAAGTAGTAAAATTATTATTTAGTCATTTAGCAAACATCAATAAAACTTCACGTCGCAGTTTTTTTTACATGTTTTCTGATCGTGTCGATAGTTGACGCTGTGTACAAGTAATTTAATTTGAATGTTCCAAAAAACTATACCTACCTAAGTTTGATTGAGGCCTTGAGGATTTCACTATAACAGTTCCCTAACCTTTACGGGCTACCTATGTTAAGTTAGTTGACACTTTCTGTCAACTTTGTTATTACGAACCTCTACGGGACAACTAAAGGTGAAAATGACATTGGGATGTTAGGATTGTATTTAGGGGCTACCTACGTAAAGAGACTTCTACAAAGGGGATGATTTAGGTATGGTTGGTGAAAACGGGCATAATAATAATGTCAATTTTGATCGTCATGTATCTCTTGAATGAATAAGTAATAATGGGAAACCGTTACCGCGAGGTCTTAGTTCGGGGCGAACCACTAGTTAATGTTTTCAGACAAAGCAAATAAAAGGTGGGTAGTTCCCTTACGCTTCGCTTGGCCCGTCGTGGCGGGGACACCACCGTCCCCCCAGAAAAATATGTTTTTGCTATACAAGTACTCGAATATAATTAACGGCTGGGCTAGCCACTAAAACTCCGTTGAGCGAATTCGTAAATAGTATTTTTCATTGAACAACGTTTCGGTAACTTTGCCATTTTATTACATTTCTCGAATGCATAATACTAATGATATGTAGAGATAATAATGACAAAAGTGTCCCAACATAAATAAATCCGAGACACTTGGAAGTTTGTCGGGTAGGCACTAAGTTAGATTAATCGTAACTGATGACATGTTGTAACAACCTTAGGCTCCAATAGCACTACCATAACAATCGTTATAGTTGTGTTTTACTTTCCATTAACTTTCATAATAAAAAACACTTCCGCAAATATTTGCAGAGCAACGTAATATCTAATTCAGAATATTTACGTTTCCACTGACGGTAGACCTCGATACGAAAAGTGTACGGTCCTTACGTTAATGCAAAACATTGTGGTATACCATATGGCGGCGCGTAAGCGCAAAAAAGCGATCGTAATATTTAAAAAAATAAGTCCTCGTACCTTCTTCCTTGGACGATAATGATTTCAGCCGACGAACAATCCTACGATCACACAATCCTACAATAACACTCAATCTTCTTCACTTCTGGTTAAACTATTAAGCGCGTCGCGCCGAGCGCGTGCGTTCGTTATCTCGCACGAAAAAATAATGAGCAAACTTAGGATGGTACGAAGGTGATTTATTTTAAAAATAGGGTATATCTGTGAAACGTGCGTGTTATCTGGTAACTGGAAATGTAACTACCTTTGTAAATATTATATCGAAGAATGAAGCAAAGAAATGTAATTAAAAATAAACGTCGCCAACGTGGCGTATAATCCGCACTTGTGGTCGCGTTTTGACTTTTGGCACTTCTTCAGTTCTTAGTCCGCACTTGTGGTCGCGTTTTGACTTTTGGCACTTCTTCAGTTCTTGCCTATTGCAACCATCGCATCTGCCATTTGATGGGCTAGCGATGGGCCAACTTGTAGAGCTAGCATAAAGACGGACTACAGAGTACCTACTACCTATAAATCTTTTTGCGAAAGTAAATACCTATTACTAGCTAATGCCCGCGACTTCGTCCGCGTGGATTTAGTTTTTAAAATCCCGCGGGAACTCTTTGATTTTCCGGGATGCCTATGTCACCCTCCAGGTACTATAAATTAAAGAAAGTGTGTTTCTTTGTTGGTTTGTCCTTCAATCACGCCGCAACAGGGCTACGGATCGACGTGATTTTTTGCATGGGCATAGTTGAGGACCTGGAGAGTGACATTACTTCCTGATAATAAATTACTTAGCTTTCTATTGGTGAAAAAATGGTTAAAATCGGTCCAGTAGTTACAGAGCCTATTCGGTACAAACAAACAAATCTTTCCTCTTTATATTAAGTATAGAACTACCTAGAAATTAAAATTCATACTTGATAATTATTCTTATTGTAAATGTATTTTACTAAATATGTATTTCCACTTAAACTTAACGGGAATCGAACCCGGACCTTTCTATTCTAAGGCCCTAGCAAAACTTAAGGGAAGAATAAATGAAATAAAAACCCATATTTAAATTTTAACATACTTTATTGAAGATTGAATAAAAATCACCTGTTGTTCAAAAATGAGTACACATTACATACAAAACAAACAAAATTACAAACTAATCAGTCTGTTAATTACTTTTACTATTAATTAAGAACTAGGAACTAATCAGTCGAGGAAAAAACAATGGCATCCATATATTATGCGACTCAACATCATCTGTTTAATCAACTTCTTCCACAGTTGGTCCTGAATAAGACTGCTGCTGCTGTTGGTAGCCAGGGTAACCGTTGGCTCCCTGCTGGTATCCAGGGAAACCTTGACCTCCCTGCTGGAATCCACCTGGGAAACCTCCCGGTGCCCCTTGCTGGAATCCACCTGGGAAGCCGCCCGGTGCTCCTTGCTGGAATCCACCAGCTCCCTGTTGTTGGTAACCAGGGTTTCCTCCGCCGCTAGCTCCATGCATCTTGCTCATTAAAGGCGAGCATACACGCTGCAACCCCTTCAACTTATCTTCATATTCCTCCTTCTCCGCAAGGGAGTTATTATCCAACCATTTAAGAGCATCGTCACACTCCCGTCTAGCCTGTTCTTTGTCCTGCTCACTCAATTTATCCCCAGCTTCGTCCAGCGCTTGCTTCACACCGAATATGTAAGTTTCTAGATGGTTCCGGGAAGTTACTCTCTCCTTTTGACGGTCATCTTCCTCCTTATACTTCTCAGCTTCTGATAGCATGCGATCTATTTCAGCCTGAGACAGTCTGCCCTTATCATTCTTGATGACAATGTTCTTGCTTCGCCCGGTGCTGTTTTCTTTAGCCGATACATTCAATATACCATTGGCGTCCAAGTCGAAAGTAACATCAATTTTTGGCACTCCACGTGGTGCTGGGGGTATACCCGTCAGGTCAAACTTTCCGAGCAGGTTGTTGTCTTTGGTCATAGCTCGTTCACCTTCAAATACTTGGATGGTGACAGCGGGTTGGTTATCGGAATATGTTGTGAACGTTTGACTCTGCTTGCAGGGGATTTTGGCGTTCCGTTCTACTATCTTGGTCATGACTCCTCCAGCGGTTTCAATTCCAAGGGATAAGGGAGCGACATCCACCAGTAGGACATCCTGGATCTTACTGTGCTGCTCTCCACTCAGGATCGCAGCTTGAACGGCAGCTCCATAAGCCACAGCTTCATCCGGGTTGATGGACAAGTTCAATTTCTTCCCGCAGAAGAAGTTCTGCAGCATATTCTGGATTTTGGGTATCCGCGTCGACCCACCCACCAGGACTACATCGTGGATCGAGGATTTATCCAATTTGGCGTCCTTCAAAGCTTTTTCAACAGGCTCCAGGGTTCCACGGAACAAATCAGAGTTCAACTCCTCGAATCTAGCCCGCGACACCCTCGTGTAGAAGTCGATGCCTTCGTAAAGAGCATCGATTTCGATAGTAGCTTCTGTGCTCGAAGACAACGTGCGCTTGGCGCGCTCAGCGGCTGTTCTGAGTCGACGGAGAGCTCGCGAGTTGTTCTTGAGATCCTTTTTGTATTTTCGCTTGAACTCGTCCGCCAAATGGTTGACCAACCTGTTATCGAAGTCTTCACCTCCCAAATGGGTGTCGCCGGCCGTAGCTTTGACTTCAAACAGCGATCCTTCGTCGATGGTCAGAATCGAAACGTCAAACGTACCGCCTCCCAAATCGAAAATAAGCACATTGCGTTCACCTTTGAGGTTCTTGTCCAGACCGTAGGCTAGCGCGGCTGCTGTCGGCTCGTTGATAATACGTAGAACGTTTAAACCGGCGATAGCACCCGCGTCTTTGGTCGCTTGACGTTGAGAGTCGTTGAAATACGCCGGTACAGTAACGACAGCATCCCTCACTGTGGACCCCAAATACGCTTCGGCGGTCTCCTTCATCTTCGTCAACACCATGCTACTGATCTCTTCGGGCGCGAAACGTTTGACTTCACCTTTGAATTCGACTTGTATTTTCGGTTTACCGCAGTCGTTTACCACCTTGAACGGCCAGTGCTTCATGTCTTGTTGGATCTTTGGGTCGTCGAACTTGCGGCCGATCAAACGTTTCGCATCGAAAACAGTGTTGTTCGGATTCAGAGCCACTTGGTTCTTCGCAGCGTCGCCGATGAGGCGCTCTGTGTCCGTGAAGGCGACGTACGATGGTGTTGTTCGGTTTCCTTGGTCGTTTGCGATGATTTCCACGTTCCCATGTTGCCACACTCCGACACAAGAGTATGTCGTTCCAAGATCGATTCCAATTGCAGGCATTTTCACTTTTATACACTTTTATAACTCGACACACAGTAAAATAGTTTGTTTTTTTCGTTGGGTGTTTCCACCGAGTTCACTTCATAACTTCGCTTCGTTTATTCGAGTAATACATGCTTTGCCGCTCTTACAGGCTGCTTATATAGTCGGCCGACCACAGCCGATATCTTTCCGGAAACTTCTGGAAAAAACTTCAATCAACCAATCGTATTCTACATTGTAGTAGACAATTCTAGAGCCACATTTTATCTGACCAATAGACGCGCAGCAAATATAATGACAAGAATAGGAATATTGCGATTTAGTTTGTAAGACAAGGATGGCACATGAATCATGTTAACCAATAAGAATAACGCTTGAGATCCGTCAAAAGTGGTGGGTGGAGCTTAAGGGTAAAGTGTTGCTAGGGCCTCAAAATTTCCACTAAATACTGGAGGTTTTGACATTTTTAATATGTATTTCTTAAGCAAGCCATGTATTTAAAAATTGATCTTTATATGATAATTTTTGAATAAATTGAATTGATCTTTATATGATAATTTTTGAATAAATAAATAAGTTTTGAAATAAGTCTTCTTTTTCTTTGTCTCGATAGACGTCCACTGCTGGTCAAAGGACTTCCACAGGCCTCGGTCTTGCGCCGCCTGAATCCAGCGGCAAGGGGCAGCGGCAGTGGCATTCAAATAAAATTAACTTGAGTAAAATATCCCTACTATTTTCGTTAATTATTAAAAGTAATCTTAACTAAACTTTTTTTTTCTGTACTAATAATTCTGTATTAATAATGACAAAGTAAAATTTTAGTTTAAAAAGTAAGTGCATTAAAATTATAATAAAACGAGCTTCTACCCGCGGCTTCGCTCACGTTAAGCTCGATTTTTCAAACCCTTATTTTACCCCCTTAGGGGTTGAATTTTCAAAAATCCTTTCTTAGTCGATGCCTACGTCATAATAGCTATTTGTATGCCAAATTACAGCCCGTCCACATCGTCCAGTGATTTGAGCTGTGGGTTGATAGATTAGTCAGTCAGTCACCTTTTCCTTTTATTTGGGTTCGTACCCAAAGGGTGCCAACGGGACCCTTTTACTAAGCCTCCGCTGTCCGTAAGTCCGTCCGTCCGTCCGTCAGCGGGCTGTATCTCGTAAACCATAATAGATAGACAGTTGAAATTTTCACATATTGTGTATTTCTATTGCCGCTATAACAACAAATAATAAAAATAAAATAAAATTATAAAATAAATATTTATGTGGGGCCTCGCATACATGGAAAAGAAGTCGAAATAAAATTTTATTTTTTACCCTGGGGCATCATTGTCTAGAGCTCATTAAGTGGAGTTCAAATATATATTTTTATTTTTTAGCTACAAAAATGAAGAAATGGGGAGCCAACAAAGGTCTTGGTTTTAGACCAATTTTGCTAGGGGTCTATCTCAAAAACTAAAGCGGTTTGTAAGTTGTAACCAAAACGAAAGAGCATTTTTTCCCATAATATGCTTATTTAGTACTTTCTAAGAACTAAGATATCGAAATATGTATGTAGTTTTAAAAACATGATTTGGCCATATGTACGGAACCCTAAAAGAGTGAGGCCCGACTCGCACTTGGCCGATTTTATATTTATACTACGCACACATAATTATATGTATTTTTAAGCAGTTTTACTAAATTGATAGGCTAGTAGGTATAGCTCACATAAACTCGATTATTAATAAAAAAAAATTGGTTTTTTGTAAAGTCGGTTTACAGACGATAGTTTTACGTGATAAAGTCATTAAGAAACATTGATTAACACATCCGCTAACCACAGCGCGCACGCCATAGATAATACACAATATAAGCGCACGCGATGACTGTCGTGTGGCGGCGGGCGCTCCCTCAAGCCAACGCCTGGGCCGATCGTGCATCTCTACCGCTTGTTCCACACTCTCGCTTGCATGCACAGGCTCAGGTGGAACGTCATCGATTTATAAGACGTTATCACGTCAAAAATTCGTTTTCTGTAAAGTCGGTTCACGGACGATAGTTTTACGTGATAAAGACATAAGCTGTTCTTTATTCCATTGATTTAGGATTGGTGGCTTAGTCGCTACTAGATATCTTCATCCCTACAAACAATAGCTCCATAAATGCGGCAATCTAATATCATAGTTTGTTTGAAAACGTCAAACATTGGTTCTTCTTTATCAACCGATAGACGCCCACTGCTGGACAAAGGTCAACCATTGGTTACTACAAGACTATGTGGGTACACCCGTTCAGACGTACTATGAATTGCCGCAATTTACTAGTACGCTGACTGTATCTGGAAGATGCGAAGCGACTAACAATCCTTAATCTATCATTTATTCATTTATTTATTAAACAGACAGACAATTTGCATAACTTGATGATTGCGCGTTAAAAGTTTTTAAATATACTTTTTAGTGAATGTGGGGAGATTTTTTAGGTTTTATAGCGCTGGTATCCCAACTGTTGCCCCATTTTATACCTACCGAACATTCACGAAGGTGGACCTTGGCTGCACCTCAGACGAATAATCTAGAACCGACAAGACATTTCGTTGTCTGTCTCACTCTTTCTTCTCTATTTAGGTCATGGAACTAGGAATTACGACTAAGGTGTTTAATAGAATCTGCAATCATTTAAACCTGTAGGGGACAGAAAGTAACCCATATTACTCAATGAATAAGGAAACCTTACTCATTGATATTACTATAGCCTAAAACCTTAGTTCATAGCCTATGAATACCGTGTTTTGCGGTGACTTTGCACCTATTTTTGTTATGTTCCTAGTAAATATCAAATAAAAAGTCATATACTTTAATTTAAACTAAAGGAGTTTTAGTGACTGAAAGACTGGATAACATGGTTTTTATTGACTGAGTAATAAACATTGGCACATAATCAGAAACATTATTTTTTAGGTGCAAAGTCACCCCTTCGAACACACCCCCCACATACTTTATGGAGAAAATCTTAACTGAATGCCATAATTTTTTATTATAAATGATGACAAGATAGTCCTTGACTGCAATCTCACCTGATGGTAAGTGACGACGCAGTTTAAGATGGTAGTGGTCTAACTTGGAAGAGGTATGGCAGCGTAAATTCGACCCATACACCTAATCTATTTCTAATGCTATCGTGCCGGAATGCTAAATGGCCTGGCGGCACGTCTTTAACCTGGTAACTAGCTATGGCCAAAGCCTTCCACCAGAGCAGACCAGAGACAATTCATAAATTATAAATTCCCAATTTGCCCCGCCGGGAATCGAAAGCAGTCTGCAGTTGCTCCCTTTTCACATGATGAAGGTACCAAATACATGGAGGTGCCCTACCTACAAAAATCGGGTGCATACCTACAAATATCTCAGAAGATGGCCGCCGGCCCATTAGGGAGTGAGCTTCAAAACTATCGACATCGATAAAGATTGAAACGTTCAAGTATTAATTAAGAGTCCTTAGAGCCGATTTCACCAACGTAAAATATGTCTTAACTGAGCGATATTTTAACAGTATGTTCAATACAAAAACTTTCAGAACGCTCAATTTATTCCTCGGATAAACGTCACTCGACGTTCGAGAAATCGGCACATAATAATATTATAAACACGAAAGTGTGTCTGCTACGCTTTCACGGCAACTTTTCTTCAGATTTCGATAAAAGATAGTGATAAGTTGCATCCCGGGGAAGGACACAGGCTACTTACATTATGTCCCGGAAAATCAGTTCCCGCGCAAATAAAAAACGCGCAGACAAGTCGCGAGCATCATCTAGTAGGTACGTGATATTTATAGGTTTTAGGTAATACTAATTACGTATTTTTATAAACACATAGGTACTTCACGTAGCTATTATTCGCGTTAAATAAATAAATTAAATAAAACACAGTTAGTGTTTGGATATTTATTTAATTGAAAATAGTGTAAGCAGACATATTTTATGAATATTAAAACTTACCAAATTCAGTGGGACAATTATTTATCAAGCGATTCAAAGCATTTTAATTCTTAGTAAGTACGAAGACAGGCATGAGGGATCCAAAGGCACAATCTATATAAATAAAAATGAATGTTGGTAAGCGCATAACTTAAGAATGGATGGACCAATTCAGTAAATTTTTTTTTTTTTGTATGTTCCTTAAGTTCCACGGAAGGTTTTAATACAAAAAAAAAAAACAAAAACTAAATACACGCGGACTTCTATTTGTGGACACATCTACATCTACACATAGAGAGTAGTTTAGTCACCGACAATTCAAAAGCACTTGAAAAAGTTTATTTGAATAAAAATAATTCTATTCTATTCTAGACCGCGCCACGAAATAAGTCCCGTACAGGTGGCGCTAGTAGTCGTATATATGTGCAATAATTATTACATCGAATAGAATAGAAATGTTTTTTTATTCAAATAAACTTTTTACAAGTGCTTTTGAATCGTCTTGAATTCGATCGTTGAATTGACTGGTTCGGAATGCCCTTATATGTAAAATCTATTAGTTCCACTAATTGCCGCGGGACTTTTTCGTGGCGCGAACTCTAGCTTAGCAACGTAGCACATCTCCGGTCGAAAGGCACCCATTTTCAGACTTCAAATATGCAGAACTTAGGATATTAAAATTAGTCAGTTTTTATTAGCGAGGTGTAATCCTTTTTTTTCTTGTAATTCCAGTAAAAGTTCCAAGTATTTAAAATCAATTCCTCGACCCTTGTGGTCAATAAATACTTTTAACTCTCCAAAAGCATAAGGAACTAATTTTATTGCGTGGCAAGGGTCGATGAAAGCTTGAATATGGCTATGACTACATTGAAAGCTTGTAGAATTTGAATTAGTCATAATGTTTTTACCCAAACATTCAAACATGCTAAAATTGGGAGCCGGACCATCACATGTGATACTCACAACTTTCACTCCTACATTTTCACATAACTGGATGGCCGTCTTGACAATAATACTTTTTTGTTCACCTGTTAGTGTTGTTATAAAAAAATAACCAATTGGTAACTTCCAAGTACCGTTGACACAATTTAAAAGAATCACGAGGCTTTGGTTTGCTTCTTCGAGACTGTCACTGTCGAGGTTGTGGCCGTAATCTACGCGCCCGTAATATTTTAGCGCTTTTGGGTCCCAAGTGAGTGACTTTCTAATCGCCATCTCATCAAAAATTAAGCTACATACCACTGGGTGAGGATTATCTGCTACCTTTTGTTTTAAGAAATCAAACGCTTCTTTTGTGAAGCCCGCCTCACAATCAATGTGCTCATACCACTTGCACAATGTTCGGGTATGTGGCAAGCAGGTATTATATGTGTTTCTAACAAAATTATATGCTTTTGGAGACAGGAAATGCAAAGTCAGTGCAAACTTTCTGATTTCTTCAGAATATTTTCTATTAAGAGGCAGCCCTTTTGATTTGGCTACTTGGCGTTTAAATAATCTTCTGGCCCTGCACATTCTTTTAAAATCAGAGACTCTTCAGTGTTAATTTTATTTGTCTCCTTTAAATGTTTTATGATATCATTTAAAACTGCTATTTTCTTATTTCTTTTCCTCACTTTTTCGTTGAGCCGTTTTATTTTGTTGCGTTGAATCATACATGTTTTTGTGAGTTCTTTTATTTTATTCATATTTCGCTGCATCTGAAATTAATGACAATTAAATGTTTAGAATTTTTTGAATTTAACAGTACCTGGAAAAATGGGATTGGATAAGGCATCGTTCGGCAACCAATTAAGTTTGACACACACACGCTTGGATGTGCACTATGTATATTGTATAATATTTGTATTCATATAATATGTTTAACTACCTTTTGCCCGCGGCTTCGCTCACGTTATAGGTTCAATTTTCACACAAATTTGAAAGCCCTATTTTACCACCTTAGGAGTTGAATTTTCAAGAATCTTTCTTAGCAGATGTCTATGCCATAACAGCTATTTGAATGCCAAATTTCAGCCTGATCCGTCCAGTCCTTTGAGCTGTGCGTCCGTAGAACAGTCAGTCACCTTTTCCTTTTAAATATATTTTAAGATTTGTTTGTTGTCTATATTATATTAAGAGAAGATTTTAAGGGGAAAGCATTAACCCGAGGTATCAGACGATAAACCTTTAAGTAAATGATATTGTAATATTTATGGGCAATAAAGTGATGACAGTTTTCGGTGGCACGTCACGTGGTATTATCTAGCCATAGCGACGATACGCGCGAGTCGCATAATAATTATAACGCATGTTAAGCACTAATCAAAAGTACAATATTAGGTATAAATTTGAAGTGTTTTTGTCTGTCTGTTTGTAATGCTTTAATGGCCCATCTATTCAACTGATTTTGTTGAAATTTGGTATAGAGGTAGGTACATCCCAGGAAAGGACATAGGTTATCCCGACAGATTAAATAGTTCCCCCGGGAATTAAAAAACTTGATCAGCGCGGACGAAGTCACTAGCATCATATAGTATACTAGCAGTTGCCCGCGACTTCGTCCGCGTGGATATAGTTTTTAAAGTCCTTCGGGAACTCTTTGATTTACCGGGATAAAAAGTAGCTTATGTCACTCTCCAGGTCCTCAACTATACCCATGCAAAAATCTCGTCGATCCGTAGCTCTGTTGTGGCGTGATTGAAGGACAAACCAATAAACATTTTCGCATTTATATTATACTAACTGATGCCCGCGACTTCGTCCGCGTGGATTTAGTTTTAAAATCTCGCGGGAACTCTTTAATTTTCCGGGATGCCTATATTACCTTCCAGGTTCTGGCCTATCCAAGAAATCACGTCAATTCGTAACTTTGTTGCAGCGTGATTGACGGACAAATCAACAAACAAACACACTTTCGCAATTATAATTATGTATTAGTAAGGAAGAATTGATAGAAGCAGTGATAGCCTAGTGGTTAGGACTGTGGTCTCATATTCGGGGGGTCGCAGGTTCGATCGCGGGTACGCACCTCTGACTTTTCGGAGTCAAGTGCGTTTAAGCAATTAACTATCACTTGCTTCAACTGTGAAGAAAAACATCCTGAGGAAACCTGCACATCTGAGAGTTCTCCGTAATGTTCTCGAAGGTGTGTGAAGTCCACCAATTCGCATTGGGCCAGCGTGGTGGACTATGGCCTTTAACCCTTCTCTGAGACCTGCGCTCAGTAGTGAGCCGTTGATGGGTTGCTAATGATGATGATGAAGGAAGAATTAATACTATACGATAACGATAAATTTTAAAACGCAAAAGCTACTATTGTGACTAAATACTGACTCTTATTCGGGCCCTAGCAGAATATCAGCGCTGTGGTAACATATGTATCCACAGCATTTAGCTGAGCTAGAACCCTTTCATTGGCATGACACATAGTAGACACTAGTTAAGTTAGATTGTAATTACTTTCTGTTTTTCCATTTTCATGTGTATTTCCATTTTGTTTGTTATATTTTGTTTTCATGTCAATGAATAAATAATATTCTATTCTATTCTAAATATGATAGTTAGATATATTCACTCAGGGACTTTTTTGTAGATAATAATAAGTACTTTAATCATGTAGTATATAATTTTTATGAATCATTAATAGTTTTCTCAGCACACGTCAAATAATGCATTTTATAGGCAAAATTTTGCTACTTTGGGTTACACTATTGCAATTTTCTTAAGGAACTCTAATTTTTTTGAAAATAAATTATAGCCTATGTTACTTCCTGATAACTTAGCTTTCTATTTGCGAAAAAATGGTTAAAATCGGACCAGTAGTTACAGAGCCTATTCGGTACAAACAAACAAAAAAATCTTTCCTCTTTATAATATTAGTATAGACATATAAAACTAACTACCTCTGCACAAGCCAAATTTTGAGTAATATTCTGTGACTGTGTCGATGTTCCGGCAAAAAGATGCAATTGTTGCGCATGTTCCTTCTCAATTAGCATAGATGTGGTGGTTGTATTTGATATCTGTAATAAAATATTAAGTGAAATTAATTCGAAATCAAAAAATCAAAATCAACTCATTAAAAAAACTGGGTAACATTTATTTATTTTCAAGATGCGAAGATGCGAAATTATAATCAAATAATATATTTTATAAACCCCTAAATATTTCAAAAATAACATATAGATTCAAATTATCCAGTTTTATCATAACATATATTATGGTCATTATTAATACTGCAATATCTCTATTTATAATAATAATGTTACACACAACATATTCTGATAATATTCTGATGACTGGTGGAATCATAATATAGATTATAGACTTTAAGTGATAAATTCTTGTGATTCCAGATATCCAGCTTTTACCATTTACCATATTATATATTTTTGTAAAGAATTACCTCTGCGCAAGCCATGTCCTGAGTAACATTCTGTGACTGTGGCAATGTTCCAGTATCCATATTATATAGTTCTTCGCCATTGTCCTTTACAAATTGAATAGGATAGAGCCGATAAATTTGATGTCTGTAAAAGATTTTATATCTTGCTTGTTTAACATTTTTTCACAAAGATGAGAAATTAAATTGAATATCCTACTAATCTTGTTATTCTACTAATATTATAAATGTGAAAGTTTGTGAGGATGGATGGATGGAAGGATGTCTCTTACTCTTTCCTTTAAGGCTATTTTTATCCCAGAAAATTAAAGAGATCTCCCAGGAACTAAAAAAACCAGATGGACAAAGTTACGGGCAACAGCTAGTATTTTATAAAACCATAAAATTTCGAAACTAAAAAGTTCAATCCATATGGTTGAGTTATCCAGGTTATATATATTAATCCATACACATTGAAAAAAAAATGGTTTCAGATTTTGTGTTAGTGACTTAGTGCCTGTACATTTTTCATTATTGGTGCTTATATTAGATTTTCTGTCACAGTACCATCAACATATTACTGTATGTAGCTTGGTAGTCACTTTAGTATAATATGATAAGCAAAAAGAATTACCTCTCTACAAGCTACATCTTGACTAATATTCTGTGCCTGTGACAATGTTCCAGCAAATTCTTGAACATTTTCATGTTCAGTTAGAACAGATGTATTCGGTGAATTTGATGTCTGTAAAAGAATATTATATTTTGTAAATATACTTATTGGAAACAAGCTTAAGCGCGCGATTTGTTTACGTGGACTACAATTATATTCAAATTTTCATCCCCCTTTTACACACTTAAGTGATAATTTGCAAGACAGGCTATACAAGTAGTTTTAGTTAAAGTCTCTAACTTGTAAGCATAGGACTTTTATAAATTATTTATCCTGTCTTTTAATCCTATTCTTAATTTAATAATAATTATTACATTATTACAGTAAATAAAAGAAAAATTCTGCCAAAATCTATAAAAATCTTTTAAAGTAGTTATGCTAACTGTTCAATACCATACTAATAAAAGAATCTATGATAGAAGTCTAAAAATTACTCTCAAATTCCAAATAAAAAAATCAATATTTACCACCATAAAAAGCGAGGGTACTGAATTATCTCGCAATCTCACATCAAGAGTTCTATTGAAATTTCTCTCATCAAAATGTTTTGAATAAACCCAAAGAATTTTATGATGAAGATTTATATTTTCCACACCAATAGCATCAATCCATTTTTTCTTTAACTTTTCATTAGCTGGAAACCTGAAGATAAGAACTACATATTATATTACTTGAATCCATACTAATATTATAAATGCGAAAATGTGTCTGTCTGCCAGTCTACTAAACATCCCGGAAAATTAAGGTGTTCCCGTGGGAAGCAAAAAATCTTAACCAACATCACACATCACATTCAATGTGATGATAGTGGACGTCCGTCATCTATTTATATGTATAGAATTTATAAGAAGTATATTAAAATAAGTAGACAAATGGTTAGAAATTTCAATTAAAACCATTTATTAACACCAAACTTGAATTATCTGATATGGTGATGAATAGAACTTATTCAAAACGTTAAGTCAGTTTAGTGTCAGCTATATTAATATCGACAAGTCGATTCACACATGAACAATGGACATCCCTAAGGCTCATGTTTACATTACATGCATGTACCTATTGCAACGTAAATAATATATATTAGTGTTAGTTACAAATTGATATGGACAGTTAAATGCCTACACGTTCACTATATTAACATTATTGGAAAGATATCAAAGAAATTTATAACTTTTACAACAAAAATAGTTACTAACCTATGAAAAGACAATCCAGGCCACTTTTTGTTCTTCTGGGAACCACAATGCCTGATGCTACACATAGGCATATTGAAATTATGTTCCTACACACGAACTTGATGATAATTTATGCTATTATTTGTTATTTTTAAAGTTAATCAACAATAATCCGCAACACGCAATTACTTGACAGCTGAAGTACAACCAAAAAGTGAATACATAATGTATTGTACATAAAGCACGTAAAATGGCGGACGGCACCCGGCTTGACTACTATTTACTTTATATACTTCATCTCCATGTATTTGGTACCTTCATGCCTTTTCATTTTAAGTCATTAATGAGACTATGGTACAATTTCTCATCTTATTTCACCGCCAAAAATGACACTTTCTCGCGCCTCTCGTCTTTGGGTCAAGCTAATGGTCGAAGTGTATGAGGATCTTCTAATGGCTGCTGGGCTTTAAAAGGCAACCATCAGGATAATCTAAATCATCATAATATTATTATTGAAATGTAGCTTTTGACGACTTTTCTGGCACAGTGGTGAGCGCTGTGGTCTTATAACTCGGAGGTCTCGGGTTTGATTCCCGGCGGAGTCAATTTGGGAATTTATAATTTCTGAATTGTCTCTGGTCTGGTCTCTTGGGAGGCTTTGGCCGGGGCTATTTACCACCCTACAGTCAAAGACGTACCTAGTCCACTACCTTCTTAGACTGCATCGTCACTTATCACCAGGTGAGATCCCAGTCAAAGACTATCTTATCATCGAATAAAAAAAGAAAAGCTTAGAAACCTCAATATGAGCTAATCAACAAAAGTAGGTAAGTAGTTAAATATTTCGTCACATATCTAAGTTAAAATGAGTCTGGTGCAAAGTCACCCCATTTTAACGACATTTCGATCTAACGATAAAAAATAAGCTCAAAGTTACATCCATTGAATTAGGGGCTGAAATTCCTTCTTTAAAGTAAAATAGAACTAATAACGCATAAAATATTATTTAGGTTACCTGCTTATGTAGAATGATTGTGCAGGTACACAAGGATTTTTTGTTTCTATCAGCTTGTTTCTATGCCAAGAAGCTTTTATCTAAAATAGCTACCCTTAATATTCTTAGTAGCTACCTACCGACTTAATTTATTATAACTTATTTAATATTTAGTCTGAAATATGAAGTGCTTTAGGCTATTTTCCTCTTTCAAACGAACAAATTTAGGAAGGGAAAGTTTTTAAAAAATTGTTAAAATCTTGTTAAAATCAAAATTCAAAGACCAATTTTTTGTTTACCAACGCAAGCGGTGATGGTACAGTAACCAAAAAAAATGTCGCATACATTCATAGTCTTAACTATATTATTTACAAGCTTATTACATCGAAAGGAAGCTGAAAAGGCTAAAAATAAGTTACATTGCAAAGAACTGTCCTATTCAAGTTGGCCGCTACCTCCCCGTCGTGTCGTGCTTCCCCGCACCGAATAGCTCATGGATCTAGGAATTACGACTAGAATAGCTCCCTAGAAGCCGAATAGAGAGGACTTATGGCTACATAGACGACTAGATGACTAGATGTGTATTGTCAATTGTGCCTTTGGTAACACTTTCACTTTTTGCCATATTTATTGAATCGTCGTTTTCCGCATAAAATAAGGCAATGTTACTTTTCTCGTGAAAATGTTACTTTTGGAGCTGTCCTAAGGGTGGAACCACATTTGTGAGGATCGTTTCGGATTTCGCCCATACAGAACTGTCAAATTCCATAGAAACGTGTACGGATCAAATCGGCTTTTCGATGCGTACACGAATGTATGGAAAATGACAGTTTTGTATAGGCAAAATCCGAATCGATCCTCACAAATGTGGTTCCACCCTAAGTTACATTTGACTATCTACCACTGGCAACACTGTCAATAATTGATCATCAATGTCACTGTCAATGTCAATCAATGTTTTGCAACTTGCAAAGCGATATTCGTCATCGCTTTTTATGGAAATTAACTAGGAACTAAGTTATTATCTAATAGGAATTAATTGCAATTATTCAAGCTGGCATCCAGAAGGTTATTACTGGTTGGATTCCACAGTTTCTCACCTCCTATTTCGTATCGAGCAAACTTCAATAGGTTAGGATTTTATATCAGCTGTTTGATTTATTGATTAAAAATTAATGTTTTACCACATTTTTATGCACTAATACAGTTATTTGTGCCTGGATTTGTTTTGTTTACTTTTTAGAAATACTTTCATTTATGTTTTTGTAGATTTTCTATTCAAGAAGGTAAGTGTCACTTTACCCCTCAGTCCAAAAACTTATTTTGGTCTGAGATACTTTAGCGGGCCCTACAAGTTACAAACCTAAAGTTTAAGCCGTGTGAAGATTCCTAGAGCAACCATGAAAAAAAAAGTTTGGTTGCCATTTCTCTGTCCAACAGTTTTTCCTCCCTGGTGGTGTGTTGTTCATAATTAGAACTTAATTGGTGGAAAGATATATTTACAATATTTTTGTCTCAATCAAATAAATACTTCATCATCATCATTAGCAATCAGCAACCCATCAACAGCTCACTACTGAGCGCAGGTCTCTGAGAGGAGTCTCAGAGAAGGCTTAAGGGTCATAGTCCACCACACTGGCCCAATGCGAATTAGCAGATCAGACACCTTCGAGAACATTATGTAGAAGTTTCAGATGTGCAGATTTCCTCACCATGTTTCCTTCACTTTTTTTTTAGGGTTCCGTACCCAAAGGGTACCAACGGGACCCTATTACTAAGCCTACGCTGTCCGTCCGTCCGTCCGTCCGTCCGTCCGTCCGTCCGTCCGTCCGTCCGTCCGTCCGTCCGTCCATCCATCCTTCTGTCAGCAGGCTGTATCTCGTAAACCGTAATAGATAGACAGATGAAATTTTCACATATTATGTATTTCTATTGCCGCTATAACAACAAATAATAAAAATTAAATTAAATTAAAATATTTCCATGGGTACATGGAAATATTTTTATTTAATTTTTTTAACGGAACCCTAATAGAGCGAGGCCCGACTCGCACTTGGCCGATTTTTTTTATTACACCTTCCATACAAAAATTACCATCTTAAATCTATAATCTAATAACAGTATGTTAATCAATTAAAGGTGTAAAAAGTTAACTATGTAGGTATGTATTTAAGGTAGGTAAATGCACTTATAGATAGTAAATTACAAGAACTAAAAGAAAGATAATAAGAAAATATGAAAAATTAAGGTTCAGCGGTTAATACTCCTAGTACAAGCAATATTTTTTTTGAATTCAATTAAGTTATTGTGTTCTGTAGTAAGTGACCAGTTTAAGAAATTAATCAAAATACCGAGTTGGATGTGAGTTACTCACAAATTAGTTAGTATTTTGATTAATTTCTTAAACTGGTCACTTTCAAGTAAAGATTTTTATGTAAACCTGTGAAGGTGATAATTCTACTGGCGTAATTAGAATGCCATTAGCCTAGTTTGGTGTATAGTTTACAAATTGCGAAAAACAAAATTAAATTAGAATTTCGAGGGCAGACCCGTATAATCATCCTTAACTTGAACTTAATAATTACAATTAGGTTATAGGATATTTTGTATTTGGTTTTTCCAGCTACATCTTTAAACACAAACGTCAATACTCGAGTATGACGGTGCCTCAGTGCATGCCGCGGTCGCCGGGCCGGGGGCAGAGCCCTGCGGAGGCCCGACCAGGGTCTGGTAGTGACAGCCCCACCAACGTAGTGAAGAAGTATAATGATATTGTGAAGAGCCAGGAAGATAAGCGGGAATACAGGTGAAAAGTTACAGTTTTTACCTACTATCCTACTATCGATGGTCTAATGATTACTATCTAATGAGGAGTTTCGTAGGAGAACCTAAGTTACCGACATAGCTCAGCGTGTCGCGAAACTGAAGTGGAAATGGGCGGGCACATAGTTCGAAGAGCTAATGGTCGTTGGGGTCCCAAGGTGTTGGAGTGGCGACCCCACACCGGGAAACACAGTGTTGGCAGACCCCCCACCAGGTGGACCGACGACATCAAATGAGTCGCAGAGAGCCGCTGGATTCAAGCGGCGCAAGACCGAAGCCTGTGGAAGTCCATGCAGGAGACCTTTGTCCAGCAGTGAACGTCTATAGGTTGATAAAGAAGAAGAAGGAAGATACTACTAATATTATTATTAATGTGAAAGTTTGTGAGGATAGATAGCTTTCACACCACAACAAGTGAACCTATTTGGCTGAAATTTGGAATGGAGATAGCTCATACCCAGGATTAACACATAGGCTACTTTTTATCCTGGAAAATTAGAGAGTTTCCGTGGGAATTGAAAAACCTAAATCCATGCTGAAGAAATAGCGGGCATCATCTAGTAATGTTCATAACTCAAAGCTAGGGTTTTTTCAAAATTCAAAATTATTTATTTCACGTAGGCCAACCTGTGGCTCTTATGACAAGTCATGATTCTACCACGGGTTCGAAAAGCGGATTTTACTGAGAAGAGCCGGCAAGAAATTCAGCAGTTGCTCTGTGTTAAACTGTGTTGTTTAAACATGTGTGTTTGTTACAGAGGACTGCAGTTGTCAAATCATCTGAAAGTGTTACTGGTCAGTGACCCTACCACAGACAAATCTGCTGCAGCAATGGACGTCAATGTGGGTATGTTTGTAGCTTTATTTATTTCATGTAGGCCAACATACGGCTCATAAGACACATCAAGACTTTACCACCGTCTTTGAATGCAGGTTCTGCTGAGAAGGGATTTCGTAGATTTTATTGAACATTTATAATCTGGCAGCTGGGATATCGCGTAAAACGTATCGCGTAAAATGAGTATTTGAATATTAGTTTCAATTTGATGCCTTAACATGGGTAACCTAAGTATGTCACGCACTCTTTAAACATTTCTGTGGTGGTGTCGTGTGATGCGGGTTGTTACGTTCCCTCAAATATGGTAGAGCGAAGCAATGGCTGGGTCATGCGTCATGCTCGTGAACGGGTGCCACCGGCGGGAATGGGGCTACTTTCTGTCTGCCCATTCTTTTGTGGAACTTCCCCTCATTGTGGAAACACTGCATAAATAGCATAATATCTATTCTATTGTAAACTTGTTTTGAAAAGAGCAACTGCCAAGTTTCTTGCTGGTTCTTCTCGGCAGGAAGGGCATTCCGAACCAGTGGTAGACTCATTGACAATTCAAAATCACTTGTAGAAAAGTTTATTTGAATAAAAAACATTTCTATATCTAAAACATAGCTTAACTTGCAATGTATGTATGCTTAGGTCAAATCTTGCAAGATGAATTAAATCCACTTCCCAGTTTCCGATTGAGCATTGCATTGCATTGATTGTTTTGCATGCATATGTCATTCGATTTCCAGATCAGCTCCATGATGGAGCCTTTAGAAGGCTATCCGAACTCTCTAATAAAACGATGTAACTCCTGGGATTTGGGCTTGTTTGATTTGTCTTGACAAGTACTCTGATCCTAGATGACAACCAGGCTCCAATGAGGGAACCAGCTATTAAAAGCTTATAGCTTTTTAAAAATAAAATTTTATTTTACACTTGTTATTTAACACATTTTGATAAATCTACAGATAGGGAAAGTTGCAAAACAGTATATTTTATTAAGTATTAATTTCTGTCAGGTTATCTCAGTGATCCGGACGAACTCCCTGGCCTGGCGCACTTCTGTGAACACATGCTGTTTCTGGGCACAGCGAAATATCCAGAGGTGTGTATTTATTTGTCCTCATATTGTTCGATATAAAGTACGATTCACATCTGTCGATGCACAATTGAACATATGCCCGCGTCTGTCCTGTGACGAAATTGCCCTGATTGGGTTCCACAGAATGAAGTCTATAGTTATAAATTGTTTAATTTTGCAGAGTGGAAAGTAGCCTATGTTACTCTCCAGAATAGAAAAGAATAAATAAATAATAAAAAAGTATTATTATTATTTGAATAAAAAGTATTTTATTTAAATAAACTTACAAAGTGCTTTTGTCCTCAACTATACCCATACAAAAAATCACATAGGAGTAAAAGTCAAATTCAGTTTTCTTTAATGCATTATGTAAGTATATCAATTTTTGCGCTCTGTTGCGTCAGATCTGAATCGTACTTTAAAAGTTTATTAATATAAAAATCGGCCAAGTGCGAGTCGGGCCTCGCTCTTTTAGGGTTCCGTACATATGACCAAATCATTTTTTAAAACTAGACACATATTTAGATATCTTAGTTCTCAGAAGTAGTTAGCATATGGGGAAAAAATGCTTGTTTGTTTTGGTTACAACTTAAAAACCACATTATAAATTGGTGTTTTTCTTTGTTTTTTGTTTAAATACACTATATAGTACATAATACTATATACTTCTTCTTCTTGAGGTGCCATCTCCTACCGGAGGTTGGCTATCATATTGGCTATTCGGACCTTACACACAACTGCGCGGAATAAGGATCGAGTACTCAGTCCGAACCATGTCCGGAGATTCTTGAGCCAAGAGGTCCGTCTTCTCCCAGGGGGTCTCCTACCTTGTATCTTCCCCTGTATTATGAGTTGGAGCAACTTGTATTTATCGCCACGCATTATATGTCCCAGATATTGCAGTTTTCGTTGCTTTATTGTGTTTAAAACTTCTGCCCCTTTGTTGACCATCTGCAAAACCCTTTCGTTGGAAACTCTATCCGTCCATGATATTCTCAAAATTCTTCTATATACCAATACTATATACTAAAAATTCAAATTTCTAACTAGTTTACTGTTTGAGATAGACCCCCTAACAAAATTGATCTAAAACCGACAACTTTGACGGCCCCCATTTCTTCATTTTTGTAGCTAAAAAATTAAAAAATATATATTTGAACTCCACTTAATGAGCTCTAGACAATGACACCCCACATGCCAGGGTAAAAAAAATAAAATTTTATTTCGACTCCTTTTCCATGTATGGGATCCCCCTTTATTTGTTAATTTAATTTTATTTTTATTATTTGTTGTTATAGCGGCAATAGAAATACACAATATTTGAAAATTTCAACTGTCTATCTATTACGGTTTACGGATACAGCCCGCTGACAAACGGACGGACGGACGGACAGAGGAGGCTTAGTAACAGGGTCCCGTTGGTACCCTTTGGGTATGGAACCCTAAAAATAACAGCTTAATAGAGTAGGTACTTATATGCTTACTCACAAGGATGTGCAAGGCATGAATATGCCATAAAAAGACCATAATCACCATAAATGTCTGTGCATAATATGCGAACTATTCAAGGTTCAGTCATACCTACTAATGGCATTAGCAATTACTTATTATGATTCAGAGATTAAAGGATGCTGTGTTTAAAACTAACGTAATGTAAATAATAGCAAGGTTTTGTTGCAAGTATACATAATACAACAGAAAAACCCTTTTTTAACTTAAATAAACTTGAAATTGAATTATAATTAGATATAATTACGTATGCTTTTGTGGAACTTCCCCTCATTGTGAAAACTCTGCATACATAGCATAATATCTATTAAGTATATTGTAAAAGTATTTTGAAAAGAGCAACTGCCGAGTTTCTTGCTGGTTCTTCTCGGCAGGAACGGCATTCCGAACCAGTGGTAGACTCATTGACGATTCAAAAGTACTTGTAAAAGTTTATTTGAATAATAAACATTTCTATTCTATTCTATTGCAGTCAAGATTTTTATTATTATTTTAGAAACCAATAACTGATACATCCGCGTGGATTTAGTTTTTTTTAATTCCCGCGGGAATTCTTTGATGTTCCGGGATAAAAAGTAGTCTATGACCCATGCAACAAATCTCGTCGATCCGTTGCTCTATTGCTGCGTGATAGAAGGACAAACGAACAAACAAACACACTTTTGCATTTATAATATTTCACCAATTATTATTTCACAAAAAAATTTAAAGGTTTAAAAAATTTCTGCTGTAAACATAAACTAATTCAAAAAAATAATTCAAAATTCAAAACTATTTATTTCACTTAGGCCAACGTGTGGCTCTCATGACTAGTCATGACTCTACCACCGGTTCGGAAAGCGGATTCTGCCGAGAAGAGCCGGCAAGAAACTCAGCAGTTACTCTTTTCAAAATAATCATTTTACAATATTATTATGAAGCTATTACATAGTGATAAGTTTTTTATAATATTTGTGGGCAGCTGGATGCCAAGCCGATTTAACCTATGCAACTTTGTTAAAATAAAATATAATATTTCCACAATGAGGGGAAGTTCCAAAAAAAAAACTACAATTCAATTCATGTTAATATGTACAAGTAATAAAAAAAAATATTGGTTGACAAATATTCCCCTTTTCCCCCAACTAAGGGTCAATCTTGTCATGAGAGTAGGTACGTTAATAGTGCGGGTGGGTTTGAACCAGTGACCTTTTGATTTTCGGTCTGCGCCCTTAAGAGTGGGTGTGCGTTCGTTAACAGTAAACAGATTTGATTTTTACAGTAGTAGATCAAGTTTCAATTATCCGAAAAAAAAACACGCAAGAATTACATCATACTGCCAAGGGACGTGTTTGGGCAAAAACATAAAATGATGAAATTTTTTCGATAATAAAAAATCGCGAAGTTAGGTCTAATTTTTAACCAATATTCATTTATTTTCAATGTGTTGCATATTACAGAGCCAAAATTTTTACATTAAATTCCGATTGATATTATCAAGAGAGTAGCCTTCCTTCCTTGCGTCGCTTCCTCATTACTGAGGATCGTGGCTCCTTCTTGATAACACCCTCTTGACTGTCTCTTTCCAACGTTGGCGGTTCTCCGCCGCGTGGTAAGCACAGTAGATGCTGGAATCAAGCGCCTCCTTCACCTGGTCCGTCCAACGTCTCGGGCTCCGTCCGCGTGGCCTTTTTCCTTCGATCTTCCCTGTGAGCATGAGATTTTCTATGCTGGTGGCATCTTAGAGAGTAGCCTAGTGAATTGAAAATAAAATGAATATTTTACGAGTTACAAAGTATTTGGCGCTTACTACACTCCTATTCCGCGCAAAACGCTTTCTTTTGTCGCGCCTCACATGAGGTTGTGGCTATGTTTTATCTCATCGCAAAATCTGATTTTTTTTGGGGTTACACGCGCTCTTAACCATTGAGCTATTGCGGGTAAGAGTTGACTTGATATCATGTTTTTCTTCTTTATCAATGGACAGACATCCACTGCTGAACAAAGGTCACTTGCATGGACTTCCACAGGTTTCAGTCTTGCGCCGCCTGTATCCATTGGCTCCTTGCAGTCCACTTAGACTTGGCAGCATACAAGAATGTTTTTTTGACGTGATAACGTCTTATTAATCGATGAACACCGGCTGCACGCACGGAAAAGTGTCACGTTCCGCCTGAGCCAGCGCGTGCAAGCGAGAGCGCGGAACAAGCGATAGAGAGGCACGATCGGCCCAAGCGTTGGCTGGCTTGTGACTAGAGAAAATTGTAATTTTCAATTAACTCCTTTGTATTAAACAAAATAACTAGTGGTTCGCCCCGAACTGAGACCTCGCGGTTACGGTATTCCATGATTATTCATTCAATCGATACATGACGACCAAAACTGACATTATTATTATTGCCCGTTTTCACCAAACATACCTAAATCATCCCCTAAGTAGCAGTCTCTTTACGTAGGTAGCTCCTAAATACAATCCTAAGTCCTAACATCCGTCCCAATGTCCTTTTAGGTGTCCCGTACAGGATCGTGATAAAGAAGTTGACAGAAATCATCACCTAACTTATCATAGGTACCCCGTAAAGGTTAGGTAACGTTAGTGAAAACATTGAATTATTATGTAGGTACTAACGAGTGAAAACGGGTTACGGGCATCTTACAAATCGTCATCTATCGACGCGAATAGAAAATTAATAGTTTATTGAAGTTTGATATTTAACTAAAGAATAATTTTAATTGAATAATATGTTATTATATTATGTACCTAAATAATAATGTCGACGCAAAACTGTTTTTGGGATAGATCTATTACCATTATTGTGAAGCTATGTGAAAATTACTGATGCCAATTAAAAATTAAATAATCTCGTTTCTTTATAATATTCATATAATTTTAGTATTTGTTGTTCAAGTACAGGATACAAGTGAAATAAAAAAATAAGTTCAGCTTGAAAATACATACCCGATTTTGCTGGAGAGCGTTTTCAAGGGAGCTTATTAAATCTCCACTTTGAAAGCCCCCCATTTCGTCAATTTTAAGGGAAAAATTAAAAAAAAATATTTTTGTACTCGGTTCGAAATTATCTTTAAAATAATATGTAACAATTTTATGTAACGCGATAAATTTTTTTACTTCGCATTCACTTCTATGAGAGCCCCCCTGAAATAAAGATTTTTATAATTTTTTATGCAATAATCGGCTGAAGGCCATCAGTTTACATATTATATCTAAATTTGAAGTAATTACGTTCAGTAATTCAAAAGTTATAAGGTTCTGACAGACGGACGGACGGACAGACGGACGGACGGACAAGTGCAGATTCACTCTAGTAGACTCAGAGACCTCGCTTCGCTCGGTCAATGATAATTCAGTGATAATAATTCAATTAAATTCATAAAAGTATGCAATTTTCATCAATGTTTCTTTATGACGTTATCACGTAAAACTGTCATCCGTAAACCGACTTTACAGACAACCAATTTTTCTTCTTCAGGAAAACGAATACAACAAGTTTCTGTCTGAGCACGGGGGTTCGTCAAATGCTTCGACGTCATCGGATCACACTACGTACTATTTTGACGTCCTGCCGCCGCACTTGGCCAGGGCTCTTGACATGTATGTATATTAACATGACGTGTTTAAGATCAATCGCACGTTATTAAGTTAAAGGAAATAATTTTCAAATCAACGCCATCTCTCACCACATGTTAGAACCATCTCGTAAAATAGCATACGCGCTATGGTTATCCATCTACCACTATTTGGGAAAATTCTTATTAGAATTAACGCCATCTCTCGCCACATGTAAGAACCATCTTGTAAAATAGCATATGCGTTAATGGATAACCGTCTACCACTATTTGGGAAAATTCTTATTAGAATCAACGCCATCTCTCGCCACATGTTAGAACCATCACGTAGAATAGCATACGCGCTATGGATAACCGTATAAACTACTCGGGAAAATTCTTAATAGAATCTACACCACTCGTGACGAAAGATTCCTACACTTTTTTTCATCTAGCCCTCATCCGCCAAGTCACTACCATCCGATGAGGAACTTCGTTCTAAAAAAAGTTTTTTTCCCAGTTTCGCGCAGTTCTTCATATCGCCGCTGTTCACGGAGGCGGCGACGGGCCGCGAGCTCAGCGCCGTGCACTCGGAGCACGAGAAGAACACGTCGTCCGACATGTGGCGCCTCGACCAGCTCAACAAGAGCACCGCGCACAAGGACCACCCCTTCCACAAGTTCGGCACCGGTGAGTGACATTGCGTGTTGAGTATATCATATCGCCGCTGTTCACGGAGGCGGCGACGGGCCGCGAGCTGAGCGCCGTGCACTCGGAGCACGAGAAGAACACGTCGTCCGACATGTGGCGCCTCGACCAGCTCAACAAGAGCACCGCGCACAAGGACCACCCCTTCCACAAGTTCGGCACCGGTGAGTGACATTGCGTGTTGAGTATATCATATCGCCGCTGTTCACGGAGGCGGCGACGGGCCGCGAGCTGAGCGCCGTGCACTCGGAGCACGAGAAGAACACGTCGTCCGACATGTGGCGCCTCGACCAGCTCAACAAGAGCACCGCGCACAAGGACCACCCCTTCCACAAGTTCGGCACCGGTGAGTGACATTGCGTGTTGAGTATATCATATCGCCGCTGTTCACGGAGGCGGCGACGGGCCGCGAGCTGAGCGCCGTGCACTCGGAGCACGAGAAGAACACGTCGTCCGACATGTGGCGCCTCGACCAGCTCAACAAGAGCACCGCGCACAAGGACCACCCCTTCCACAAGTTCGGCACCGGTGAGTGACATTGCGTGTTGAGTATATCATATCGCCGCTGTTCACGGAGGCGGCGACGGGCCGCGAGCTCAGCGCCGTGCACTCGGAGCACGAGAAGAACACGTCGTCCGACATGTGGCGCCTCGACCAGCTCAACAAGAGCACCGCGCACAAGGACCACCCCTTCCACAAGTTCGGCACCGGTGAGTGACATTGCGTGTTGAGTATATCATATCGCCGCTGTTCACGGAGGCGGCGACGGGCCGCGAGCTCAGCGCCGTGCACTCGGAGCACGAGAAGAACACGTCGTCCGACATGTGGCGCCTCGACCAGCTCAACAAGAGCACCGCGCACAAGGACCACCCCTTCCACAAGTTCGGCACCGGTGAGTGACATTGCGTGTTGAGTATATCATATCGCCGCTGTTCACGGAGGCGGCGACGGGCCGCGAGCTGAGCGCCGTGCACTCGGAGCACGAGAAGAACACGTCGTCCGACATGTGGCGCCTCGACCAGCTCAACAAGAGCACCGCGCACAAGGACCACCCCTTCCACAAGTTCGGCACCGGTGAGTGACATTGCGTGTTGAGTATATCATATCGCCGCTGTTCACGGAGGCGGCGACGGGCCGCGAGCTGAGCGCCGTGCACTCGGAGCACGAGAAGAACACGTCGTCCGACATGTGGCGCCTCGACCAGCTCAACAAGAGCACCGCGCACAAGGACCACCCCTTCCACAAGTTCGGCACCGGTGAGTGACATTGCGTGTTGAGTATATCATATCGCCGCTGTTCACGGAGGCGGCGACGGGCCGCGAGCTGAGCGCCGTGCACTCGGAGCACGAGAAGAACACGTCGTCCGACATGTGGCGCCTCGACCAGCTCAACAAGAGCACCGCGCACAAGGACCACCCTTTCCACAAGTTCGGCACCGGTGAGTGACATTGCGTGTTGAGTATATCATATCGCCGCTGTTCACGGAGGCGGCGACGGGCCGCGAGCTCAGCGCCGTGCACTCGGAGCACGAGAAGAACACGTCGTCCGACATGTGGCGCCTCGACCAGCTCAACAAGAGCACCGCGCACAAGGACCACCCCTTCCACAAGTTCGGCACCGGTGAGTGACATTGCGTGTTGAGTATATCATATCGCCGCTGTTCACGGAAGCGGCGACGGGCCGCGAGCTGAGCGCCGTGCACTCGGAGCACGAGAAGAACACGTCGTCCGACATGTGGCGCCTCGACCAGCTCAACAAGAGCACCGCGCACAAGGACCACCCCTTCCACAAGTTCGGCACCGGTGAGTGACATTGCGTGTTGAGTATATCATATCGCCGCTGTTCACGGAGGCGGCGACGGGCCGCGAGCTGAGCGCCGTGCACTCGGAGCACGAGAAGAACACGTCGTCCGACATGTGGCGCCTCGACCAGCTCAACAAGAGCACCGCGCACAAGGACCACCCCTTCCACAAGTTCGGCACCGGTGAGTGACATTGCGTGTTGAGTATATCATATCGCCGCTGTTCACGGAGGCGGCGACGGGCCGCGAGCTGAGCGCCGTGCACTCGGAGCACGAGAAGAACACGTCGTCCGACATGTGGCGCCTCGACCAGCTCAACAAGAGCACCGCGCACAAGGACCATGTTAGGAACTATAATAATTTTATTCCTTTGTCTTTGAATCTAAGAGCTCAATATTATCTGTGGTCTTGAATTTATACAATTAATAAAATTGTCTGTGGCTAGCTCTCTATGAGCAATGGTCTCTGACAGCTAATAAGTAAAAAGTGGTTTTAATTTCTCCCAAAAATAATAAAAATATAACATGGTAGCAGAGCGTGGTTTCGATCCACGGATTCGGCACCGGTGAGTGAATTGCGCTCACTGCGCTCGCGTGTTGAATGCAGTCACCTACAGTACGTGTGGAGAAAATCCTTGAAGATACTGAAAGCTACATCTGAAAAATTGAAAAAATTCAAAATTACAACACTTCGGATTATTTCCAATCAGGGCTTGTTACCGTTATTAAATAGGGTATTTTAGTCTTTTTTGAAAAGTGTCTAAAATTGATCCTAAAGATGATATTATACTATTAGAAAATTTACTAATATTTTATTCAATCGTTAGGTACTAAAAAAATGCATTTAAATTTTGCATTTTAAATTTCCGCGCGTAAACGCTAGACGGCATGTGATGACGTCGACTTTACAGTAAATTCGTTCGCTCAAATGGTTGGCGTCCTTTGTAAAGCCGACACTAAGCGGCCGCCGGCCCATGCCGACTTTTCACTATTGAGGTGAAAAATTGTATATATCACACGATAGCAAAGTTTTTTGTTTCTTGTGCATTTGAATCCCTCACTACACTCAGGATTCTAAATAAGAAACACTCGCTACGCTCGTGATTCTAAATTACAATCCTACGCTTGCTCGGAATGCCAACTAAGCACTCGCAACAAAAAAAAACTTTGCTATCTTGTTGAATAAATAACTATTTCAAATTTTAAAAAAAGCCGGCCAAGTGCGAGTCGGACTCGCGCACCGAGGGTTCCGTACTCCGAAAGTAAAAGTAAAACGATAATATTATATTAATTTGCTTATTTATCGTTAACTTTGTTTGTAGAGGTTTATTGTTAATATAAAAAAAACTATGCTAGTTAGAGCTTTGGTTTTATTTTTCCTGTAAAATATACATAAACCTCTATTGACCATAATTATTTCAGATTTTTCGATTGGTAAACTTCGGAGATAAGGGGGGGGGGGGGAACGGTATTGTTTTCGACATTTTGGCCGATCACTCAAAAACTATTATATATAGAAATAAATAAAAAACTGTTTTAGAATGCACAAGTAAAGGCCTTTCACATGATACCCCACTCGGTATAGTTATCTTACTTTGAAATTTCAAACCCCCGATTTTCCCCCTTTTTTAATGAAACTAAAAATAATTTTCGATTTTTCTTTATTCCAATGATGTTGGGCTATTATTATACACAACTATGTCAAATTTTATGTCGATAGCTTTAATAATTACTGAACTAATCGACTGTTACAGACGGACGGACGGACAGAGAAAGTCCAAGTCCAGACGGACGGATAAGGGTTCCATTTTTACCATTTTGGTACGGAACCCTAAAAATGAACATTAACAATTTTGTATTCATTGGATAGAATGTCATTGTACTACTAACGCCATCTGTTAGAAAACCAAAGAGTTAACATCGCTGCAGCCTGCAACAGAACTTACCCGTTAGAAAAACTACGCGAGCCCTCACAAAGCTCGGCTGTTTGCTAGTTTATTTTGTCTCCTTGTTTCAGGTAACCGAGACACGTTAGAAACTATACCGAAAGAGAAGGGCATAGACGTGAGAAAAGAGCTTCTCAAGTTCCATAAGAAGTGGTACTCTGCTAACATCATGACGCTGGTAGTGATGGGGAAGGGTGAGTTGCATAGCTTTTATCGCGGGCTTTGAACTAGGACAAACAGTTTGAGCGCGGCGACCGAATCAAGAAATTCCGTAACGAAAATAAACCTAACACCGTCGTTCAGTAAGCGTTCAACATTTTAGAGGTTCACCAGTAGCTCTGTTTGGCGCAGTGGGCGAGCGGCCGCTTTCTTTACCGTATGGTGTATGATGTCGCAGGTTCGAATCTCACTCGCGAAGTAGTGACAGGGCGCTTTTCTTGTTTGTTTGTTTTTTAATTATTTTTTTGCATAAATTTTTATTATGAAAAAAAATATTGTATATATATTATAATTGCATAAGTTGATAAAAAGTGCTATGCAATAGCTTTACCGCGGCAATCCCCGAGTGCCACTTAGTTTTTTTTTTATACAAGTAGACTCCCGATCTTCGCGTCAAGCGTCAGTCGCCCGCGTCAGGGACGAGCGTCAGTGGCGCCGCGTCTGCGCGTCTGACGCTCTGTCATTGACGCGAGTGACTGCTGACGCTCGAAGGGCGAATCAGAAGTAAACCAATTGAGCCGACACATCATCATCATCATCATCAGCAACCCATCAACGGCTCACCACTGAGCGCAGGTCTCCTCTCAGAGAAGGGTTACAGGCCATAGTCCACCACGCTGGCACAATGCGAATTGGCGGACTTCATACACCTTCAAGAACATTATGGAGAACTTTCAGATCACGCGGATGAAGTCGCGGGCATCAGCTTGTTTGTAATATCATTAGTTCCAGAGACACTCGTATGTCAAATGCGGCGCTTCGATCCAAGAGCAGCCAATCCAAAGTTGATCATACATTAGAGAGCTCAGTAGACACACACACTCCAGCAACTCTAGCCAAGTGACACTAAGTTGTATCTATTCCCTTTCTACAATCGTTGTCACTTGAAGTTTTGGCTAGGGCTAGACTAGATGGCGCTGCAGCTGATCAAAGACTGAAATGTATTGATAAATATTTCGCGAAATTTTGTATTATAAATGTTTTTTTAGCATTTAAAATGCATAAATTATTCACTGTAGTGTCCATTTAAAATGCACACTATAGTAAATTAGATAATTTTGCTATTGTACTAAATTGTACTGAAACTAGATGGCGCTGTAGTCCTAACCAAACTAAGCGTTATCAAACATAGACAGAGAATAGAAACGATCCAATGTAACTTGGCTAAGGGGGGAGTACACTGTTCGATGATATAGAATACACATGTACACATCGTCCACTTGCGACGACAGTGTGACATTTCAAAAACCTCGATTTTACAGTAAACCATTTTTAAACTTTTGATCGTTGATAACTTTTTAAATAACGCGCTGATTGAGTAACACTGTTAAAGTGTATTTTAGGTCATCTAATATTAAAACCGTTTGTGTAAAGGTAGTGTTTAGCTTTCAAAATAGAATACGCGGAATTGCACTTTAAAAAAAAAACGGAAAACTTATCACATTGTTCTTGAAATATGCAAGATTTACCTTGTGCCATAATTAAATATCACATTGAAGATGATGAAATTATTTACTTTGTATTGAGATATGTAATAATAAAACGTTTTTTCTCAAAATGTTCCTTTATTAAAAGGTTTGAAAGAATTACAAAAATAGTGGCATGTAACAATTTCTGCATAACACTTACAGTCTTTATAACGAGATCAGCAATTTTGTAGGTTTAATGTAGGATAATTATTTAAAAATTACAATAAGATGCTTAAGATAATCACATAAACCTTCTCTTATTCTTAATTCTACAGGTAAAAATTTAAAAGATAGTAGTAACAACCATTAATCTTGGCTTAGGAAAAAGTGTCTTGTATACTTAAATATCACAATCATTAATGGCACAGATAGTAGGAACTAGTTTACCATCGATATTAAAATAAAGAAAGCACTTATCAAAATTACTTTACATACTAATAAAATCATTTTGCTGCCCTGCTGCCATATTATAATATGAAACTTAAAAACTACGTAATAATAAAAATAATCAGTCATTTAAAATAACTATCAGTATTCAGTCTTCAAATTTAAGAAAGTGTTGTCATTATAAAAAATAAATATACTAAATCAGAAAAAAGTTTCGTACTCGAAAAAAGTAAACAAAGATTATATAAATGGTTTGAATGTTACTTGTAGCAGTAGTTGTGTGCAGTTTTATGTTTTATTGAAAAACTACAAACTTTCATAAAATGCTCTGTAGTAACCAGGTATATGATTACTATTCAGTAACGAAAATAGATCCTGTTTCTTGTTTTCGGCTAAACCAGGTTTTCTATCGAACGCTTTCTTCAGGCGAAAACTAAAATCACTAATTCTTTTTTTTATAACAACAGCTCTTTTGAACTCTTCTTTGTAAGAAGTTTTGAAGTACAATGCTTCGGGCTCATCTTTCTGAACCTTAAACACTTTTATCTCGGATAGTTTAATGTTTTTTTTGTCTTCATCTTTCTGTAGCATAAAACTCATTTGATTAGTCGCAGCTTTCCAATCATAAATGTCACTATAGCACATCTCATTGACATGAATTGGCGCGGATTTCTTCCTGGCAGCTTTTATTGCAATATCACATCTCGGATAGTTTAATGTTTTTTTTTGTCTTCATCTTTCTGTAGCATAAAACTCATTTGATTAGTCGCAGCTTTCCAATCATAAATGTCACTATAGCACATCTCATTGACATGAATTGGCGCGGATTTCTTCCTGGCAGCTTTTATTGCAATATCACATCTCGGATAGTTTAATGTTTTTTTTTGTCTTCATCTTTCTGTAGCATAAAACTCATTTGATTAGTCGCAGCTTTCCAATCATAAATGTCACTATAGCACATCTCATTGACATGAATTGGCGCGGATTTCTTCCTGGCAGCTTTTATTGCAATATCACATCTCGGATAGTTTAATGTTTTTTTTTGTCTTCATCTTTCTGTAGCATAAAACTCATTTGATTAGTCGCAGCTTTCCAATCATAAATGTCACTATAGCACATCTCATTGACATGAATTGGCGCGGATTTCTTCCTGGCAGCTTTTATTGCAATATCACATCTCGGATAGTTTAATGTTTTTTTTTGTCTTCATCTTTCTGTAGCATAAAACTCATTTGATTAGTCGCAGCTTTCCAATCATAAATGTCACTATAGCACATCTCATTGACATGAATTGGCGCGGATTTCTTCCTGGCAGCTTTTATTGCACCAATAAATCCTTCTGGAGTATAGATAGGTCCAGATCTTAACTGCCTTTTCACCTGTCGCTCTATCTGGGAATGAACCGAGTCACCCTCATTTTGGGTATGGCCCTTTATGAGAAATTTGTGTGTAATTGATTTAATATTTTGGTAGTTCTGCACAGCATAAAAGTACATAGCCATCATGAACTTATTCTTCTGCTGTCCAGCACAGTTGTCAGAATAAAAAACAACGTCAACTGGTTTGTCACCATCCGAAATCTTCTTCAAATATTTAAAAACGCAGGTACCAATCTCATTTACACCTCTATGAGCTTGTGATTCATCCCACACATAACTTTCAACACAGTTAGTTTTGAGATCGTAAATTGTCAAATTTAGTACGTTTAATTTTGATTTATAGTAGAACACAGAAATTTCTCCTTTAGGGCACTGAAATACGGCCTGTAGATCATAAACAGCAACTACAATGCTATCATCATTCTTATCCTTTTCCTTCTCTCTTCGGGATAATTGTTTCTCTTCGTGGTGCTGTGAATAAACTTCCTGTTTCAATTCTTTTTCTTCTGCAGAACTATTTTTATAAGCTTCGCAAAATTCGCAAGCATCTTTTTTAGGAATAAAGAAGGAGATGTTAAATTCCTGAGTAAATATGCGATAAAACATAATGTAATTAACAAAACCAACGTTATTACTCTTGCATTGCTCAACATAATCTCTGTGAATATCTGAAATAGTTTTACTTCCATCGATGTAATGTTTCTTAGAATTAGCTCGGATGTAGTGAGACTCAATTTTAGGGATAGCTTCAATAAAAGCCCTCGCTGCATTTTTTAATGCATCATCTATGTGAGCATGATTAGAGTGACATCCACGATTATCTTTAAGAAAAGAGACATTTGTTTGTTTATTCTTCTTTTTAAGTGCAGTTTCTATAGGTCGATTATTTATAGCTAAAGTGTTAACATAAAAAAGCTTGCAAACCCTGATTTTTTCGCCACACAAAGTGAAAAAGAAGGCATTATTACTGTCGCGTTTTGGAGCTGGTATTCCGTCCTCATCAACTCTGACATTTGACGGTTTGACGTCTTCCACAGACTGAAGAATAAATGACCATTGTCTTTCCACATTTCCCAAATTCCAATAATCATTTAGAAGGTCTTGTCGTTGGCTTTCAGTTATATTGTATCGGCATTTAAATTTACAGGTTTCTTTGCAAGGCGGTTTAAGTTTTCGTTCAGGCATTTCTTTCTTGGTTTTAGATGATTGATAGACTTTACCACTATTCCTTAATTTTTTTGCGACATTTTTTTTCCAATTACTTTCCTGTCTTGGTCTTTTCTTTCCCTTTTTGGTAGGTGTTTCAGGTTCTGTTTCGACGATCCCAGGTTCAGCTAAAGGTGATGGATTGCCAATAACAGCGGTTGGAGTTTCATTTTCTGTAGTGGCGTATGATTTATAAATGGTATTTTGGAGAACTGTATTTTCATTTGAGTCCATTACGTTTGAGTCGATGGCTGATATTTCTTCATTTTGACTAATTTCTTGGAAATTGTTTGCCTCCATTGTTTTTGAGATGCCGCTGCCAAGTTGGTTTTGTGTAAATGCAAACTTTCGCTTTTTATGTTCATCTTGGTAGTCCGGATCTTTTACAGAGTCATCACTGTCTTCATGGAATGATGATGATGACGAGGAACTACTTGAAGAGCTACTTGATGATGAACTTGTGGATTCACTACGCCGACGATTAGATGGAGTTGTCGTTGGATTCAGAATTATTTCACTCTCGTTTGCATTGTTCACACAGTCAGAATTTCGAAAATCATCGTCATTTTTTTGTGTTACTAATTCTAACATTATTTTTGATCTCGACCCCATCTGCAAATATAACAAAAATATAATTAAATGGTTTAGTATCTAAAACGTTATAAGTGGACATAAATATAGAGTATAGCCTAAAACGATTCCGGAACAATAGCACATCAAGAAATAACCCAAAGCATATCTTGCTAAAAAACAAATACTTTATCATCTTCAATGTTACTATTCTAGTTATTACGATTAAATTTTTATTTTTTACAGGAACAATGTGACATCAAAGACCTACCACATATTTTTTTTCTCAAATTTTACAAGAACACTGTGACAAAATTATACATTTCACTGTCGAAAAAAATAAAACGGTCGAAATCACACTTACCTTTTCACAAAAAACGTGATATCTTCAATTGTCACGTTATTCACAAAAACGGAGAGAACTTCACACTAGCAACAACAGGTGACAACTGAGGTGTCACTTTGTCGAAGTCAACTACGTCGGCAAGTGAGATAATGCTACACTGTGATATTTGCGTCCCTTTCTCTCATTGCGCCGCCATTTTTAGAGTAAAAAATATAGCGTTTTTGCAGATAATAGATCGCGTTACGGCGATTCCAAATTTCTATAAAACAAAAAAATTGAATATTTCGAAATATCACATTATCGTCGCAAGTGGACGACATGTATTCTATAGTACGTAATAGCACACACACACACTTCACTTGCGTAATACTGTACTACTGTACTACTGTCCGTGGCTTACACACAACTGAGCCCCCACCTAGTGGTGCCCGTATTTATGCGCCTCTATGTTTTGCTTCTACCCACTATTTGCTGTATGAGCAAATACTACAGATGACCATTTCGTTCGCTCCCCAGAGCCCCTGGACGAACTAGAAGACATGGTGGTGAAGCTATTCTCAGCGGTGGAGGACAGGGGGGTGACGGCCCCCTCGTGGCCCGAGCACCCCTTCCCGCCCCCCCTGCGCCGCAAGAGGGCGTACTGCACCCCCGTCAAGGACCTGCGCTCGCTATCCATAGACTTCCCCATACCCGATACGAGGAAACATTATAAGAGTGGGGTGAGTATGTTAGAAAAGAATAGAAAAAATTTGAGAGGTGTCAAGGGACACCCGCATGGAACGAGTTCCTTTCGATTAATTAATTTGGCATTGTGTTCAATATTTTAAATAATTTCTACATGTGGAATTTTTCCCAAATTTTTTTATTTTTATTATTAATTTATTATTTAATAAATTAATACCATCGACCCTTATCGACATTTATGCGACTGTAGAAACCACAAGGCTACGGAGATCTAATATTGTACTGTGAAAATATTGAACACAATGCCAAATTCACATTCAAAAAAGTGTCGGTTCAATTTTGTCTTAATTTTTTCCGTATAGCCCCCTTCCGCACCGCGCGATAAGGAACTACGTTCCAATAATTTTTTTCATCTCCTCATCTCGGAAAGAGTATTTTTGCTCTTCGATATCTGAGTGCAAAAGCCGTTTTTATCCGCCAGAGGATAAAATATATTGAATTTAGAACATCGTGTGCACTAAGTTTGTGAATTCAAAACATCATTATACATATTTACTTCTACCTCCATGGTGCCGAATTCAAAATTCAAAAAAATTCATGATTCAAAATTATTTATTTCACGTAGGCCAAACTTTGGCTCTTATGACAAGTCATGATTCTACCACCGGTTCGGAAAGCGGATTCTGCTGAGAAGAGCCGGCAAGAAACTCAGCAGTTGCTCTTTTCAAAATAATCATTTTACAATATTATTATGAAGCTATTAAATTGTAATAAGTTTTTTATACAAATCTTGTGGACAGTTGGATACCAAGCCGATTTAACCTATGCAACTTTGTTAGAATAAAATATAATATTTCCACAATGAGGGGAAGTTTCAAAAAAAAAAGAATAATAATAAGTGTTTAAGAAAGTTTAAAGTTGATTATGCGGGTCTGCCCGCGAAATTAAAATTTAATTTTTCGTAATTTGTAAACGAGTACGAGAAAGTAGGCTTATGGCATTCTAATTGCGCCATTGGCTGTATCATCTTAACAGGTATATATAAAAATCTTTACTTGAAAGTGTCCAGCTTAAGAAATTAGTCAGAATATCGACTAATTTGTGAGTAACTCACGTCCAACTCCATATTTTGACTAATTCTTTAAACTGGACTCTTTCAAGTAGAGATTTTTATATAAACCTGTGAAGATGATACTGCCATTGTCGCAATTAGAATGCCATAAGCCTACTTTGTCGTATTACAAATTGCGAAAAACAAAATTAAATTAGAATTTCGCGGGCATACTTGTATAATCCACCTTAATTCAAATAAACTTTTGCAAAGTGCTTTTGAATTAAACTCTCTGTGTTGCACATGTATCTCTCTCTCGCACATTCTAATATCTTAATATACGAGTATATAAATTACGTGTCACGTTGTTTGTCCGCGATGGACTCCTAAACTACTGAACCGATTTTTATCAAACTTCGTAACTATCTGTTATTTGGTCCAACTTAAAAGATAGGATAGTTTTTTTGGATTGGGATAGTTTATTTGTTTTATTTATATAGATAAGTTGGCGGTACGAAGTTCGCTGGGTCAGCTAGTTTTCATATAAATTCTCAAATTGCCCCCGCCGGGAATCGAACCCGCGACCTACCAGTTATAAGACCACAGCGCTCACAACTGCGCCAGGGAGTTCGTCAGAAAAGTTGTATGCTATGATTGTGTTTTCTTCTAGCCAGGACGATTTTGATGAATGAGATGAGGGATGCGAAATATAATAGTCCCCTTAACAGTTGGGCTAGTGATACTATGACGTCATTACAGATCCAACATGGCGGCTTGATAGTTGTATGCTATGGTTGTGTTTTCTTCTAGCCAGGACGATTTTGATGAACGAAATGAGTGATCCGAAATATAATAGTCCTCTTAACAGTTGGGCTAGTGGTACTATGACGTCATTACAGATCCAACATGGCGGCTTGATATTTGTATGCTATGGCTGTGTTTTCTTCTAGCCAGGCCGATTTTGATGAATGAGATGAGGGATGCGAAATATAATAGTCCCCTTAACAGTTGGGCTAGTGATACTATGACGTCATTACAGATCCAACATGGCGGCTTGATATTTGTATGCTATGGTTGTGTTTTCTTCTAGCCAGGCCGATTTTGATGAATGAGATGAGGGATGCGAAATATAATAGTCCTCTTAACAGTTGGGCTAGTGATACTATGACGTCATTACAGATCCAACATGGCGGCTTGATATTTGTATGCTATGGTTGTGTTTTCTTCTAGCCAGGCCGATTTTGATGAATGAGATGAGGGATGCGAAATATAATAGTCCCCTTAACAGTTGGGCTAGTGATACTATGACGTCATTGCAGATCCAACATGGCGGCTTGATATGTGTATGCTATGGTTGTGTTTTCTTCTAGCCAGGCCACTACATATCTCACCTGCTGGGACACGAGGGCCCCGGCAGTCTGCTGTCCGCGCTGAAGGCTCGTGGTTGGTGCAACAGGTGAGGAGATATTAACTGCCATCATCATCAGCACCACATCAACGGCTCACTACTGAGCTCAGGTCTCCTCTCATAGAAGGGTTATAGCCCAGTCAGTCAGTCATCTTTTTCCTTTTATATTAGAAAGTAGTAACCTAACTATACCGATGCAAAAAATCACGTCGATCCGTAGTGTCAGTGTTATTCATCATCATCATCAACTCACCAAGCTATCAACGGCTCACTACTGAGCGCAGGTCTCCTCTCAGAGAAGGGTTACAGGCCATAGTCCACCACGCTGGCCCAATGCGAATCGGCGGACTTCACACACCTTCGAGAACATTATGGAGAACTATCAGGTGTGCAGGTTTCCTCACTATGTTTTCCTTCACCGTTGAAGCTTGTGATATTTAATTTCTTAAACGCACACAACTTCGAAAAGTCAGAGGTACACCTCTGCCCATGATCGAACCTGCGACCCCCCGAACAGGAGACCGCAGTCCTAACCACTAGGCTATCACTGCTTCTCATTACTTCCTGTTTCCATAATGCACCATTTGTTTTGTGTTTCCAAGCCCCGACAGAAAAAGAATGGTGTTATAAGTTTGAAGGGTGTATCTTTGTATCTTGTGTATGAGTGTATGTGTATGTATGTCTGTTCCCTCGTAGCTCCCTAACGAATGGACCGATTTTGATGTGGATTTTCTTTGAAAGCTAACGTAATCGAGGTTGATCATAACCATAATTTATGAAGATCTGCACAGGTGTTTGAAGATGATCAGCTCATTTCCCACTTGATTAAAGTGTTTTACAAACATTCAATGGTGCGATTGGTTTTAAAATTGATGTACTTCAAATTATTTCCAAGACCTCTATAAAATAATCTATGATTAACACTAGACTGGCTGTCCCTATACAAATGATAGCTT
This sequence comes from Oeneis ivallda, assembly GCA_029955525.1. Classification (NCBI taxonomy): domain Eukaryota; kingdom Metazoa; phylum Arthropoda; class Insecta; order Lepidoptera; family Nymphalidae; genus Oeneis; species Oeneis ivallda. The sequence continues at coordinate 21,637,668 of JARPMR010000021.1, forward strand.
AATTATGGATCAATTTGAAGCGCCACATTTGACGTACGAGTGTCTCTGGAACTAATAATATTGCAAATGGCGCACCAACCTCTATAATTAATCTACGATTTCCTATAGGTAAACCGCCATAAGCTTGACCCTCCTGATGGTCTGCGGGACGCGGGGCGGGAGCGCGCTCAACCAATCAGCTAGTCTGCCGCTGTCCGCCGGCAGTGACTGACGTGGACGCTAGTCTGCGCGTGATATTTTTCCAGAGACGGCTACACACGATAATATTCATCTTGCGACATGAATTAGGATAACCTACCTACTCTGCGTAATAAAAAATTAAATAGACCATTTATTATTGAACTATCGCAAGATACATCATCGGAATCTTCAAATGAAGAAAATTCATGTGATGAAGAACTTTCTGATTAATGATAATAATTATAAGACCATTGTTTATTAATATTATTTTAATATTAGTATAAATGTACAATTGACTTTAGAAAATACTTAAACTAAGAATAAATATATTCTGTTAAAAAAATATCATAGGTGCCTTTAATCTTAAGGTTAGTTAAATCTTAAGATACGCGTCGACGACGTCGTATCGTGTATAGCCGATTACATCACCCGCCCCGCGTCCCGCAAACCATCAGGAAGGCCAAGCTTATGGCGGTTTACCATATGAGATTAATTGTTGAGGTCGGTGCGCCATTGACAATATTATACTTCCAAAATACAATACTTACAATAAAATACTTCCAAAGACACTGTATCTGCTTACCGCGCCAAAATGGCGTCGATCGAATTCAAAATGGCGTCAATCAAGTAGGACCAAAAAATGTGACGGCAGCCTCTCTAGTGTTATAGTCTATGTTTTTTAACAAACGAGTACTGAGTATGTCTCTCGCACATTTCCGATATTGACAGAGTGAGATGGGCCATTGTTAATGGTGGGGTACTGAGTATGTCCCTCGCACATTTCCGATATTGACAGAGTGAGATATGTCATTTTTGGGGGGGGCCCTGGGACTCTATGTTGATTACGTGGACCCAATAGCAACGCATGCAAAATTTTCGGTACTCGTTTATTAAAAAAAAATACGTGTGGCACTCGGGGACTGCCGCGGTAAAGCTATTGCATAGCTTTTCTAGTCGCACGCACACAAACACCGTGCCGAAGTCTGCCGAACTGAAACGACGGGGTGTTAGGTTTATTTTCGTTACGGAATTTCTTGATTCGGTCGCCGCGCTCAAAGCCCGCGATAAAAGCTATGCAATAGCTTAAAAACAGACTATAATCATAGGGATCAGTGGGTAGGACAGTAAAAACTACAGTTTCTCCCATGTCGTTTCTAGTCTAGTGGGCGGCACACGTATAGGGGCACGCGGTTTCGGCTTCTTCGGCGTGCAGGTGGACCTCACAGAGGACGGGGTCAAACACACCGACGAGATCGTCGAGCTTGTGTTCCAGGTACACTACAGTTTTTGCAATTCACGAAGGCGAGTGAGCTTTACTCGTGGTTACTTCGTGTACATGCACATTGCATAAGTGTGCGTGCCTGTCAAAGCTTAGGTGGGAGCGGGCAGGCGCGAGCATTGCGCTCGCTCACACTTATACAGATACGACACACACACAACCATAAGTCGTCGCCCTCGTGAATTGCAAGATCTATAACAGATTTAATTTGCACCATCTATACCAGCGGTTAAGACCGACTGTTGGCGCGGCGACGCAATGTATGTAGTATGTATGTATGTAGTACGAAACAGTGTGGTTTACTACTGTAAGGGCGGCGGAGATTAGCAACTCGGAGACTGATTTCACATGTTTATTCGTCGATTTTCGTATACAGAATGATCCCCTCTTGGTCGCTACCAGTGTTGCCATGTCCAAAATCTGGTCGACGGTGATACCGTACAAAAGATACGGTAGTTTCTAAGAAATTACGATGATAGGGTCTGGAGAAAAACGGGTAAAATAACGGTGTACAAAGAACCATTTTAAAGCACTATTTTTTAAATTGAAATACTAAAAATCATCATCATCATCAGCAACCCATCAACGGCTCACTACTGAGCGCAGGTCTCCTCAGAGGAGGATTATATAGGCCATAGTCCACCACGTTGGCCCAATGCGAATTGGCGGCCTTCACACACCTTCAAGAACATTATGAAGAACTCTCAGGACGTTTCCTCACGATGTTTTCGTCACCGCTGAAGCAAGTGATATTTAATTGCTTAAACGCACTTGACTCCGAAAAGTCAGAGGTACGTACCGTACGTCAGAGGCGTATCCGGGGTCGAACCTGCGACCCCCCGAATAGAAGACCACAGTCCTAACCACTAGGCTATCACTGCTTATACTAAAAATGGCCAGGTATAAATTGACTGACAAACAAAGGTAATAATTCAGTACATTTGAGTACAAATAATTAATAATCTCAATTCCTTGAACGATAGGCAGCAATTTTTTTACCAACTTAGAGAATATTTTTCAATACATAATAATTTATTTGAATAAACCGCATAATTTGAACTGTTACCTCCTCTATTTTTAGTAAGAAAATTTCAATCTCTGATTACGGTACATATCGTCACCGTTGTCGTGCTTCAACGGTAGGTGGTAAATTTTTGCTGAGTACGGTGTTATTACCGTAATTACGGTGCACATGGTCTGACTGGAAACACTGGTCGCTACGTAGCTTTTATACAAAAAACGAATGTGTTACGAATGTAAAACGAAAATGTTACGAATGACGTCAGCCATTCTTGAAGTTTCAAGTTTTCAACACTTATTTGTAATCAACATCAGTACACTATCTTTAATATTATTTTGAATGACAATAATGTGACATACTTACCACTTGGATCAATAATTTTAGTAATTTTAACAATTATCTATATTAAGTTAAAGCAATGTACATTGTATGTTACATTTGATTGAATGAATGAGTAAGTATTAACACAATGTTATTCATTCAATTAAATGTTTTCTTAATATTAAAATAATCCATGAACTGTTATTTGTCTTAAATGTCTAATTTATATTTATTCATAACTAGCTGATGCCCGCGACTTTGTCCGCATGGATTTAGTTTTTAAAAATCCCGCGGGAACTCTTTCATTATCCGAGATAAAAAGTAGCTCTCCCGGTCTGAGGAACCACTACTACATCCATTACTATACCCATGCAAAAGATCGCATCAATCCGCTGTTCTGTTGCGACGTGATTGAAGGACAAACCAACAAACAAACACAGTTTCGCATTTATAATATCAGTAATGCTTTAGTCCGTACGGTCCGATAAGGAACTTTGTTCCAATAATTTTAACAATAAAATATATCTGATAGTGATAGTTTACAAAGAGTGTGCATTTATGTGCTCGATATTACCCTTGCAAAATAATTTCGATGTTTCACATCTGCCAGGCGTCCAATTTTTAGAAGCTTTATTTAACTTGCAATGTTTGTTTGTTTGGGTCAAATCTTGCAAGATGAATTAGACCCACTTCCCGGTTTCTGATCGAGCGGAAATTTTGCATGTATGTGTAAATCGGATGACTATGCAATATTATTGTGACATGGAGCTGATCTGATGATGGAGACGGAAGATGGCTATCGGAACTCTGTAATAAAACGACGTAACCCCATCGAGTTCGGGCTCGTTTGATTCGTCGTAACAAGTACTCTGATCCTAGATGATATCCAGTCTAATGACTACTAAAAGCTTGCATTTAAAAATAAGATTTTAATTTACACTTGTTTTTAATATGCAAACAAGTGCAAATTATTATTTTTAATAGCTTAGTAGCTGGCCACATCATCAGATCCCGGATTAGCTAGGACCAGAGTACTTGTCAAGATTAATCAAACGAGCCCAAACTCGATGGGATTATTTCATTTTATTACAGAGTTCTCAAAGCCACCTTCCGGCTCTATCATCGGATCCTGAATATCTAGGTCCTAGATTCTAGGACCAGACTGCTTGTCAAGACGAATTAAACGAGCTCAAATTCGATGTTGTTAGGTCGTTTATTACATAGTTCCCATAGCCACCTTCCGGCTGATGTTGTTTTGTGTTTGTCAGTACATCGCCATGCTGAAGGCGGAGGGCCCGAAGCGCTGGATCTGGGAGGAGCAGAGGGACCTCATGGCGATGGAGTTCCGCTTCAAGGACGCGCAGGAGCCGCGCGCGCTGGTCGTGGGACACGTGCATCTGTTGCAGGTAACGTTTGTGTTTGTCAGTACATCGCCATGCTGAAGGCGGAGGGCCCGAAGCGCTGGATCTGGGAGGAGCAGAGGGACCTCATGGCGATGGAGTTCCGCTTCAAGGACGCGCAGGAGCCGCGCGCGCTGGTCGTGGGACACGTGCATCTGTTGCAGGTAACGTTTGTGTTTGTCAGTACATCGCCATGCTGAAGGCGGAGGGCCCGAAGCGCTGGATCTGGGAGGAGCAGAGGGACCTCATGGCGATGGAGTTCCGCTTCAAGGACGCGCAGGAGCCGCGCGCGCTGGTCGTGGGACACGTGCATCTGTTGCAGGTAACGTTTGTGTTTGTCAGTACATCGCCATGCTGAAGGCGGAGGGCCCGAAGCGCTGGATCTGGGAGGAGCAGAGGGACCTCATGGCGATGGAGTTCCGCTTCAAGGACGCGCAGGAGCCGCGCGCGCTGGTCGTGGGACACGTGCATCTGTTGCAGGTAACTTTTGTGTTTGTCAGTACATCGCCATGCTGAAGGCGGAGGGCCCGAAGCGCTGGATCTGGGAGGAGCAGAGGGACCTCATGGCGATGGAGTTCCGCTTCAAGGACGCGCAGGAGCCGCGCGCGCTGGTCGTGGGACACGTGCATCTGTTGCAGGTAACGTTTGTGTTTGTCAGTACATCGCCATGCTGAAGGCGGAGGGCCCGAAGCGCTGGATCTGGGAGGAGCAGAGGGACCTCATGGCGATGGAGTTCCGCTTCAAGGACGCGCAGGAGCCGCGCGCGCTGGTCGTGGGACACGTGCATCTGTTGCAGGTAACGTTTGTGTTTGTCAGTACATCGCCATGCTGAAGGCGGAGGGCCCGAAGCGCTGGATCTGGGAGGAGCAGAGGGACCTCATGGCGATGGAGTTCCGCTTCAAGGACGCGCAGGAGCCGCGCGCGCTGGTCGTGGGACACGTGCATCTGTTGCAGGTAACGTTTGTGTTTGTCAGTACATCGCCATGCTGAAGGCGGAGGGCCCGAAGCGCTGGATCTGGGAGGAGCAGAGGGACCTCATGGCGATGGAGTTCCGCTTCAAGGACGCGCAGGAGCCGCGCGCGCTGGTCGTGGGACACGTGCATCTGTTGCAGGTAACGTTTGTGTTTGTCAGTACATCGCCATGCTGAAGGCGGAGGGCCCGAAGCGCTGGATCTGGGAGGAGCAGAGGGACCTCATGGCGATGGAGTTCCGCTTCAAGGACGCGCAGGAGCCGCGCGCGCTGGTCGTGGGACACGTGCATCTGTTGCAGGTAACGTTTGTGTCACGTTACGTTACGTTGTGTGTTAGTAACGTAACGTTACGTTACGTTGTGTGTTAGTAACGTATCGTTAACGTAACGTTACGTTGTGAGTTAGTAACGTAACGTTACATTGTGAGTTAGTAACGTAACGTTACGTTGTGTGTTAGTAACGTAACGTTACGTTGTGTGTTAGTAACGTTATGTTACGTTGTGTGTTAGTAACGTAACGTTACGTTGTGTGTTAGTAACGTAACGTTACGTTACGTTGTGTGTTAGGACAACGCCAACAAATATTAAAATAAAAAAAATGGCGGCCATCTTATATTTGAAAATTGACAGCATTTTCGTAATGCAACGAGGAACGTCTCGATGAACCTTAATGCAACATCCATATCAATTTTTCAACTGTATGTCCATTTTGTAATTGTAAACTACTAAACTAGTATCCAAAACAAATAAATAAATAAATAATACTCGATCCTGAAAAATAAATAAATAATACTAACTCGATTTGCATGAAAACCCCAATCCTACGGCGGATGTCGTCGTAGTAAAAAAAAACAGACTGCCATGATATATTGACTGATATACGTTTGAAATCTGTTGGTGGTTGGGGACGGTTTTTTGCGTGGTTATTTAATATACCACATTCCTGGTCATACTACAAGTGTTATATTTAATTTTGTCGCATAATATTCACTCACTTGGAATTTTAGTGTTAAACTACTACGCGTTCGTTTCAATTTGAGCCCTGCACCATAGAGTAAAGAAATCTACACCCCTCGCGCTTCCCCGCACCGCACCTCAAGTCAGACCCACAGCTAGTAAAGACACAGTATAAGAAGATGCAGTATAATAGTTTATCTATTGTTTTATCTGTTAAGTACTAGCTGACCTGTCTTAACTATGAATATTGAATTCGAATTGGTATAAATAATAAAAAAATATTAAAAAAAAAGTGTTTATTATTCTAATGCTTTACGATATACAACATTCTTAGTTTTTTTTACCAAACCTACCAAAACTCCTTATATCCAAAGTTCAATTTAATAAATTGAAATTTTAATACGTAAACTTAGAATAAGAATTATTATTAAATATTATTTTTGCATGCCTATCCGGTAGATTGTAAGGACTTTTATTGACCGAGCGAAGCGAGGTCTCTGAGTCTACTAGGTGAATTTGCTCTTGTCCGTCCGTCCGTCCGTCTGTCAGAGCCTTATAACTTTTGAATTACTGAACGTAATTACTTAAAATTTAGATATAATATGTAAACCGATGGCCTTCAGCCGAATATTGCATAAAAAATTATATACTACGGCCGTTCAGAGAATGCGTTCCTGACACGTCGAGATTGAACTGACGACGTAACTTTGTAATGGCGTTGCAGTTACGATAAAAATATTATTGCTGGTTGTTTACCGTTTTAACAATTGATGAGCATTAAAACAACATTATTATAATATCAATAATCAATTAATGTTATAATTTTGTGACAGTTGTCGTGACCAACTGACACGTGTCAGGAACGCATTCTCTGAACGGCCGAACTTTAAAAACCTTTATTTCAGGGGGGCTCTCATAGAAGTGAATGCGAAGTAAAAAAAATTTTATGGCGTTATTTAAAATTGTAACATATCATGTTAAAGATAATTTCGAACCGAGTACAAAAATATTTTTTTTTAATTTTTCCCTTAAAATTGACGAAATGGGGGGCTTTCAAAGTGGAGATTTAATACGCTCTCTTGAAGACGCTCTCTAAGAGAATTGACTATGTATTTTCGAGCATATTTTAGTTTTTTGTTTTACTTGTATCCTGTACTTGAACAACAAATACTAAAATTATATGAATATTATAAAGAAATGAGATTATTTAATTTTTAATTCATATAGCATCAACATAGCTTCACAATAATGCTAATAGATGGCGCAGTCATTTACTATTCCATGGAACTAGGGAGTTACGACTAGGTATCCCAAAAACAGTTTTGCTTCGAACATTATTATTTAGTTACATAAAATAATAACTTATTATTCAATTAAAATTATTGTTTAGTTAAATATCAAACTTCAATAAACATTAATTACTGCATTTTGTATATTTTCTATTCGCGTCGATAGATAACGATTTGTACAGATGCCCGTAACCTGTTTTCACTCGTTAATACTTATTAATTCAATGTTTTCATTAACGTTGCCTAACCTTACGGGCTATGATAAGTTAGGTGATGATTTCTGTCAACTTCTTTATCACGATCTTGTACGGGACACCTAAAAGGACATTGGGACGGATGTTAGGACTTAGGATTGTATTTAGGAGCTACCTACGTAAAGAGACTCCTATTTAGGGGATGATATAGGTATGTTTGGTGAAAACGGGCATACTTAATAATAATGTCAGGTTTGGTCGTCATGTATCGATTGAATGAATAATCATGGGATACCGTTACCGGGAGGTCTCAGTTCGGGGCGAACCACTAGTTATAATGTAACACCATTGTACTACCCAATCTGTGCAAATAAATAATTTGAATTTGAATTTGAAATTTATTTTTAATAAGCGGTGCTTCGCGAGCGGTTTACTAAGTGGGTCTGACTTGAGGTGCGGTGCGGGGAAGCGCGAGAGAGCTAGGGGAAATTTGTAACGCGTAGTACCACTAGAATCTAGATCAAAGGTGTCAAACTACTGCATATCCTATACTGTGTCCGTACTGTCGACATGGAACTAGGAATTACGACTACGTCGATTACTTTACTCTATGGTGCAGGGCTCAACTTGAAACGAACGCGTAGTACATATAGACAATCTTACTTCCATGCTTTAATAGTACATACACACTAACACACACACACGAACACACACAAAAACACCCGCCCACACACATCGTTTTACCTAAAACGATGTCCCAACGACGGATTATTATTTTGATGTAACTTTTCATGAATAAATCATTTTTCATTTTTTTTTTCATTTTTCAATAGTTCCATGTACTATGACTTGTTTATTTATGTACGTTTTTGTCCTCAGGAGTTTCCGATGCAAGATATACTCAGCGCGTACTACTTGCTGACTGATTGGCGACCGGACCTGATTGACGAACTACTGTCACTGCTCACCCCGGAAAACGTGCGAGTGGGCATTGTTGCCAAGTACGTTTCAGTTGTATTTTTTTTGGCAGTATTTGTCTATTTATTTATTTATTATTATCATCATCATCATCATTAGCAACTCATCAACGGCTCACTACTGAGTGCAGGTCTCCTCTCTGAGAAGGGTTATAGGCCATAGCCCACCACGCTGGCCCAATGCGTATTGGCGGACTTCACACATCTTCGAGAACATTATGAAGAACTCTCAGATGTGCAGGTTTCTTCACGATGTTTTCCTTCACCGTTGAAGCAAGTGATATTTAATTGCTTAAACGCACTTGACTCCGAAATGTCAGAGATGCGTGCCCGGGATCGAACCTGCGGCCGCCCCGAATAGGAGACCACAGTCCTAACCACTAGGCTGTCACTGCTATTATTTATTATTACTACGCGTTCGTTTCAAGTTGAGCCCTGCACCATAGAGCAAAGTAATCGACGTAGTCGTACTTCCTAGTTCCATGCCGACAGTACGGACACAGTATAGGATATGCAGTAGTTTGACAACTTTGATCTAGTGGTACTACGCGTTACAAATTTCCCCTAGCTCTCTCGCGCTTCCCCGCACCGCACCTCAAGTCAGACCCACTTAGTAAACCGCTCGCGAAGCACCGCTTATTAAAAATAAATTTCAAATTCAAATTCAAATTATTTATTTGCACAGATTGAGTAGTACAATGGTGTTACATTATAATAAAAGTCCTTACAATCTGCCGGATAGGCATGCAAAAATAATATTTAATAATAATTCTTATTCTAAGTTTACGTATTAAAAGTTCAATTTATTAAATTGAACTTTGGATATTAGGAGTTTTGGTAGGTTTGGTTAAAAAAAACTAAGAATGTTGTATATCGTAAAGCATTAGAATAATACACTTTTTTTATATAATATATTTTATTATTTATACCAATTCGAATTCAATATTCATAGTGAAGACATGTCAGCTAGTACTTAATAAATAAAACAATAGATAAACTATTATACTGCATCTTCTTATACTGTGTCTTTACTGTGGGTCTGACTTGAGGTGCGGTGCGGGGAAGCGCGAGGGGTGAAGATTTCTTTACTCTATGGTGCAGGGCTCAACTTGAAACGAACGCGTAGTATATATTTATTTATTTATTTATTTCACCCATTAGCGTCATACTACTGAGCAACAGGTCTCCTCTCACAGAAGGGTTATAGGCCATAGTCCACCATGCTGGCCCAGTGCGAATTGGTAGACTTCACACACCTTCGAGAGAAATGGATTGTAGACATTTCTATTATCATAAACCTAGTTTTTGATAGATAAAAAGAGCGATAAAAGTTAATGGTAGTTTTCGCCTTTTTCTCTATTTCTTCAAAAGTAAACCAAATAAATTAAAAAAAAAGTACCTGAGATTTTTACAATAATTGAAAATATTAGAATGTGCGAGAGAGAGGGATGTGAGATGTAATGTGTAATGTGTCCTCTTAAAACGCAAAATTTTCATTATTTCCAGATGTTTCGAGAAGAAATGCACGCAGGTAGAGCCGTGGTATGGGACCAAGTATCTGCAGGAAGACATCGAAGAGGCTCGGCTGAAAGTACGTTCGTTTATATACTTTTATCTCGCGAACTATATACTACGAGTATTAAAATACCTGGAAAAATTTAATAATTTAATAATTTATTTTTTATAATATTTAAAATAACGTTTCAAATATTATATATAACGCAATTTCATTTTTCTTTTCTATATATCTTTTTTAGTCCCGGAAATATAGAGCTTTAAAAATTCCTGTTAGACAAAGAGAGCGCTATCTGACGCACACGTCAGCCATTTTGACGCACAAGTTAGTTAATGATATAAATGTTGATAGGAGTGGAAGTCAGCGAAGCCGCTGAACGAGCTGCACCTGCCACCCCCCAACGAGTTCATCCCCGCCAAGCTGGAGCTGGAGAAGAGTCCCGACCCCACCGCTGACGTCATCGCGCCCGCCATCATCAAGGTATTGTGTTGACGGGAGTGGAAGTTGCTGAACGAGCTGCACCTGCCGCCCCCAACGAGTTCATCCTCGCCAAGCTGGAGCTGGAGAAGAGTCCCGACCCCACCGCTGACGTCATCGCGCCCGCCATCATCAAGGTATTGTGTTGACGGGAGTGGAAGTTGCTGAACGAGCTGCACCTGCCGCCCCCAACGAGTTCATCCTCGCCAAGCTGGAGCTGGAGAAGAGTCCCGACCCCACCGCTGACGTCATCGCGCCCGCCATCATCAAGGTATTGTGTTGACGGGAGTGGAAGTTGCTGAACGAGCTGCACCTGCCGCCCCCAACGAGTTCATCCTCGCCAAGCTGGAGCTGGAGAAGAGTCCCGACCCCACCGCTGACGTCATCGCGCCCGCCATCATCAAGGTATTGTGTTGACGGGAGTGGAAGTTTCTGAACGAGCTGCACCTGCCGCCCCAAGCTGGAGCTGGAGAAGAGTGCCGACCCCACCGCTGACGTCATCGCGCCCGCCATCATCAAGGTATTGTGTTGACGGAAGTGGAAGTCGCTGAACGAGCTGCACCTGCCGCCCCAAGCTGGAGCTGGAGAAGAGTGCCGACCCCACCGCTGACGTCATCGCGCCCGCCATCATCAAGGTATTGTGTTGACGGGAGTGGAAGTTGCTGAACGAGCTGCACCTGCCGCCCCCAACGAGTTCATCCTCGCCAAGCTGGAGCTGGAGAAGAGTCCCGACCCCACCGCTGACGTCATCGCGCCCGCCATCATCAAGGTATTGTGTTGACGGGAGTGGAAGTCGCTGAACGAGCTGCACCTGCCGCCCCCCAACGAGTTCATCCCCGCCAAGCTGGAGCTGGAGAAGAGTCCCGACCCCACCGCTGACGTCATCGCGCCCGCCATCATCAAGGTATTGTGTTGACGGGAGAGGAAGTCCCCGCCAAGCTGGATGGATGGAATTGTATTGTTACAAATACAGATACACAGACAGATACAGATTTTTCTGAATTCAGAAAGTATTGTACCGGGGGTACAAGAGAAGTACTTTCTATTGTTCTCAACTTGTTAACAAAAACCGTGTAGGTACCTATCCATTGTTCTGTTGTTTTGACTGGAATTTTCGAGGGTTGTTTACGTCCTATCGAACATTCGCCAGGCGTGGGTAATCAGTATAAAAGCAGGGCCCATGCCGACCTTGAGTCGTCTGCACACACCTCCCCCCCTCTTATAAAAGCCTCCAGGCAGTACAAAACAAGTTCATGCGCATGGCCACGGGCTCTCCATGGTTCGTGCGTAACGTCGACCTCCAGAGGGACCATCAGCTTCCCACAATAGCTCAACATTTCAAGCAGCTTTCCAAAAACTATTTTGAGAAAGCTGCCAACCACCCCAACCCACTAGTTGTTGAGGCTTCAAACTACCCAACCGATCGTAACGACCCTCCAGATAAAAGGAGCCCTAAGCATGTCCTTAACGACCCCGACGACCAAAATACGACAGACAACGCACCCTATCAGGTAGGGCCACACACACAGTCAACCTCAACACAGCGTCTTCGCCGGCGAAGACGAGGCCCCTATTCCGAGATTTCTAACGTCACCTGGGCGTGGATCCTTACCACGATCACGGGGACGTACGGACTAAGTCCAGCCACTCCTCCCATTCGTCCCAACGTCACCCTAAGTCGTGGTCCGAGCCTCACAGGAGGCGCCCTTAGGAAGACGTTGCCCCCCGATGTCTTCGAGCCCTAGGGCTCACTCCCCCAACGACGTTTTTGTCTTCAGTGTATGTTTTAGTGCAAGTACTAGTGAACTTTTGTACAGTACGTAAGTAAACGTTCTTGTCTCGGAAACTGGCATTTTAATCCGAGCCCCATACACGTAACACTATCATAAAATGTCACGTAACTTAATCGCTACGAAGCTTGCAGATTTCCTGTTCGTTGTTTTGTATTTTTTATTTATTTATTTACTAATTAAATATCTGTAAAAATTAAGTAATACCGAACACCCAATATATTTTTTAAACTTGTTCATGAGCAAGTCTAAAATTGACTGTGCTATATCATAGAACGTCACGTCCATTTCCACAAATTATTTTCGGGATAACGATTTCTATTTTTATATTATAGTATTCAATTAAAGTATAGCTATATAAGTACTCAATTCGGTGCCTTAATATGGGTAGCCTAAGTATGTCACACTCTCTTTAACATTTCTGGGGTGGTGTCGTGTGATGCGGGTTGTTACGTTCCCTCAAATAAGGTTGAGCGAAGCAGCGGCTGGGTCATGCGTCATGCTCGTGAAAGGGTCCCACCGGCGGGAATGGGGCTACTTTCTGCCTGCCCGTCTTAACATGTATTGAATTGTAAATTTGCTTTTTTTTATATCCCCTTATTGTGGAAACACTGCATACATAGCAAAGTACCTATTGTAAACTTGTTTTTAAAAGAGCAACCGCCGAGTTTCTTGCTGGTTCTTCTCGGCAGCAAGGGCATTCCGAACCAGTGGTAGAATCACCGACGATTCAAAAGCACTTGTAAAAGTTTATTTGAATAAAAAATAATTCTATTCTATTCTATTTTGGATTTTGAAAGATTTTCTCTTGTTTCAGGACACCCCCCTAATGAGGCTCTGGTACAAGAGGGACAACGAATTTCTGCTGCCAAAAGCTTTCATCACGTTGGACTTAGTCAGGTGGGTGAACGAAACTACATTTATTTATGAATTTATAGTTTCATACGAAAGCGAATATCACCATACTGATACTATAAATGTGAAAGTGTGTTTGTTTGTTGGTTTGTCCTTCAATCACGCCGCAAAAGAGCTACGGATGGACGTGATTTTTGCATGGGTATAGTTAAGGACCTGGAGAGTGGCATAGGTCAGAAAGAAAGAAAGAAGAAAGAAATTATTCATTAATGGTGCCACAGACAAAAAAAAACATAGGCTACTCTTTATCCCGGAAAATCAAAGAGTTCCCGACGAAATTTAATAACAATCCACGCGGACGAAGTCGCGGGCATCAGCTAGTCCCTAATAATTTTTAATGATAGCTGATGCCCGCGATTTTATTCCCGCGGAAACTCCTTAATTTTCCGGGATAAAATGTAGCCTATGTGTTAATCCCAGTATGAGCTATCTCCATTCCATATTTCAGCCAAATCGGTTCATTCGTTGTGGCGTCTCTATCTAGTTTATAATATTAGTGAGGATGAGTAATTTAAACAAGTGTAAATTAAAAATTTTATTTTTAAATGCAAGCTTTAAGTAGCTACATTATTAGACTCTGGATATAATCTAGGATCAGGGTACTTGTTAATACGAATCAAACGAGCCCAAACTCGATGGGGTTACGTCGTTTTACTACAGAGTTCCGATAGCCATCTTCGGTCTCCATCATCAGATCAGCTCCATGTCACAATAATTTTGCATTGTCATCCGATTTACACATAAATGCAAATTTTCAGCTTGATCAGAAACCGGGAAGTGGGTCTAATTCACCTTGCAAGATTTGACCCAAACAAACAACTAAATAAACTGTTGAAGCTAAATAAAAGCTTGTAAAAATAGGTTATGTTATATAATTTATAATAATTGACCTCTTAACTGTCGTGTCGCGTGTCGCGAAACTGAAGTGGAAATGGGCGGGGGACATAGTTCGAAGAGCTGATGGTCGTTGGGGTCCCAAGGTGTTGGAGTGGCGACCCCGCACCGGGAAACGCAGTGTTGGCAGACCCCCCACTAGGTGGACCGACGACATCAAGCGAGTCGCAGGGAGCCGCTGGATTCAGGCGGCGCAAGACCGAAGCCTGTGGAAGTCCATGCAGGAGACTTTTGTCCAGCAGTGGACGTCTATAGGTTGATAAAGAAGAAGAAGAAGAAGAAGACCTCTTAACCCCCTAATATCTTAACTCTCCAGCCCCCTAGCATACGCGGACCCTGTAAACTGCAATCTGACCTCAGTGTGGGTGCTGCTGTTGCGGGACTCGCTACAGCAGTTCGCGTACGCGGCAGAACTGGCCGGGCTGCGGTGGAGTGTCGGCAACGCTAAGTACGGCCTGAGTGTAAGTGAAACATTTGTCTACACTAATATTATAAAGAGGAAAGATTTGTTTGTTTGAATTGAATATGAATAGGCTTCGAAACATTGGTGAAACACCTCGAAATTGTGATAGCCTGTGATGACTGTGGTCTCCTATTCGGGGGGTCGCAGGTTCGATCCCGGGCACTCACCTCCGACTTTTCGGAGTCAAGTGCGTTTAAGCAATTAAATATCACTTGCTTCAATGGTGAAGGAAAACATCGTGAGGAAACCTGCACATCTGAGAGTTCTCCATAATGTTCTCGAAGGTGTGTGAAGTTTGCAAATCATTGGGCCAGCGTGGTGAACTATGGCCTATAACCCTTCTCTGATGTAGTATCAAGTTGCATGGGATAAATCGGCTTGGCATCCGGC
Source organism: Oeneis ivallda (assembly GCA_029955525.1). Lineage (NCBI taxonomy): Eukaryota > Metazoa > Arthropoda > Insecta > Lepidoptera > Nymphalidae > Oeneis > Oeneis ivallda. The sequence continues at coordinate 21,652,701 of JARPMR010000021.1, forward strand.
TGCCCACAAGATAGTATAAATAAAAAACTTAAATTGTAACTAGCTACTTAATAATATTGTAAAATGATTATTTTGAAAAGAGCAACTGCTGAGTTTCTTGCCGGTTCTTCTTCAGCAGAATCCGCTTTCCGAACCGGTGGTAGAGTCATAACGTGTCATTAGAGCCATAATTTTTAATTTTTAATCTTTTTTTGAATTCTGAAAGGAGACCTGCGCTCAGTAGTGAGCCGTTGATGGGGTGCTAATGATGATGATGATGATTCACATCGAATCTTCTTCTTTATTAATCGATGGACGTCCACTGCTGGACAAAGGTCTCTTGCATGGACTTCCACAGGCCTCGGTCTTGCGCCGCCTGAATACAGCGGCTCCCTGAGACTCGTTTGATGTCGTCGATCCACCTGGTGGGGAGTCTGCCAACACTGCGCTTCCCGGTGCGGGGTCGCCACTCCAGCACCTTGGCACCCGATCAACCATCAGCTCTATGCGCCCCGCCCATTTCCACTTCAGTTTCTCAACTCGCTGAGCTATGTCGGTGACTTTGGTTCTCCTACGGATCTCCTCATTCACATCAAATACGGTTCAGCAATTTCATTTAACTTTCAGATAACCATAGACGGATACGACGACAAACTGCACGTACTGCTAGAGAAGATCATAGACCACATCGTGAACTTCAAAGCGGACCCGCAGCGCTTCGAGATCATGAAGGAGAGCCATATACGCGCCATCAAGAACTTTGAGGCCGAGCAGCCGTACCAGGTTTGTGGTTGTTACTACCCTTTTACTAAAACCTCGCTAGAATTAATAGAATAGAATAGAAATATTTTTTATTTAAATAAACTTTTACAAGTTAGTGCTTTTGAATAGTCGATGAATCTACCACTGGTTCGGAATGGCCTTCCTGCCGAGAAGAACCAGCAAGAAACTCGGCGGTTGCTCTTTTCAAAACAAATTTACAATACAGTAAATACTATGCTATATATGCAGTGTTTCCACAATGAGGGAAGTTCCAAAAATGCATACCGACTAACTTCTATCTTAAGACGGGCAGACATATAGTAGCCCCATTCCCGCCGGTGGAACCCGTTCACGAGCATTACGCATGACCCAGCCATTGCTTCGCTCAACCATATTTGAGGGAACGTAACATGTATAATGTGACGCCTCTCCCGCTCCCCCGCTCACCTCCCCGCGTTCGTCCTGTCGCGTCAGTACGGTTCGCATCTTTGTCACCGATACGTGTCTACTTTCGTCTCTGACAAAACGTTCAGTTTTTAGAATATCCTTTTTAAGTTTTTTGTTGAATTGTTTTAGTTTGTTTTGTTATAATTGTTACGTTTACGACTATTTTTATCAAGTTTTTGTCATTGGACTGTTTTGGGCAGTGATGTACCTACCTACCTATCTACTTTTATCCATTATTATTACACTATTATTCTAATTATCAAAACTAACACAGCATATTGAAAATATTTTATTATTTGAGTCGGCCCGTGACTATGTCCTCTGTAAAGAGTGCGAAACGTCGGGATGTATCAAATAATAAAATATACGCGTTAGTTACCGTAAAATATCTTCTATTTCAATGTGTGATAAAAGTGAAAACCTAAGGCAATACTAACACAGCATACCTAGAGTTTTTCACAAACGTTTAATTTTCATAAATATTCTTAATGATGCTTTTTTGCACAACGTACCCATGCGTCGCAGTGACGTCATCGACGCCAGGTCCAAACTTATAGTAAATGTGTTGTAGGTACATACACTGAGATCTATAGATCGTACTCTGGCTCTGCTCAAGACTCAAGATAGAGTTAAAATGAGACACAAATATGTTCCGACATAAATCTGTCTCGTTTTAACTCAGACTTGAGTGTGAGCTGAGTGAGAGTGCCATCTATAGATTTTACCCTTATAGTCAAGAATAACGCTAGATGGCGCTGTGTTACAAATATCAATTTTCACATAATATTTTATCACAGAGTTAAATTAGATACTTGAAATTTCCACAGTATTAAGAGACCCTTATATAGTATTCATTCATCATCATTAGCAACCCATCAACAGCTCACTACTGAGCGCAGGTCTCCTCTCAGAGAAGGGTTATAGGCCATAGTCCACCACGCTGGCCCAATGCGAATTGGCGGACTTCACACATCTTCGAGAACATTATAGAGAACTCAGGCGTGCAGGTTTCCTCACGATGTTTTCCTTCACCGTTGAAGCAAGTGATATTTAATTGCTTAAACGCACATGACACCGAAAAGTAAGAGGTGCGTACCCGGGATCAAACCTGCGACCCCCCGGATAGGAGACCACAGTCCTAACCACTACTCTATCGCTGCTCATATAGTATTATTAATTATTAATTAAATTATAAATAAAATTAGTAATTCAACTTAGTACCTCAAGCCGTCTTTAAGAACTAGGGCCTCGGCACACGAATATACAGACGGACGACAGAACTAGCCTACAAGGGTTCCGTTTTTTTTTTCGGAACCTTAAAAAGGAAGTTTCAGTTCACAATATTATAAAATAAATTTTATATTTTATTTCAGAGTTTTCACTTTTTTATCTATGCTACAAATATGCGAAACGTCAAACAGTACCCGCCATTACACTACGTCATTAAGTCAGTAGTCTATATAGTTCATCCGCTCAAATAGTTTGCAGTACAAGTACACGTTATTTTGGAAACTATGTGAAATAAATACATATTTAATCATTTAGTACCATCATTTATTTAACTTTTTTTAGATTAATGAAAAACACAAAATCAAAACTTTATTCTATTGACTTTGATTAACGTTAGTCTGGTTTACTAGAACAAGTGTCAGAAGTTTGATTCGTAAACGTGTGCCTCAAGTCTGGTTCAGAAACTCTATTGACGACCTCCCTGGCTCAGTGGTAAGCGCTGTTGCCTTATAGCTGGGAGGTCTCGGGTTCGATTCCCGGCGGGGTCAATTTGGGAATTTATAATTTCTGAATTGTCTCTGGTCTGGTCTGGTGGGAGGCTTTGGCCGTGGCTAGTTACCACCCTACCGTCAAAGACGTGCCGCCAAGCGATTTAGCGTTCCGGCACGATGGCGTGTAGAAACAGATTAGGGGTATGGGTTGAATGTTCACTGCCATATCCCTTCCAAGTTAGCCCGCTACCATCTTAGACTGCATCGTCACTTACCATCAGATGACATCGCAGGCAAGGACTAGCTTGTCATCGAATAAAAAAAAAAGCTCGCCAATGTCCAATTCCATCTTCATCGTCTATCTTATTCCAGCACGCGGTATACCAACAAGCCCTGAGTCTCTCTGACCTGGTGTGGACCAGGTGTCAACTGGTGGACGCCGCCGAAGGTGAGTTATTCTCTACTGAAGATTCATAAGTTCACTAGCTTTTGCCCGCGACTTCGCTCACGTTGCCTCCATTTCACCCCTTAGGGGTTTAATGTTCAAATATTCTTTTTGATGCATACGTCATAATCTGTATTCCAAATTTCAGCCCGATCCGTCCAGTAGTTTCAGCTCAAACTGCGTTGATAGATCAGTCAGTCAGTCAGTCACCTTTTCCTTTTATACAGGTGGAAAATATTATGGGTCCTGGAGGGGAACTACCTTAAATTATGTTACGGCCCTCAGTTGCCCCGGCAAGGGTTGGGCGAGCTAGGGCCCATCAGTAGCCCACCAACGGGTAACCAGGAGGGTCGGGCCCAAAATGACAGATGGAAAACTATATAATTTTTACGTAACTGTAGTAACTCACCTGAGGTTTCCGCGGTGGGTTCTTCTAAGGTACCTAGAGGCGTAAGTAGGTGTGGTGTAAAGTGTTGTGAGAGAGGTGTATTATAGTGTGTGCCTCCCGGTCCCCCTCCGGCCGATCGAAGTTGCGCCCGTGTGCGAAGGTGTGCGGTCGCCCTTAGGAAGTCGACTAATTCGTTCCACTGTTTCAGCATGAGTTCAAGTTCTCAGGAGTATGATAAATGCACTAATACTTTTAAAATGTTTTTTATTCACAAGTTTTCTAGGAAAAATCGTTCGTTCGACAAACAATCCGCATCACTTCACCTACATTAATGTTCTATGAATTCGTCTTCAAAATGGCACACGCGACGACGTAAAACAAGTCCGCTATAGCGCCAACTCCCAAGGGGCCACGTATCCCGTACGTAACAAACCAAAGGTCTTTCCGGACCGCGCTCGAAAATTCCCAAATTCACCAAAAATTGCGTATTACAAATCACGCGTTCTATAAGAAAGCAGAACACGGGCGCCGAGCGGTGACATGTTCAGAATGCGAAGGTGTCAACGGGCGCGGCTAGGGCGCGCGGGCGCAGTCGATCCGACTGCATTCCACAAGGTGTCGGAATGAACGGTAGACGAGCTCTGATTGGCTGACGCTCGGTGGCGCAGCGAGGGTCTTGCCGAAGACGCTTCGATTGTATTAAAAACATTTCGTTTTGGATACAATTCAAAGAACCCGCAGATATTTTTGGCGCAAACAAATTAGATCATTTTATTTAAAGGAAACATTCTCTTACTTTTAAAAATAAACAAAACTACTTTCAAACATTTTCTAAAATTCGTTTGTCTCACCCGGGAATCGAACCAGCTAAAAATTCAAAAAATAAACACCCGCTATTTTACTACGCTAATTGATACAGTCAATGTTAAAGATAACATTTCTCCAAGAAACATTATGTCTTACACTCGTCTGTCGTACAAGATATCCATAAAATCGAATATATAGTAAACAAGTTCTTTAATCAACATTAGCTAGAACTGTTCACTTTCAACAAGTAAAAGACACGTTAGGTATATATTTTGTATAACTCTAACATCCAAAGACAAAGCGAAGATGTGTGCATAAAGATGTGGGCAAAAATTAGTTCATAATATTAGTAAGGCGGCTTCAAGGTCGGGAAATAAATAATGTATGTTTGTTTGTCAGGTATAACCCCCGAGCAGCTGGACGACTTCACCGGCCACCTGGTGCGCAAGGTGCACGTGGAGGGGCTGATGTTTGGCAACCTCACTCGAGAGAGGGCGCTGTCTGTTGCGGACACCATAGAGAACAAGTACGTGCTGTACACATACTTCACCGGCCACCTGGTGCGGTGCGCAAGGTGCACGTGGAGGGGCTGATGTTCGGCAACCTCACTCGAGAGAGGGCGCTGTCTGTTGCGGACACCATAAAACACCTGTACATTAAACCTATATTATTGCACCGTTGTTTCAGGCTGCCAAAAGACGCAACGCCTCTATTGGCACAACAACTCATGCTGTACAGAGAAGTGGAAATAGAAAAGGGTGAGTGTTACCCGCTCTATTGTTGTCTAGATGATATATTATCTTATATCTTCTTGTTATCTTGTACTATACAATGTTACCCACAAAAGGCTGGCAACTTTACAATAGAACTCCATTTAAAATAAATCTTCGCTATTTCACTACTAAATTAATGTCAAATGGATTTAAGTCACTAAATTAAACAAAAAAATAAAAGAATACGAAAAAAATAGTGTGTGTGTCAGCTCCGACGCACGACTGGAGTTTACTCCTTACAACGTCGTAATGCATTCGCGGCGCTCGCTGCGTCTAGGCGCCTCTCGGACCCGATCGGTACGCGCTCGGCTTCCCGAAGCGAAAGCTCTTTCGCACGAAAACCAACCTTATTTACTCAACGTTAGGGTAGAAGTTTGCATCGTTGTGAAAAACGTAACGAGGTCACGGCTTCCCTCGGAAAGCTCTTTCGCACGAAAACCAACCTTATTTACTCAACGTTAGGGTAGAAATTTGCATCGTTGTGAAAAACGTAACGAGGGCATTCGACAACTCAAGCGAAAACCAACCTTATTTACTCAACGTTAGGGTAGAAATTTGCATCGTTATGAAAAACGTAACGAGGTCATTGATAAGTAGATTTTACTCCTCGAATTTTTCTCATACCGGGCGCCTAAAATCGATTCTTAAGGCTGCCCTAGTCAGCCATTCTTCCATACAAACGTAGTCTAGCGATTACTCCACTGTTTGATGGTGTACGTTCAAAATAAAAAATGATATTAATTCATTTCATCATTATCTAGCCCTCTATGGAAACAAAAATGTAAAAAAAACATACATTTGAAAGTTATGAGCGTCGAAAATTCCATATTTTTACACTAATTTTAACGCATCTTTGGGTGGAAATAAATACCATAAGAAGAAGGAAACTTGCAAAATAGTTACTATACAGGGATAGATTAGTTGTTCAAAAATGCAAATAATTTTATTTTGAACAGATACATTCAATAGATTTTTCATGATATCCAGATTCCCAAAGGTCTGTTTATAAAATTTTGCGCGCTCGTTTTCGCGCATGTATGCGTCACTCAGCGTTAGGAGTGTGTATGTGTACGCGCACTAGCTTCTTACTGCTCATCACAGCGTCTATCCTTTTCGCGCGTGATGTCGGATGAAATAGCATGCATTTTAACCCCGCCCACCAAATAGTTCGTGCGGCCGACTAGTGGGTTCTTAAGGAGTAAACTCCAATAAAGTTTAAGAAATTAGTCAGAATATGGACTAATTTGTGAGTTACTCACAAATTAGTCGATATTCTGACTAATTTCTTAAACTGATCACTTTCAAGTAAAGATTTTTATGTGAATCTGTGAAGATGATAATTCCACTGGCGCAATTAGAAGGCCATAAAAGCCTTCTTTGTTGTATTAGTTTACAAATTGCGAAAAACCAAATTAAATTTGAATTTCGCGGGCAGACCCGTGTCTTCCACCATAAACAAGAAGTACTGTTGGCACAGGCGCGTGGTACCTGCGCTCGATAGAGAACGCGGTGCACAAGTCGTCGTGCGCGTCGCTGTACTACGCGTGCGGCGTGCGCGAGACCCGCGCCAACGTCACGCTGGAGCTGCTCGCGCAGGCGCTCAGCGAGCCCTGCTTCCACGTGCTGCGGACGCAGGTGACGCGCGTCATCATCAGCATCATCAGCTCAACCAGTCGCCGGTCCATTTCTCCTAAATTTCCACGAGAAGGCCATAGTCAACCCTCTCAACTGCGCGTTCACGCTCTCACGCTCGTACGCACTCAGCACGTATGCACGCACACTCACACGAGCGAACGCACGCATGCACGCAGACTCGCACAAACGAACGCACACATGCACACTCATACTCACACACACTAACTGACCAAACTATTTTTATATACAGTATACAGCGCCAAGATGGTGGCAATGAAATAAGTCCAAAAAAATATGACAACGGACTGTCCAGTTTTAATCACAGATTAGTTAAGAGGTCAGTGGGTTGCCTTAAATCGCAAACAACCGTGAGTAACTTTTAAAAATAAGCCATTATTCAAGGACCAAAAACAATAGGCTATGTGGGAGGTCCTAAAAGACGCATTGTCAAATAAACAGGCTTCTAGAAACTTGCCAACGCCGTCACAATAATATTATGTGTTGGATTGTAGGAGCAACTGGGCTATATAGTGTTCAGCGGAGTGCGCAGGTCGAACGGCGTGCAGGGCCTGCGGATTATAGTGCAGAGCGACCGGCACCCCGCCTACCTGGAGGATCGCATCGAGAGTTTTATTGAAGGATCACAGGTGCGTACCCTGCTTCAGACGTCCACACAGACAAAAGAGGCGCCCTGCAACTCGTATGATGTCGTCTGCCCATCTGGTGGTGCCAACACTACCAAATATGGTTGAGCGAAGCAACGGCTGGGTCATGCGTCATGCTCGTGAACGGATGCCGCCGGCGGGAATGGGGCTGCGTTCTGTTTGTCCATCTTAATATTATGCCTTTTTCGAACTTCCCCTCATTTTGGAAACACAGCATGGATACATAGCATTGTATTGTAAACTTGTTTTGAAAAGAGCAACCGCCGAGTTTCTTGCTGGTTCTTCTCGGCAGGAAGGGCATTCCGAACCCTTTGTTTTCCCAGAATAAAAAGTGGCCTATTCTGTTGCTGCTTTGCTGCATGATTTAAGGACAAACCAACAGATCAGACACACTTTCGCATACTTAAATGTTAGCAGGGATTAATCCCTTCCAATTCACCGAACGTCCTTTTCCCGGAAGGTCCAATTCCTCGGAAGTCGATATGTCTGATACTTCCTATTCCCGGCACGTCCTTCCCAGAAAGACCAATATTTCTGGTTTGTTCCAATTATTCTGCGAATATCATTCAGAAGGCAAAACTAATTTTACCCAACTCCGGATTAAGGAGTTTCTGATCCTGTTAAATTCGTGCAGGAGTATTTGGAGAAGATGTCAGACGAGGAGTTCCTGAAGCACCGCGCGGCGCTGGCGGCCCAACGCCTGGAGCGGCCCAAGCGGCTCGCCAGCAAGGCCTCGCAGCTGTGGAGCGAGATCACCGCGCAGGTACCGACACTCATCATCATCATCAGACGAGGAGTTCCTCAAGCATCGCGCGGCGCTGGCGGCCCAACGCCTGGAGCGGCCCAAGCGGCTCGCCAGCAAGGCCTCGCAGCTGTGGAGCGAGATCACCGCGCAGGTACCGACACTCATCATCATCATCAGACGAGGAGTTCCTCAAGCACCGCGCGGCGCTGGCGGCCCAACGCCTGGAGCGGCCCAAGCGGCTCGCCAGCAAGGCCTCGCAGCTGTGGAGCGAGATCACCGCGCAGGTACCGACACTCATCATCATCATCAGACGAGGAGTTCCTCAAGCACCGCGCGGCGCTGGCGGCCCAACGCCTGGAGCGGCCCAAGCGGCTCGCCAGCAAGGCCTCGCAGCTGTGGAGCGAGATCACCGCGCAGGTACCGACACTCATCATCATCATCAGACGAGGAGTTCCTCAAGCACCGCGCGGCGCTGGCGGCCCAACGCCTGGAGCGGCCCAAGCGGCTCGCCAGCAAGGCCTCGCAGCTGTGGAGCGAGATCACCGCGCAGGTACCGACACTCATCATCATCATCAGACGAGGAGTTCCTCAAGCACCGCGCGGCGCTGGCGGCCCAACGCCTGGAGCGGCCCAAGCGGCTCGCCAGCAAGGCCTCGCAGCTGTGGAGCGAGATCACCGCGCAGGTACCGACACTCATCATCATCATCAGACGAGGAGTTCCTCAAGCACCGCGCGGCGCTGGCGGCCCAACGCCTGGAGCGGCCCAAGCGGCTCGCCAGCAAGGCCTCGCAGCTGTGGAGCGAGATCACCGCGCAGGTACCGACACTCATCATCATCATCAGACGAGGAGTTCCTCAAGCACCGCGCGGCGCTGGCGGCCCAACGCCTGGAGCAGCCCAAGCGGCTCGCCAGCAAGGCCTCGCAGCTGTGGAGCGAGATCACCGCGAAGGTACCGACACACATCATCATCATCAGACGAGGAGTTCCTCAAGCACCGCGCGGCGCTGGCGGCCCAACGCCTGGAGCGGCCCAAGCGGCTCGCCAGCAAGGCCTCGCAGCTGTGGAGCGAGATCACCGCGCAGGTACCGACACTCATCATCATCATCAGACGAGGAGTTCCTCAAGCACCGCGCGGCGCTGGCGGCCCAACGCCTGGAGCGGCCCAAGCGGCTCGCCAGCAAGGCCTCGCAGCTGTGGAGCGAGATCACCGCGCAGGTACCGACACTCATCATCATCATCATCAGACGAGGAGTTCCTCAAGCACCGCGCGGCGCTGGCGGCCCAACGTCTGGAGCGGCCCAAGCGGCTCGCCAGCAAGGCCTCGCAACTGTGGAGCGTGATCACCGCGCAGGTACCGACACTCATCATCATCATCATCAGACGAGGAGTTACTCAAGCACCGCGCGGCGCTGGCGGCCCAACGCCTGGAGCGGCCCAAGCAGCTCGCCAGCAAGGCCTCGCAGCTGTGGAGCGAGATCACCGCGCAGGTACCGACACATCATCATCATCAGACGAGGAGTTCCTCAAGCACCGCGCTGCGCTGGCGGCCCAACGCCTGGAGCGGCCCAAGCGGCTCGCCAGCAAGGCCTCGCAGCTGTGGAGCGAGATCACCGCGCAGGTACCGACACTCATCATCATCATCAGACGAGGAGTTCCTCAAGCACCGCGCGGCGCTGGCGGCCCAACGCCTGGAGCGGCCCAAGCGGCTCGCCAGCAAGGCCTCGCAGCTGTGGAGCGAGATCACCGCGCAGGTACCGACACTCATCATCATCATCAGACGAGGAGTTCCTCAAGCACCGCGCGGCGCTGGCGGCCCAACGCCTGGAGCGGCCCAAGCGGCTCGCCAGCAAGGCCTCGCAGCTGTGGAGCGAGATCACCGCGCAGGTACCGACACTCATCATCATCATCAGACGAGGAGTTCCTCAAGCACCGCGCGGCGCTGGCGGCCCAACTCCTGGAGCGGCCCAAGCGGCTCGCCAGCAAGGCCTCGCAGCTGTGGAGCGAGATCACCGCGCAGGTACCGACACTCATCATCATCATCAGACGAGGAGTTCCTGAAGCACTGCGCGGCGCTGGCGGCCCAACGCCTGGAGCGGCCCAAGCGGCTCGCCAGCAAGGCCTCGCAGCTGTGGAGCGAGATCACCGCGCAGGTACCGACACTCATCATCATCATCAGACGAGGAGTTCCTCAAGCACCGCGCGGCGCTGGCGGCCCAACGCCTGGAGCGGCCCAAGCGGCTCGCCAGCAAGGCCTCGCAGCTGTGGAGCGAGATCACCGCGCAGGTACCGACACTCATCATCATCATCAGACGAGGAGTTCCTCAAGCACCGCGCGGCGCTGGCGGCCCAACGCCTGGAGCGGCCCAAGCGGCTCGCCAGCAAGGCCTCGTAGCTGTGGAGCGAGATCACCGCGCAGGTACCGACACTCATCATCATCATCAGACGAGGAGTTCCTCAAGCACCGCGCGGCGCTGGCGGCCCAACGCCTGGAGCGGCCCAAGCGGCTCGCCAGCAAGGCCTCGCAGCTGTGGAGCGAGATCACCGCGCAGGTACCGACACTCATCATCATCATCAGACGAGGAGTTCCTCAAGCACCGCGCGGCGCTGGCGGCCCAACGCCTGGAGCGGCCCAAGCGGCTCGCCAGCAAGGCCTCGCAGCTGTGGAGCGAGATCACCGCGCAGGTACCGACACTCATCATCATCATCAGACGAGGAGTTCCTCAAGCACCGCGCGGCGCTGGCGGCCCAACGCCTGGAGCGGCCCAAGCGGCTCGCCAGCAAGGCCTCGCAGCTGTGGAGCGAGATCACCGCGCAGGTACCGACACTCATCATCATCATCAGACGAGGAGTTCCTCAAGCACCGCGCGGCGCTGGCGGCCCAACGCCTGGAGCGGCCCAAGCGGCTCGCCAGCAAGGCCTCGCAGCTGTGGAGCGAGATCACCGCGCAGGTACCGACACTCATCATCATCATCAGACGAGGAGTTCCTCAAGCACCGCGCGGCGCTGGCGGCCCAACGCCTGGAGCGGCCCAAGCGGCTCGCCAGCATTGCCTCGCAGCTGTGGAGCGAGATCACCGCGTAGGTACCGACACTCATCATCATCATCAGACGAGGAGTTCCTCAAGCACCGCGCGGCGCTGGCGGCCCAACGCCTGGAGCGGCCCAGGCGGCTCGCAAGCAAGGCCTCGCAGCTGTGGAGCGAGATCACCGCGCAGGTTTGTTTGAGTTGCTGTAGCTCGATGTCACCCTCTTGGTATTTTTCTAGCTCAGGATAGTCGATAACGGTGGGTAACGTGATAGTTTCCATACCTCGAGATAAGGCGTCAGCCACTACGTTGTGATTCCCGCTTACGTGCTGTATATCGGTGCTAAATTGTGATATATAATCCAAATATCTTATTCTCCTCGGAGTGTCATCTAGTGACGGCTTCTTGTCGAAGGCGTGCACCAATGGTTTGTGGTCGGTGTAAATCGTAAAAATGCGACCTTCTATCAGTCGTCGGAAATGCTTAACCGCCATATAAATTCCGAGTAGCTCTCGATCGTAAGTTGAATACTTGACTTGCGTATCTGATAAGGATTTTGAAAAATATGCAATAGGTATCCATTTTTGCTTGACCTTTTGTTGTAAAACTGCGCCGACGCATTTTAAACTAGCGTCGGTCATTATTGCGATCGGTGCGTTTTCATCAGGAAATGCTAACGTTGCAATGTCACGCAAATCTTGCTTGCATTGTTGAAAAGCACGCTCGGCCTCTGCGTTCCACTTAATCAGCGTATTATCGTTTTTCCTTGAATTTATTAAAAATATGTTGAGTGGAGCTTGATGATTGGCGGATTGCTTGATTGCATGTCTGTAAAAGTTGACCATGCCCAGGAAACGACGAAGTTCCTTCACAGTTTTGGGTTTGGGATAATCGATGATTGCTTGAATTTTTTCTTGTGTTGGTTTCATTCCTTGGCTCGTTATATGATAACCAAGAAAATCTAATTCTTGTTTGGCGAACTCGCATTTGCTCATGTTAATTGTAATACCATTTTGTTGCAATCTCTTGAAAACTGTTTCCAAATGATTGTAGTGCTGTTCTTCGGACTTGCTTGCGATTAATATGTCGTCAACAAAAATGAAAACGTAGTCCAAATCTCGGAATATTGAATCCATGAATCTCTGGAAGGTCTGTCCTGAATTACGTAAACCGGAGGGCATCCTTAAAAATTCGTATAAACCGATCGGTGAAACGATCGCGGTTTTCTCGGGTTCCGCTACTGGTATAGAATGATAAGTCTTCCGAACGTCGATTTTGCTAAATAAGTTTTTCCCGTTTGCGATATATGTAAAATCCAGTAACCTTGGCAACGGGTATCTGTCTGGAACAGTAATCTTGTTAAGGGCGCGGTAGTCACCGCAAGGTCTCCATTCACCATTCTTCTTTTTTACCATGTGCAATGGACTGGCCCATGGGCTACTGGATGGTCTGCAAATTCCCATCTCCATCATCTCTTGAAATTCTTTTTTGGCGATTTTGTACTTGTCAGGAGGAAGTGGGCGAGCTTTGGCGCATACTGGAAATCCTTCCGTGATGATGTGATGTTGAACATTGTGCTGCGTAGGTCCTTTCATCGATGTTGGCCTTGTAATACTTTCGTACTTTTCCAGTAATTGTTTGAGAGGAGCGGATAAGTTGTAGTCGATGGAGCGGACGGACGGAATATTTACTCGTATAGAATTCATTGGTTTCTTGATTTCAGTCGTTTTGTCGATTAAAGTTTTCTCGTGTATGTCTACCAAAAGTCGGTAGTGGTCTAGGAAATCAGCTCCTAATATAGGCGTCTTGACGTCGGCAATAACGAAGGTCCAGATGAATGGGCGGCGTAACCCCAAATTTAAGGTTAGGGTTTTTTCTCCATATGTATTGATAATGGTTCCGTTGGCGGCAAATAATTTTAACTCGCTTGCCTTTTTTGAGCTCTGTGATGGCTTTGAAATGACTGAAATGTTCGCCCCAGTGTCCACGAGGAATCGATAACCACTGTTAGAGTCGGTAATCGTTAGGCGATTTGAGGGAAGAATAGCACAGAGTCTCGCCGCACGCTGTGCTGAATCTAGTTTTCCGAATGTTTGTTTACCCAAGAACAGGGTTTTTCACACTTTCGAGCTTTTTCTTTAAAGTTTTTATGATAGTAACAAAAATTGCTTCGTTGTTTCGATCGTGAATGCAGGCGTGAACCTGACCTGGGTCTATTGTACCGAGGTTGACTAAAACTGCTGCGTCGATGCATTGTTCGCGAGCGGTCATTGCGTAGCGCTGCAATTTCTAACTGCATCGTTGCAATTTGTGACGTCAGTTGGGTGATTAAATTTATGTCAGCTGATGCCGAAGACGATATGTTCGTATTGCAGCGGCTGTTCTCGTAGATGTGATCAGCCATTTCGCTTAGCTTGTCCAGTGCCAAATTTTCGGAAATCGCTAACACGGAGGTTACGGATGGAGGAAGTTGTCTCATCCATAATAAACGTAGTGTGTCGTCATTAATCTTGCCGCAGCCAGCTTCTTTAATTTTTCTTAATAGTTGAGATGGCTTTTGATCTCCGAGGTCCATCTCAGACAAAAGCTTATGGAATCGCCGATGTTCGCTTTCTTCATAACAGCTGATGAGTCGTTCCCGGATGCAGTGGTATTTGTTCTCTGAAGGCGGACTCGTTAAAATGTCGCTGACTTGATGGATGACGTCTTTGGGTAATTTTGATACGACCGCGTTGAACTTGTATTCATCGCCTTGCTTCTGCGGAGCCACAATTGCGTCAAATTGAGAGAACCAAAGACGCGGTGAATCCGTCCAGAACTGCGGAATCCTCTCTGCTATTGAGACTGATGCCACTAAGTCTGTGCTGCCGTTGAGTTGTTCGTCTGTAGAGTTGCCAGCGCCGAAACCTTTGACAAGTGTTGGACGGGCCATGATGACGAAAAAATATGACTCACAATGATGAGGATGTCTTGATGTGTTGGCCGATCTCGTTGGTTGGTTGGACACGTTGGATACGATCTCGTCGGATGATCACGTCGGATGATGACGTCGAGGATCGCTGCTTCGTACGTCGGAGAGCAGAATCATGTTGAGGTTTTTTCACGGTCGGGGTCACCACTGTTGCGTTACACCGCGGCTGCAGTGTAACAGCGTGTTCTTGCAGAGAGACGTCGGGTGAAGGGAATAGAGAAACACAGACTGCAGTGTCTAATGGTAGTGGCATATATTACGTATTTACAAGGGTCTTATATACTAATTAAAATTATAAGTAAAAGGTGGGGAAAGGTGTGCTTGGATATTACGTACGTGCAAAAGTTGCTGAACTAATATTATTATAAGTTTGTTGAAATAAATTACAAGGTAATTATCGCGGAATTAAAATATGCTATGAGGTACGTATGGTCACGTCCTGTACGTGCCATAGATGGAGCCTGGAGCGGCCCAAGCGGCTCGCCAGCAAGGCCTCGCAGCTGTGGAGCGAGATCACCGCGCAGGTACCGACACTCATCATCATCATCAGACGAGGAGTTCCTCAAGCACCGCGCGGCGCTGGCGGCCCAACGCCTGGAGCGGCCCAAGCGGCTCGCCAGCAAGGCCTCGCAGCTGTGGAGCGAGATCACCGCGCAGGTACCGACACTCATCATCATCATCAGACGAGGAGTTCCTCAAGCACCGCGCGGCGCTGGCGGCCCAACGCCTGGAGCGGCCCAAGCGGCTCGCCAGCAAGGCTTCGCAACTGTGGAGCGTGATCACCGCGCAGGTACCGACACTCATCATCATCATCATCATCAGATAAGGAGTTCTTCAAGCACCGCGTGGCGCTGGTGGCCCAACGCCTTAATTATTTAAAATTATTAATTTTTGGATAGTAAAAGTAAAATAACATTTCGAGTAACTTTACAACAGTAATTGCTTTTACTTTAAAATTTTTGTTATGCGGCGAATCATGATACTTGCATTGTGGTCTCTATCTGCCCCCGTTTGTCTAAAAGTTGCCGATCAAATCTTATTAATTTGATGGCATTAGCGTCAAAGTAAAATAAACCATAACGACATTGAATTAGAGCTCAATTTCGTGTAGGCATTCTCATACGTTTAGGTATGTACATAACGCTTCACGTTACAAGAATAGAATAGAAATGTTTTTAATTCAAATAAACTTTCACAAGTACTTTGGAATCGTCAATGAGTCTGGTTCGGAATGCAGTTCCTGCCGAGAAGAACCAGCAAGAAACTCGGCAGTTGCTCTTTTCAAAATACTTTTACAATATACTTAATAGATATTATTCTATGTATGCAGAGTTTCCACAATGAGGGGAAGTTCCACAAAAGCATACGTAATTATTTCCAATTATAATTCAACACATGTCAAGACGGGCAGACAGAAAGTAGCCCCATTGCCGCTGGTGGCACCCGTTCACGAGCATGACGCATGACCCAGCCATTGCTTGGTCACAATACAATCAGTTGTACTGAATTTGTGACTTTAAATGAATACAGTCATGGAATATTTTATTTTGATGCTAAACCCATCAAATGAATAAGATTTTGTTCGGCAATTTTTAGACAATCGCCTCTCTGCCCCCCGATTGTCTAAAAGTTGCCGATCAAATCGTCAAAGTTAAATAAACCATAATAGCATTGAATTAGAGCTCAATTTCGTGTATCCATTTTCATACGTATGTATGTACGATACCCTAAACGGTTGAGAATGGATACACGAAATTGAGCTCTAATTCAATAATGTTATGGTTTATTTTACTTTGACGCCGAACTTTGACGATTTGATCGGCAATTCTTACACAATCGCACTTCTGATTTGTTTCGTCTCACAGGTCTATAACTTCGACCGACCGCACGTGGAGGTCGATGAACTGAACACAGTCACTAAGCAAGAACTTATTGAATTCTTTAAGGTAAATAATCAAAATACTATATTCATACTGGCGTCATCACCATAGCAGGGTTACGTTCCCTCAAATATGGTTGAGCGAAGCAATGGCTGGGACATGTGTTATACTCGTGAATGGGTGCCACCGGCGGGAATGGGGCTACTTTCTGTCTGCCAGTCTTATTTGAATTATAATTATGTATGCTTTTGTGGAACCTGCCCTCATTGTGGAAACACTGCATGCATAGCATAGTATCTATTGTATTGTATACTTGTTTTGAAAAAACCAACAGCCGAGTTTCTTGCTGGTTCTTCTCGGCAGGAAGGGCATTCCGAACCAGTGGTAGACTCATCGACTATTCAAAAGCACTTGTAAAAAAGTTTATTTCATTAAAAAACATTTCTATTCCATTCTATTCTATTAATTATATAGGAGTCAGTCGAGATGTATGAATGTTTACCCTGTATTGTTTCAGAAACACGTAAGCCCTAAGTCAACAGAAAGACAGAAGTTGTCAGTGTATGTGGTGTCGACGGCGGAAGGCGGCGCCGGGAAACAGAACGAGTCTGAAAACAAGACGGAGAAGACACGGGAGGTACGTGGACAGTAACTTAACTGTTGTTTTGGCAACTTACATGAAATTTAGAAGCAGTGATAGCCTAGTGGTTAGGACTGTGGTCTCCTATTCGGGGGGTCGCAAGTTCGATCCCGGGTACGCACCTCTGACTTTTCGGAGTCAAGTGCGTTTAAGCAATTAAATATCACTTGCTTCAACGGTGAAGGAAAACATCGTGAGGAAACCTGCAAATCCACGACTTACTGTTGAATAAATGCTATTATAGTGTTGGGGAGTAGCTTAATGATAATAATCTCTAATTTGTCAATTCAATGATTATTTGTTTTGTTTTTGTTTTATGATCTTTAGAATAATTATGAATTATAGATACTAATATTAAGGACATTGTATGATTGACATGATTGTAGCTTATTCTGAATTACTGTCTAAATATTCATACGCCATATCACATGTGGCAGAATGTATAAGGAACCACTAATTAATCTAACAGCTGGTATACCTGCATTCTAATGAATAAATTGTAAATAAATATAATAAATAAATAAAACATCTGAGAGTTCTTCATAATGTTCTCGAAGGTGTGTGAAGTCCACCAATTCACATTGGGCCAGCGTGGTGGACTATGGCCTATAACCCTTCTCTGAGAGGAGACCTGCGCTCAGTAGTGAGCCGTTGATGGGTTGCTAATGATGATGATGATGATGACATGAAATTTTGATGCTCGACATCTTCTAAATATTGGATAGAAGCAGGCGTTACTTTGCGGAAGTTCATGATTAGCAAGGAAAGGTTAGAATTATTTTGCTATAATCCGCAAACAGAAAAATTGTATGTTCAAACATGCAGTAACAAGCTAAGCACCGCTCACCTTCCCAAGCAAGCAAGAAAGCCAAGTTCCCAAGCAAGCAATGCCACCACCACTCACATGCACCACCACACAAGACTTTTACACTACTCTCGACGCACGTTTCGCCCCGACGCCGGAGCATCCTCAGGAGATGTCGACTTTGTCTAAGTCTTCTGTTGACGGATTGTAGCAAAAATAAGACAAGGTTTTTCTTGCTAATCTTCTAAATATTTAAAAGGAAAAGGTGACTTACTATATTATGATACTAATATTATGTGATATGATATGATATGATACTAATATTATGTGATGCGAGTTGTTACGTTCCCTCAAATATGGTTGAGCGAAGCAATGGCTGGGTGCCACCGGTGGGAATGGGGCTACTTTATCTGCCCATCTTAAGATAATATATTGTTAGTAGGTATGCATTTTTGGAACTTCCCCTCATTGTGGAAACACTGCATACATAGCTTAAAAAACTATTGTATTGTAAACTTGTTTTGAAAAGAGCAACTGCCGAGTTTCTTGCTGGTTCTTCTCGGCAAGAAGGGCATTCCCAACCAGTGGTAGAGTCAGACGATTCAAAAGCACTTGTAAAAAGTTTATTTGAATAAAAATATTTCTATTCTATAAATGCGAAAGTGTGTATGTTTGTTGGTTTATCCTTCAATCACGCCGCAACAGAGCTACGGATCGACTTGATTTTTTGCATAGGTGTAGTTGAGGACCTGGAGGTGACATAGGCTACTTTTAATCCCGGAAAATCTAAGAGTTCCCGAGGGATTTTAAAAACTAAATCCACGCGGACGAAGTCGCGGGCATCAACTAGTTATATATATTTTTAAGTTACTTGTTAATTGTTTGTTGCAGCCAGTACAAATACAAGACCTGGTGGAGTTCAAATCCCGGCGTCGCCTGTACCCGCACCCCGCGCCCTTCGCAAACATACCGAGGAAGGGGGCGCACTGTAAACTGTAGATAGAGTAACTGTATAGTCTAGTTTTTTAACAAACGAGTACTGAGTATAGTCCAGTAAATAAAGCATTTAACCTCTCACTAAATTTAAAAAAGTTTACAGGAAATAAAAGATGCAAAATTTTATTCTCTACAAAAAAGGTCTGAATAACTTTTGCCCTAAAGTGGATAGTTTCCGAGATATCGGACAAAAACTTTTCTTTAAGATTGCGATCGAAGCTCCACCTGGATCTGTCAGCATTTTGTGTTTTTATGGTCAGTAAGTAACCCTTAACCTAAAAAAAAATTAAAATTGGATCGGAAATTTAGTGTGAGGTTGACAAAAAAAACGGCTTTATTTACTGGCCTAGTATGTCTCTCGCACATTTCCGATATTGACAGAGTGAGATGGGTCATTGCTAGGGGTGGGGAACTGAGTATGTCTCGCACATTTCCGATATTGTCAGAGTGAGATGGGTCATTGCTAAGGGTGGGGAACTGAGTATGTCTCGCACATTTTCGATATTGACAGAGTGAGATGGGTCATTGTTAGGAGTGGGGTACTGAGTTTGTCTCGCACATTTCCGATATTGATAGAGTGAGATGGGTCATTGTTAGGAGTGGGTTACTGAGTTTGTCTCGCATATTTCCGATATTGACAGAGTGAGATGGGTCATTGTTAGGGGTGGGGAACTGAGCATGTCTCGCACACTGCCGATATTGACAGAGTGAGATGGGTTATTTAAGGGGTGGGGCCTGGGACTCTATGTTGATTACGTGGACCAATAGCAACGCAGTTAAAATTTTCGGTACTAGTTTGTTACAAAAAAACAGACTATAATAATATTTATAGTAACGATAAATTATTAACAACAGTAAAAATGAAATATGTATATTTAATATGTTTTAGTAACTAATGGCCATTTTCATTAACGCTCCTTTACTTTTACGGGCTTTCTAAAAGCTAAGTGACAGTTTCTGTCAATTTCGTTTCCACAAGGTTCGTGAAACACCTAAAGGTGGAAATTACTTTGGGTAGAGGATTATATTAAAGATTTAGGTATGGTTGGTGATTACTAAACACAGAATATAATAGTTATTAAATATGTTATAAGGACCGATTTCACCAACGTAAAATATGTCTTATCCGAGTGTTTAATCAAGAGTGAATAGGCATCTTCTAGGCAAGCGCGCTCCATCTTAGGCTGCATCTTCACTTACCATCAGGTGAGATTGCAGTCAAGCGCTGGTCTATATATTTAAAAAAAACCGAGCATTTTTGACAGTATTTTCAAAACAAAATCTGTCGGAACGCCCAATTGGTGAAATCGGCACTTATTCACTTAATCTATTAAAGTGTCAACTACAATAACGCATTATTGTTGTAAATAATAGTAAACTTCGTTAAAAGTAATAAATTATTTATAGTAACAATCAAATTATTAACAACAGTAAAAACGGAGTATATTTAATATATTTACCTATTAAAGTTTCAACTGCAGAAGGGAGCGCACTGTTGTAATAAATTCTAGTAATCTTTGTCAAAAGTAATAAATTAATTATAGTAACAATCAATTATCAAACGAGTCGCAGGGAGCCGCTGGATTCAGGCGGCGCAAGACCGAGACCTGTGGAAGTCCATACAAGGGACCTTTGTTCAGCAGTGGACGTCTATCGGTTGACAAAGAAGAAGAAAAACAAAAAATTATTAACAAAAATGTTATAGTAACTTAACCTTAAAAATGTGTGTGCAGTGCAGTAAATTATAGTTATTTAAAAGCAATGAATTAAGTAACCTCAGAAATTGAAGGGTTATGGTGGATTATAAGACGAAATAAGCAGTGATAGCCTAGTGGTTAGGACTGTGGTCTCCCATTCGGGGAGTCGCAGGTTCGATCCCGGGTACGCACCACTGACTTTTCGGAGTCAAGTGCGTTTAAGCAATTAAATATCACTTGCTTCAACGGTGAAGGAAAACATCGTGAGGAAACCTGCACACCTGAGAGTTCTTCATAATGTTCTCAAAGATGTGTGAAGTCCGCCAATTCGCATTGGGCCAGCGTGGTGGACTATGGCCTATAACCCTTCACTGAGAGGAGACCTGCGCTCAGTAGTGAGCCGTTGATGGGTTGTTAATGATGATGATGATGATGATGATAAGACGAAATAAATTACACAATTTTAAAAGTAATCTAATTAGGTAGGTATTACAAGAATCATCTAGTGAAATGTAATTGAATAAGTAAATAAAATATAGTATACGAATTGAACTATAATAATTCGAGTTTTAATTTATTGTGTTCACAACAAATAAATCTAATGGCGCCTTCACACAAACCATTCGACGATATAAAAAACTTGAGAGGTGTCAAGGGACACCCGGATGGAACGATGTTCCTTTCGATTAATTAATTTGGCATTGTGTTCAATATTTTCACACTACAATATTAGATCTCCGTAGCCTTGTGGTTTCTACAGTCGCTAAACAGTTAAAGGTCGATGGTTCGAATCCCAGCTCGACAGACTGAATTTCTATTTTCAATTTTATTTTAAATAATTTCTACATTTGGAATTTTTCCCTAATTTTTTTATAATTTAAAAATAAGTTATAAAAATCGGCTAAGTGCGAGTCGGGCCTCGCTCTTTTAGGGTTCCGTTAAAAAATAATTAAATAATAATATTTCCATGTACCCATGGAAATATTTTAATTGATTTTTTTTAATTTAATTTAATTTTTATTATTTGTTGTTATAGCGGCAATAGAAATACATAATATGTGAAAATTTCATCTGTCTATCTATTACGGTTTACGAGATACAGCCCGCTGACGGACGGACGGACGGACGGACGGACGGACGGACAGCGTAGGCTTAGTAATAGGGTCCCGTTGGTACCCTTTGGGTACGGAACCCTAAAAAATTAGCGAAAAATTCCACATGTAGAAATTAAAAATAAAATTGAAAATAGAAAATTCAGTCTGTCGAGCTGGGATTCGAACCATCGACTTTTAACTGTTTAGCGACTGTAGAAACCACAAGGCTACCGAGATCTTATATTGTAGTGTGAAAATATTGAACACAATGCCAAATTCACATTCAAAAAAGTGTCGGTTCAATTTAATCTTAATTTTTTCCGTCGAGCCCCCTTCCGCACCGCGCGATAAGGAACTACGTTCCAAAAATATACCTTGACAGATTCTTATGGTTTCTAAAAATGGATTCCTTACCCAACTAGCAAAACTTATCATTATAAAGGCTTGTATATCTTAAGAAAATATCTTATAAGAGCTATATTATCCTTACTAATATTATAAATGCGAAAGTGTGTTTGTTTGTTGGTTTGTCCTTCAATCACGTCGCAACAGGGCTACGGATCGACGTGATTTTTTGCATGGGCATAGTTGAGGACCTGGAGAGTGACAAAGGCTACTTTACATCCCGGAAAATTAAAGAGTTCCCGAGGGATTTTAAAAACTAAATCCACGCGGACGAAGTCGCGGGCATCAGCTAGTACTTCCTAAAAATGGATTCCTTACCCAACTAGCAAAACTTATCATTATAAAGGCTTCTCTATACCATAAGAAAATTTCTTATAAGAGCCATATTATCGTTAACAAGGGTGGGTTTTGGCGCAACTTACACGTAAATCAACTATATATGTGCTATATTATAAGTACTCTATTGTAAGCTAATATTAATTTACTACACGTATTATTAATAATGTTTTAATACTGCTAGCAGTGAAGCAGTGATAGCCTAGTGGTTAGGACTGTGGTCTCCTATTCGTGGGGTCGCAGGTTTGATCCCGGGTACGCACCTCTGACTTTTCGGAGTCAAGTGCGTTTAAGCAATTAAAATATCACTTGCTTCAACGGTGAAGGAAAACATCGTGAGGAAACCTGCACACCTGAGAGTTCTTCATAACGTTCTTGAAAGTGTGTGAAGTCCGCCAATTCGCATTGTGCCAGCGTGGTGGACTATGGCCTATAACCCTTCTCTGAGAGGAGACCTGCGCTCGGTAGTGAGCCGATGATGGGTTGCTGATGATGATTATGATGACTGCTAGCAGTAAGTTTTATAACGATAGTAAGAGTTCTGGCCATATTATAGGGTAACTTTGCTAGTTGGGTATTTTTCACGACACGCGAGGTTAAGAATATCGTGCTTATTGGAGTTTATGAGCCACTTAAGGGGACGCAAGCCAGTACCTTCTTCATACAAACGTAGATGAGTGATTACTACATTATTTGATATTGTACGCTCAAAACGAAGTATTATGTGGATTTGCCTCGTCATTATCTAGGTTTATTGATATATAAAATAGTGAAAAAAATATTCGCTAAAAAGTTATGAGCCTCGAAAAATCGTCATTTTCACACTAAATTTATGACAACTTTCGGCGCAAATAAATAACATTAGGAGTATGAAAATTCTAAAAAAAATTATCATTGGACATAGTTTATTTATTCATCAGTTCAAATAATTTTACTTTGTAAACATACATTTAGTAGTTTTTTCTCAAAAACACTTTTCCCAAACGACTGTTCAACCCTTTGCGCGCGCTTGATTTCGGTGTAAATTATCGCGCCTCTCACCCGACACGGAGCGGGAGCGGGACGGTAGCACGGAAGTACGCGCGCATGCACTCGCTCGTCGCTACACTGACTCTATCTCTTTCTCACACAATGTTAGGTGAAATAGCAAGCAGGTTACCCACGTGCGCTGGCAACTTCGTTCACGCATACTGAGCCCCCTTAATACTAAAATCGATTCATCGTTTATATGACCACTAGCTGATGCCCGCGACTTCGTCCGCGTGGATTTAGTTTTTAAAATCCCGCGGGAACACTTTCTTTTCCGGGATAAAGTAGCTTTTGTCACACTCCGGGTTCTTAAACTATACCCATTACCCATGCAAAAAAATCACGTCGATCTGTAGCTCTGTTGGAGCGTGATTGCAGGACAAACCAACAAACAAACACAGTTTCCCATTTATAATATTATGAGTAAGTATATAACGTCGATGTATGAACGAGCCGTTAATATAATATGTATCGTGACCTCACCCTTGTAAACTAGAGTAAAATACATATTGATTTAACTTTTGAAACGGTGAAAGTGAAATAACATTTAGAGTAATTTAACAACAGTAATTACTTTTACTTTTGAATTGTTATTCAATTACTATAATTACTAAAGTTTTTACTCATGTACAAAATTAGTTTATTTAGATCTCTATTTTTTTTAGATAATTATACTTACCTAATTGTTAAATAAATTGTTACATTTTGTGTATTATTTGATATAAAGATTCCATGTAGAATGAATTTTTTATTACTAAATATGTAAGGATAAAAAATAGACAAAAACTATGTGGTCTTTTTTTATTTTTGAATTACCTACTTATTCTAATAATTATTTTCTGAATATTGTATCGAAACATAGTTTGAAGAACTGATTGGTCGTTGGGGTCTCAAAGTGCTGGAGTGGTGACCCCGCACTGGGAAGCGCAGTGTTGGCAGACCCTCCACTAAGTGGACCAACGACATCAGACGACTCGCAGGGATCCGCTGGAAACAGGCGGTGCAAGACCGAGGCCTGTGGAAGTTCATGCAAGAGGCGTTTGTCCAGCAGCGGACGTATTTCGTCAGACGTCCGTCGATTGATAAAGAAGTATCTGAAAGATAAACAATCTGCTGTAAAAGCTACTGGGGTACTCAAATCATGAGGGAGTGAGGCGGTTACACGGTTAGTGTATAGACAAAAGCAAGGCAAGATTGAATAGGCATCGTCTATGCAAGCGCGCTGTATCCTAGAACTCATCAGTGCTCTCCATCTGATTGTCTTCAAGCTTAAACCTATTTTGGCTTACAAAAGACAAGGTGCTCAAAATGGCAGTTTTGATGAAGGTCAACATCCTAACTCAGTACTAGTACTGAGAATAAGTAGACGACGTGGAGAGTGCTGCGGTCTTATAACTGGGAGGTCTCGGGTTAGATAGAATAGAATAGAAATAGTTAGAATAGAATAGAAATATTTTTTATTCAAATAAACTTTTACAAATGCTTTTGAATAGTCGATGAATTTACCACTGGTTCGGAATGCCCTTCCTGCCGAGAAGAACCAGCAAGAAACTCGGCGGTTGCTCTTTTCAAAACAAATTTACAATACAGTAAATACTATGCTATATATGCAGTGTTTCCACAATGAGGGAAGTTCTATCTTAAGATGAGCAGACATATAGTAGCCCCATTCCCGCCGGTGGCACCCGTTCATGAGCATGACGCATGACCCAGCCATTGCTTCACTCAACCATATTTGAGGGAACGTAACAACCCGTATCACACGACACCTGACGAATGCTTGTACTAGTACAATAAAAGATTACTAGTTCAGACATTAGTACTATTAGTACAGTAGTCCCGACCCAAGCGACAGAATCGCAGACTAAATAGGTCTACAAGGAATGAAGTTCTAAATGAACGCTGTAAAGTCTGGTTCCTTGTTTCCCGCTCGTTCGGAGCCGAATTAATGATGTACTAAAAGAACGAAGTACTACTTATAGCATACGGATTAATTCGTTCTCGTTCAGTGTGGGGAATTCATTCCTAATAGTACTTAGTACAGTATGTACTATGTACTTTGACAATTCAACCTCTAGTAGGTAAATATCATTCGTCTATGACTTTGTACAACACAAGACTAGCGTAGCGTACAAGAAGCTTAAATTGTAGGTATTTAAGCTTCTTGGTTGCGTAAATCATTTCAATAAAATAATATAGCGCTTTATGTCCAAAAATACCGTACTGCGTAAGGCTGAGTTATGGCGCCAACATTTTCGCGCGCTACGTCTGACAGTTGACGTGCGGCCGCCATTTTGGTTGAATTTATTGCCGCCATAAAAATGTATGCTACCAATTTATGCGATAGCATTTCTCCTT
The DNA here is from genome assembly GCA_029955525.1 of Oeneis ivallda. Classification (NCBI taxonomy): domain Eukaryota; kingdom Metazoa; phylum Arthropoda; class Insecta; order Lepidoptera; family Nymphalidae; genus Oeneis; species Oeneis ivallda. The sequence continues at coordinate 21,678,304 of JARPMR010000021.1, forward strand.
TGTGTGGAATACATGGGCAATGGCAATAAATAGCGAACTCATATGAATTGATAATCATTTTATGAAATTTTTATGTCAGCGGACTAATTGCAAATTGGTTTTACCATGGAGACGGGGATATAAAACCCAGATCCAAAACCTATGAGTGTGTAGGTAATAAGATGCGATTTTCTTTTTTAAAACCTACTTACCTAATTAATAAAAAGAATGTTGGAAGTATTGGCTTTTTAACCGACATCATCAAACGAGTCGCAGAAAGCCGCTGGATACTACGGAACAAAGCCGCGGCGTGTGGAAGTCTGTATAGACACCTATGTGAAGCTGTGAACGTCATCAGTTGCCATAGTAAATATGCTCAATAAAAAGCAATTTAGAACCCTCAACACGACGATCTAGGGCGCGGGCTTTCAACCAAACCAAAAGATCAACGTTTCTCTTTCTACTTCACCTCTTTTTAACCCCCGACGCAAAAAGAGGGGTGTTATAAGTTTGACGTTGATGTATGTCTGTCTGTCTGTGTGTGTGTGTTTCTGTCTGTGGCAACGTAGCGCTCAAACGGATGGACTGATTTCGATGCGGTTTCTTTCATTTGAAAGCCAGTTTCCTTGCGGTGGTTCTTAGCTATGTTTGGTTAATATCGGTCCAGCAGTGTAAGAGTATCAGCTTTTTTCCAAAATGATGTAAGGCATTTTTGGCGTATGATTACTCGATTAAGTGCTTCACCCGAGCCAGTAAGTATAATTTAACGATTATACACATGTCGGGGGAGTTTTAAATTTTCAATTTACACTTGTACTATTGTCGTATCTATTCCTAACACAAGTTCAACGCTTAGTTGGTGGGGAGAGGGGAATATTCAAGTTCAGCAAGACTAATATTCTCAAAGAACAAGGATGATAGTTTAAGAACTGTAACCCTACTGCGGCAAATTGCATTTAACATATGGCTGCCAATTGCCATATTGATTTTGGATTTTGCTCGTATAATATGTAGCGAGTAGCCGGATCAATAACGGAACGATTGACACCTCCTACGTCAAAATCGGCTGAGTAGTGTAAGCGCTACGGCGGAACATACGTAAATACAAACATATTACATACATAACAAACATCATAAGCCTTCTCTTAGGCTTTACCATGGTCGGGTGAAAAAAATAAAGCCACGCGCACTTTAATATGGACTTAATGGCCAAAGAATTAAAACACCATCGCTCGTTAATATGATATTCAAGTCACATAATATCTAAATAACCCGAGCGTGCGTGTGACGTTGACTGATTGAAACTGGGGAAAAGTAGGGTAAAATGTACATGAGATGGGAAAAAACTGAGAAGTAGGGTAAACAGAGTCTCAAATTCTTGGTAGCTTTACAACAAGAAGTGGCTTAGAGTCTGGAATGTTGATGGTTCAAGTCAAGTCCCAACCATTGTAGATATTATTGTGACATTGTCATGACCAATTAATACATAAAATATGTCGTGACCAGAGGTGCGAAATTTCTAAAAATTGCCGATCAAAATCTTATCTTTCATGACATTAGCGTCAAAGTAAAATATTCCTCGACTGTATTGATTTAAAGTCACAAATTCATTACAACCGATTCTAACATGGAGCGTTATGGAGCGTATCGTACATAACTAAACGTATGAGAATGGATACACGAAATTGAGCTCTAAGTTAATGAGATTATGGTTTATTTTACTTTGACGCTAATGCCATGAAATGAATAAGATGTATATCGGCAACATTTAGACAATCTGGGGGGCTGTCTAGTATAACATCGTAAACTCAGGTAAGCACGTTTCCTCACGATGTTTTCCTTCACCGTGAACGCACATACCGAACTCCGAAAAGTTAGAGCTGAGATTTGAATCCTGGACCCCCCGAGAAGAAGGCTGAAATCTTAACCACTTCGCTATCATCGCTGTTTTTAACCGACTTCAAAAAAGGAGGTTAGCAATTCTTCGGAATCTTTTTTTTTAATGTATGTCCACCGATTACTCGGAGACGCCTGGACCGATTTGGAAAATTCATTTTTGTTTGAAAGGGTGTACTCCCCAGGTGGTCCCATATAAATTTTATCGAAATCGGTCGAGCGGTTTTAAAAATATCAACAATACATATATTAAGTATATATGTAGAATAGAAATATTTTTTATTGGCGCGGAAGTTTGAAGTCGATTCCGTACCAAAGGGTGCGGACGGGGCCGTATTACTAAACCTCCGCTGTCCGTCCGTTCGTCTGCTAGCGGGCTGTATCTCGTAAACCGTAATAGGATTTGGTCATATGTACCGAACCCTAAAAGAGCGAGGCGCGACTCGCACTTGGCCGATTTTTTAAAAAGAATTTTTTATAGTAAATTATTCACGTAGTGTTTCTGGACAGTTACCAAGAGACGCAAGTTCTTAGAGTGAGATGTATAGATGGTACTAGCTCACTCAGCTCAGACAAGACTGAGTTAAAACGAAACAGAACATATATTTTGTCTCATTTTAGCGTTATCTTGAGTAGGTCCTGAGCAGAGCCAGAGTACGATCTTTAGATCTCAAACTTAGTTCGTAGCGAACCGTTAATCATTATAATAAGTTATATAATTTTTTTATCATGGTATTGTTTTAATAATTATATTATTATGAATAATTTATTCTACCTAATACTACACTAAAACTAAATTTATTCTAAAATTAAAACTAAAATAAAAATTAAATAAAATCTAAAACCCCATCGAAGTCACTGCAGTGTGGCATAGTACCCAAGATGCTGGCAGCATTACCCCTTTGGATGGCCAAGCTAATCCTTTGGCCAAGGTAGCTGCCAGCTCTTGGATCCCCGGTAGACTCGATCACTCTTTTCGATATCTCTAAAAAAAGTGCGCGAGCCTCCGGGCCCCACGGCCCCAGGGTCTCTACACCAAAAGGCGCAAATATGAAACCACTGTCAAGTTTTTCATAGCCTGTTCGGCGCTAGTAGCCGCTGCACCCGCCACAGAGGAGGTCGCCGTTATATAAATCGATGATTTAACAATCAAGGTAATAGAGAAAGTACTCGTCATTTCACATTACAAAATGCAACTGAACCAGTCCGAGAAACGCCCGGAAACGTTTCCTACCGCCGAGAATCGAACCCAAACCCGTTTGTGGAGTGTGACGGAGCTCAGTCAATCACTCTACCCGTCTCACTCTACTGGTGCATGGAGGTGACGTCATGGAGTAGCAAACCGTATACTTAGGGTTCCCAACTTTTTGTACGAGAAATGAAGTATATTAAGATCGGAGAAATAAAATGGACAGTATTTTACAAATGAAAACAGTATTTTATTTTTTTGACGTTTTAAAAACATATTTTTTGGAGCTTCTTGCACTATTTAAGTTAATATTGAAAAAATCGGCCAAGTGCGAGTCGGGCCTCGCTCTTTTAGGGTTCCGTTAAAAAAAATTAAATAAAAATATTTCCATGTACCCATGGAAATATTTTAATTTATTTTTTTTTAATTTAATTTAATTTTTATTATTTGTTGTTATAGCGGCAATAGAAATACATAATATGTGAAAATTTCATCTGTCTACCTATTACGGTTTACGAGATACAGCCCGCTGACAGACGGACGGACGGACGGACGGACGGACGGACGGACAGCGTAGGCTTAGTAATAGGGTCCCGTTGGTACCCTTTGGGTACGGAACCCTAATAAATGAGGAGCTTATTTTTTATTAAATCAATAGAAGAATTAATTAGAGAATTTCAGAACGAAACTGTCAATGTCGTTTATTAGATGGACGTTTACATTTTGTCAAGACTTAACGTATGGCTCCCGATACAAGCGGACATAAAAACAGTATTTTTATACTTTTTTTTATAGAACAGTAAAAAGTATTAACGAACGAAAAAAACTTCAATACTGTTTTTAACAGTATGGTTGGGAACTCTACTTATACTATGTGTTACGAGTAAGAAGAATTACATCAGCCTGGCGATCGCGTAACTTTTATCGCTGTCCATAAAGGAATATTTCAATGTCAAAACATGTTTCTGGCCAATAGGAGAAGCCCAAAATCATATTTTGGCATTGATGCAGTCCTTTAAGGACTGAGAAAAAATTACGCGATAGACCCCCGGTAATGTTACTCAGTGACTCGCATCATAAATCTGATTTGACGACCTCCCTGGCTCAGTGGTGAGCGCTGTTGCCTTATAACTGGGAAGTATAGGGTTCGATTCCCGGCGGGGTCAATTTGGGAATTTAAGGACTAGCTTGTCATCGAATAATAAAAAATCTGAGGTGCGATTGTTTAAAGTTATTCCATTGATCGTTATCGTATTCGATGATATTAGCGTCAAAGTAATTATTAATTTGACTTGAGCTCAATTTCGTGTATGCATTCTTATACGTATATACAATTGGTAATCTGGTACCCAATTGTCTAAAAGTTATTCCATTGATCGTATTCATATTCAATAAAATTAGTGTCAAAGTAAAATTATCCTTGATTGTACTGATTTAAAGTCATTAATTTAGTACAACTGTTTTTTATATGGAGCGTATCGTACATATGTAAACATATAAGGATGCATACACAAAATTTAGCTCTAATTCAATGCTGTTATGGCTTGTTTTACTTTGACGCTAATGTCATCGAATACGTTTACGATCAATGGAATAACTAGACAGTCGCACCTCTGAGATTTCTATTGAGTTTTCCAGTTAGCGGTAACTGTCCGTAGCTCCATCAAAATGGCTTTAAACCTCAAAATAAGTAGTTTTAGGCACTAAAAATCTTTCTTTTTGCTGGTCCTCTTTCAAAAAATCAACAGTTTGTGTGTGATGCACCACTCACGCCCTCCAAGCTCACTTCAGGAGCCTAGATAGCAGGCCGCCCAAGATAATGACGCCTGCACTCCAAAAGCACGTGTGTTAGCGTATCATACATGGTACAGTAGGTACAGGTGGTACGGAGGAATGTCGTTGACAACAATAATGAAAAGGTGTTTGATTAATGGGCTGTGCTCCATTATGAGTCCCACCGTGTTCCTGAGTTTACTTCTACCCTGCAGGAGTTGGTAGGTACTTAATCTTTTTATGAGTTGTTTATCTGGATAAGGAAGAGTTTCTTTAGTCTGTCTAGTGTCTGCAGTCTGTTGCAATCGTCCATATTAGGGAATGCTCTTTATGTATTAGTAACCTGTAATCTAGAAAATAACCACAAAAGAAATGCTCAAATTCCATCAATATCTAATTTTAACTCTACCATGTAATAATGAGTAGACAGCAAGATTAGGACCAAATCCATTACCAATTTACAAAACAACAAAATGCATAGATAATAATTGTCTATACACCATCATGGTAGATGCACGCTCTAGTAGTCTAACATCTCTCTGATTGCGCATGTGTGGGTAGCGCCCTTTGATGTAATATGAATCCTTGTGAAAGGAGCGGGCGTGTGTGCGTAATACAGGTATCATTGCTGGGGATACGGCGGTGGAAATACTCCCTGAATATGGGGTAATTTTGCCTATCTATATAAAATTGAAGAAAATTATTTGCAGTCATTGGGTTTTTCTCACTTGAGGGGCTATCCCAATACTATTTATGTACCTAAATGTGAAAGAAGTGGTCCGATCCCCAAGCACGAACCTCTGAATTTTCGAAGTTGTGTGCATGACAAGTAATTAAATATTACTTGTTTAAACTGTGAAGGAAACTTTCATGGTGGGGAAACCTTCACGCCTGAGAATTCTCCGTAATCGGCCAACGTGGTGGACTTTATCCTAAACCCTTCTTATTCGAAAGTAAACTTGGTAGAGTTGCCTGGAAGAGATCGCTTCTTAAGATAAGACCGCCTATTTTACTCTGTTATTGTTCAATTTTTAAGTTATTGTACCTACCTAGGTATGTACTAGTTCTTCTTCTTCTATTAGAATATTTCATTTTGAGAATAGAATAGAAATATTTCTTATACAAATAAACTTTTACAAGTGCTTTCGAATAGTCAAATAAATCTACCACAGGTTCGGAATGCCCTTCCTACCGAGAAGCGCCAGCAAGATACTCGGCGGTTGCTTTTTTTTCAATACAGTTTACAACAGGTAATAAGCTATGTATGCAGTGTTTCAGGGGAAGTTCCAAAAATGCATACTTACAGTTCAATACATTTTAAGATGGGCAGACAGAAAGTAGCCCCATCATCATTTTCATCATCATTATCAACCCATCATCGGCTCACTACTGAGCGAGGTCTCCTCCTCTCAGAGAAGGGTTATAGGCCATAGTCCACCACGCTGGCCCAATGCGAATTGGCGGACTATACCATAGCCCCATACCTGCCATTAATTCATTCATTAGACCTGCGCCCAGCAATAGCTATCTACGCTATGCTGTGATAACTGCATTTATGCAAAACTGCATTATCAGGATTTCCATTATAATTATCCAAATATACCCTTCAAAGATCCGAGGTATTGGAAGTACCTACCTAAAAATGAGCTGTGTGTGTGTGTGTGTGTTTCTTATCATCTTCATTAACCGATAGACGTCATGGGGACGGTCATTGTCAAGGGCTGCAGGTCCCTTGTATAGACTTCCACAGGACTCATGCTTGTTCCGCCTGTATCCAGCACGTATGATCAGGGGTAAAAAAAGCGGGACGACTGGCATCCTGTCCCGGCCACACCGGGCTCCCAAAAGACTCCGCAAAACAAAATTCCTGCCCCCAGTACGCGATCAGCTTTTACCCGACAAAGTTGTGCGTTCGGACCCACTCGCGGCGTGCCACCATACGTATACAGTGAGTTTTCAGTGTTTCTCAAGTGTTCAGTGATTAGGCATCAACTGAGATCTCTTTTCGCCTATTTCCTGAACGGTGAGTGGCGTTTTTTATCCCACTATTGGTTTCCGATTGGACTTATTTGAAGGCTTTAATTGAATAACGCGGCGTAACTTCAGGCTCGTGCTTTTAGCGTTGTCAAAATATCAATAAAAGGTCCCTAGGATTTAAATCTTTGTATCCTAGAATAAATTAATGCTATCCACTCTGTGTAATTTTGATTTTGGATGAATGGGCCTGGACCTTTGCCTGTAATTTTTTTTAATATTTTTGTAGATGGACCTTTGCCTTCAACGACTTTTTTTATTTTTTAACCGACTTAAAAAAGGTGATCGATTCGATACGTTTGTATGTAAGTAATATTATTGGAACTGCAAAATATTCATTATGATAATCTATTAGGGCTTCTTAACAAATAGGTATACAAAATTTTGTAGGGGTATGTATGTATGTTTGTCTATGCATTTCTCCGAAACTATTAATCGGATTGTGATCATTCTTTTTTATTTGCTTTTTACTTCAACTTAGGGAACAGTACCTAAAGGTTTCATCAAAGTCGGTTCAGTAGTTTCCAGGATTATACTTCGAACACTTTCGGTTATTCTTTATTTCGGTATATTGAAGTCGGTTTAATTTTTCCAAAATTATATCTTGTTTGAAGTTGTTTGAATACCTAAATAGGTTTTTTTAAATCCCATGGGAACTGTTTAATATTCCGGGACTATTTTCGATTTTGAAAAGCATTTTAGCTTTTCAAAATCGAAAATACCGATTTCAAATAGAATAGGTACCTATTTGAAATCGGTATTAGAAAAAAAAATAATTGACTTGATTGAAGGTTGCGAGGAATTTTTACTTACCGTCTACATATTATAACTATTTTGTATCCTTATTCCTATGAAAATCATCATCGCGTCGCGTCGGTTTCATTTTTCAAACCCCCAATAGCCCAGCGCTTAATGGTGCGCGCTGAAAACTGAAAGGTCGCAGGTTCGAATCCCACCCGTTGCACTATTGTCGTACCCACTCCTGGCACAAGCTTTTCGCTTATTTGGAGGGGAGAGGGGACTATTTCTAATATTAAGTTCAGTTTGGTTTACTTAAATATAAAAATAAAATAATATGCTTTTGTTCAAATAATCATATGAGTCAGTTATTTAGAAATCACGGACTGACAATTCAATTTTATTTAAGTACTTACAGCTATTTGTATAGATTTGCCACAGACAGGATTTGAACCCGGGTTTTGTGTATTAAAACCACAGACCACTGCGCCAGTGTTCGGTCATCATCGGTGAATGTGTAGTATAATACAAATCATCATCATCATCAGCAACCCATCACCGGCTCACTACTGAGCGCAGGTCTCCTCTCAGAGGAGGGTTATAGGCCATAGCCCACCACGCTGGCCCAATGCGAATTGGCGGACTTCACACACCTTCGTTCTAACATTATGAAGAACTCTCAGACGTGCAGGTTTCCTCACGATGTTTTCCTTCACCGTTGAAACAAGTGATATTTATTTGCTTAAACGCACTTAACTCCGGAAAGTCAGAGGTTCGGGATCGAACCTGCGACCCCCCGAATAGGAGACCACAGTCCTAACCACTAGGCTACCACTGCTTCTTATAATACAAATACAAAAACATAATAAATTTCAAATAACACAAAACACAATAAATTTTAAATGTTCGTGTCATCATTCATCCTGGTTTGGGACATGTTGTGGCTTTTGGGATAAATTGTGTTCAAATTTTTTGGCAGAAAATTAACGTGTGAAAGCCAAAAAAATTATTGTTTGGTCAAAATTGAGAATAGGTATGTACTTATTACAAGACTGAAGCAGTGGTAGCCTAGTGGTTGGGACTTCGTTAGACCGTAGTCCCAACCACTCTATCCGACTATTCGGGAGTTAGCAGGTTCGATTCCGGGCACCGCACCTCTGACTTTTCGGAGCTATGTTAAATATTATATTGCTTCAATGATGAAGGAAAACACCGTGAGGAAACCTGCACGCCTGAGAGAAATTATTTCAATACTCAACTATACATCATCATCAACCCATCAACGGCTCACTACTGAGCGCAGGTCTCCTCTCTGAGAAGGGTATAGGCCATAGTCCACCACGCTGCCCCAATGCGAATTGGCGGACTTCACACACCGTCGAGAACATTATGGAGAACTCTCAGGTGTGCAGGTTTCCTCACGATGTTTTCCTTCACCGTTGAAGCAAGTGATATTTAATTGCTTAAACGCACATAACTCCGAAAATTCAGAGTTGCGTACCGAGAATAGAACCTGCGAACCCAGAACAGGAGACCGCAGTCCTAAGTACTAGGCTGACGACTCCGCGAACTTCGTACCGCCAACTTACCTATATAAATAAAACAAATAAACTATCCTAATAAAAAAAACTATCCTATCTTTCAAGTTGGATCAAACCGCACACGGTGTGCAAATTTTATTAAAATCGGTTAAGTACTTAGTTTAGGAGTCCATCGCGGACAAACAACGTGACACGTAATAATTTTAATTTTGTCCTCATTAAGGCGAGATCGCAGTCCTAACCACTATAGGCTATCACTTCTCACTCAACTAATAAACCTAGGTTTATAATTAATTTTGTCCTCCGGGTAGATATACAAAGCGTAACACACAAAAAACAATTAAAAAGCGGAGTAAATCTCTCCACCCCAGAGAGATGCGGGCGGAAACAGAGAGTGGCACGAGGCGAGGGGCCCAAATTACTCTTGCATCTGCCTAGCCAGCTACCGCGTACTGAAATACAGGCCTTTAAATTCAAAGTCAAAAGGATTTATTTCGTAAAAGCTTTGTGGCTCTTGACAAGTCAAGAATCTACCACCGGTTCGGATAGCAGATTCTGCTGATAAGAATCGGCAACAAACTGAGCAGTAGCTCTTTACAAAACACAAACTTTAATATAGCTCTGCTATCAATTATTCTAATAAGCTGACGATGGTTAATTGAACGATAGCATAGACTAAACACTTATCCAAGCAATGATAGCCTAGTGATTAGGACTGTGGTCTCCTATTCGGAGGGTCGCAGGTTCGGTCCCGGGTACGCACCTCTGACTTTTCAGAGTCAAGTGCGTTTAAGCAATTAAATATCACTTGCTACAACGGTGAAGGAAAACATCGTGAGGAAACCTGCACATCTGAGAGTTCACCATAATGTTCTCGAAGGTGTGTGAAGTCCGCTAATTCGCATTGGGCCAGCGTGGTGGACTATGGCCTATAACCCTTCTCTGAGAGGAGACCTGCGCTCAGTAGTGAGCCGTTGATGGGTTGCTGATGATGATGATAGACTAAACAAACATTTTTATAAATTTTTGTCTTTTTGAAAACGCAGAACCGATTTTCACAGTTAGGTTAGAGTATTATAATATGTTTTTTTCTGATGCTAAAAAGCTTAAATTGAGAAAAAGAAACGACGAAATCGACGCTAGTCTGATTTCAACATTAAAAATTATTTTTATAGGAATAGGTACTGTAGTGTTTGTGGATACCTACGTACGAGTAGTAATATGCATCATTATATGATTATGGTTTATAGTATTTACTAATATATCTCTTTATACATAATATACCAGTATACCTACACATAACATTCACATAAACATTCAAGCCAGTCTCGAACGCAGCACGAGAGGTACACGAGAGCTATAGGCGAGAGTGGTCGTGTGTAATTGAAGTGCGTGTTGAGCCTGTGCGTTATCTGGATCTAGATTTACAGACAACACAAATGGCGACGAGGATAAACAAGATAAGTACATATTTTTAATTAAAAAAAAAAAAATACAAGTAGATAAGAGGCTGCTAAGCAAGAACAACGAATTTATCAGAGTAAATACTAAAGTACTGGACAATATTACTGTAGATTATGAGTACTTGGAAAAATTTGCAGTTTAACCTGTAATCAGGTATACGTGGGACCTCAAGGGCCTATAATTTTTACGATTTAAAGGAGTTTTTTATTAAAAGTACTTAGTTCTCATATTATTTATTTATTTATTTATTGAAGAGGTACACAGGTCAGGTTGCGGCCAAAATGTACCTAACGTAATACAATGACATCGGATTTGGGTTCCGTAGTTAGTTACGGATAGTTGCGGGGTTGGGTCTGGATCGGTTCGGTGGTTTGGGAGTCCGTCGCGGGCGAGCGGCGTGACGCGTGATTTATATATATATATATTAAGATATATAATTTGAGTAATAATATGGTAAAAAAAAAGTGTAGGTTGCCTGATTACGAGGTCAGAAAAAGTTTGTGATTTGGTTTTTAAATAGGTAATTTCAATAATGCGATATTATTGAAAATGTCAATATTATTGTGGTTAATTATGTTAAGATCATTAAACAGGCGTCACATACGAACAATAGGATTGTAAAAGGAAGTATTATTTTTGTATGTTTTAGGATTTCTTAATTGGAAGTTAAAATTAGTATTGATTAACGAGAGTAAGACAGGAGAATCTATTTTGAAATGAATAATTTTATGTAAAGTGATCAGATGAAAATACTTCCGACGGGATTCCAAAGTTTGCATCTTGAAATGTTTAAGTCTATCTTGATAGGATGTGCGTCTGTGACCGAAATGGAACCGAGAAGATAAAATTCTTAAAAATGAGATGGAAATTAAACTGAAACTAGTGATGTGTAGACTGGAACCAAGATGGAACCGTATGGCAGATTTTTTATGCAGAATGTTACGCAGATTACAAAAATAGAGAAAGCAATGTGTGAGTAGCTTTATGAATCAGTGTAATAATGGAAGTACTGAACATGAAGTTACTTGAAGAGTTTTATCATTTTATTTTTGATGGATGGAATTTTTGATTTTGATGAATTTGTTTAATTTAGATTGGATAGTCGATTCGAGTCATAGATTCAAATTGGAAAAGATTTTCACCATTCCAGTAAGAGTAACCACGAAGTCTACGTCATGAAATTTTCGCAACTAGTACAATGAAATGATAGCTAAAGGAAAGATTAAATACGATGCAAAGTCTTTGAAATGTGGATACGAGAAAAAATGAACTGAATAGTAAAACGAGCGAGGGAGTTTCGGTGATTGTGATTGTCACACTTAAGCAATCATGTTTAGACTATCTCGGAGCGTGTAAACGGAAAGGATTTTAAGATGCCAGAAACTTATGCGTCAGGGTTACATCTCATCAATAACACAGACAATTTTACCCATGCATACCTGTGTAACTGCGCTTGTGCTGTGACGAGCTGAGTGGAGCAGATGAGGTGCGAGGTGGAGATACGTTTGGTGAAGGCCCGGAGAGCTTGACTAATCAGGTGTGCTCTATAATGTTTGGTTTGAGTTGGGTGCTGAATATTCTCTGATAAAAAATTGATTTGTGGGTTGGTAGAAAAGAAAGCAAGTAATTTTTGAGTAAGTTTATGCTTATTGGAATTTGGTTGATGGAATTTTTGAAAAGCGAGAATATTCCATACTGAGCAAAACTTATTTTGTTAGTTGATAAGAACTATAGAGATTTTATTGCAAGTCTTGGCGGATGTTTATATGAGCGGCGAAATAATATTGAGCCGTGAAGCTGTGAATAAAGTTCTGTTATCGGGACATCGCCGTCTCAAGTGTTAAGTTACAGGGTGATGTTTACAAGTGCTTTGTTTCAGTCGATACCGAAAAAGTTGGGTCTCTCTATTAGAACCAAGAATAAAGGCTATAGTGATTATGAAATGTTGGGGTGTTAGCAAAAGTGTTGATACTTATGAAGTTCTGATATTTGGCTATTCGAATCACAACTTTACAAAGGGTAAATAATTACCAAACGTGTGCCATGACGATAGTCCCCTTTGTTTAGTTTAGAGCGGTAAAGGACAAACAAAGAGTCTCATTATTTTTATTATAAACTTGGCGGTGTGTCTTGTAAACACTTGACACACTAGCCGTTTCTTCGCATCGCATATTATTGACTGTCGGAATGAACTATCAAACAATACCGATTTTTAATAGCTGTAAACTTACGATCGTAAGGAGATTAGGACGGAGGAAAAGTTTATGTAAGAAGATCGTAGCTTATGGTTGGGTATACTTTGCCGAAAGTTTGTTTAATTTTTCGAGCACTTTGTGTATGGAAACTCATTCCGGGATATGAGACTTGATAAATATTCTATAGGTGCAAACGTGTTTTGATAGAAATTAAAGAAATCGATTGAAAGTGAGGTTGAGTTTAATGAGTGAGAAGTTCCTTTTTTAAAGATCCTTGTCTATAAAGTTGAGTTCAGATTAATGATTAAGTGGAGTTCAGATTAATGACTAAGTTGAGTTGAGATTAAAGTAAAGTAAGGAGAGCTAAAATTAAATGAAATAAAAAAAAATTTGCTCATGATGAACTGTAAAAGGAGACATCTATTTTATTGATGATATCCTTATCCAATTTGCATTGGTCCGGCGTGGTGGGCTGTGGCCTGTGGCCGTTCTCTGGGAGGTGACCTGCGCTCGGAGGTGGGCCGTTGATGGGTTGCTGATGAATGAATGAAGGAATCCCTATATTTGGTAAAAAAAAAAATATTCGGTGACCATGAAGAACACGATGAAAGATTTGAAGAGTTCTATAAGTACTCCAGGAAAGAATCCACTGCTGAATAAAGAATGGTTATTTTAACACAAGTTCTCTTGGGTATTCAGATACTGCGAGTATTGAAATACCAGTACTACGAGTACTAAAAAAAAAAAAAAGGAGTTTGGGTATTCAGATACTGCGAGTATTGAAATACCAGTACTACGAGTACTAAAAAAAAAAGGAGTTTGGGTATTCAGATACTGCGAGTATTGAAATACCAGTACTACGAGTACTAAAAAAAAAAAGGAGTTTGGGTATTCAGATACTGCGAGTATTGAAATACCAGTACTACGAGTACTAAAAAAAAAAAAAAAGGAGTTTGGGTATTCAGATACTGCGAGTATTGAAATACCAGTACCACGAGTACTAAAAAAAAAAAAAAAGGAAATAAAAGGAGTTTGGGTATTCAGATACTGCGAGTATTGAAATACCAGTACTACGAGTACTAAAAAAAAAAAAGGAGTTTGGGTATTCAGATACTGCGAGTATTGAAATACCAGTACTACGAGTACTAAAAAAAAAAAAAGGAGTTTGGGTATTCAGATACTGCGAGTATTGAAATACCAGTACTAAAAGTACTAAAAAAAAAAAAAAGGAGTTTGGGTATTCAGATACTGCGAGTATTGAAATACCAGTACCACGAGTACTAAAAAAAAAAAAAAAAGGATTTTGGGTATTCAGATACTACGAGTATTGAAATACCAGTACCACGAGTACTACAAAAAAAGAGAGGATTTTGGGTATTCAAATACTGCGAGTATTGAAATACCAGTACTACGAGTACTAAAAAAAAAAAAAAGAGGATTTTGGGTATAAAATACCACGAAATTGGAAAAAGGGAATTTGTGTTGAAAATACCACCGGAAATTAAAGTAAAAAAAAAAAGTGTGTTTCCAACAGATATAAAAAAATTTTTGTCTTCTTGTTTGGAATGACATTACGAATCGGTGGTGGATTCACGTGACGAAAGCGCTTTGCGAGGGTTTGTTTGAGTGGAAAATTATTCTATTCTAACATTGCAATCTACTTCGTGGAAATAAAATTGTAATTCTCCATCAACTCAAAAGAGTAAATGCTAAAGTGTGTTAGAAGAAAAGGTTCCGCAGATTGTTACACATGTAGGCCACCCTAGTATAGTAGGCCTGTGGAGTGTGGACGGACGCATGAGATCGAAGTTGGTTACTTCTCAATTCTCACTCGATAAATAGGCCTTTTGAAACGCCTTTGTATCAGCCACATTGAGGGGAAAGATTTTAAGGAAATGTTGCGTATTAAATAATAGGTCACCCAAAGTATAAATAATTTAAGTATAAATACAAATCTATTACTAAGAAAATTAATTTACATAATAAATGATAAAAGGAAAGGGTGTGGTGATAGCAAACGAAAAGATCATATTTAATAGAGGAATGGGTCACGGACACGGCATAGTAAGCAATAGCGAAACGGACAAAGTTTCAGGAGAAACATGATACATTTGAAAGAATTAGAAAGTGAATGGAATTGCTAGGTAAAGAAAAAAGAAAAACAAAAAATCTTAATAAGGAAGGGATGTAGTGTTTGTGGATACCTACGTACGAGTAGTAATATGCATCATTATATGATTATGGTTTATAGTATTTACTAATATATCTCTTTATACATAATATACCAGTATACCTACACATAACATTCACATAAACATTCAAGCCAGTCTCGAACGCAGCACGACAGGTACACGAGAGCTATAGGCGAGAGTGGTCGTGTGTAATTGAAGTGCGTGTTGAGCCTGTGCGTTATCTGGATCTAGATTTACAGACAACACAGGTACCTACTCTGTATTGGCTTTCGAAATCGGTACCTACTTTGAAATGTATTTTGTATATCACGGAATGTCAAAGATATTCAAAACGCAGAATTTAACAATAACTAAAACGCGGACGAAGTCGCGGGCAACATCTATCTAGTCTTAAAATGAAACTAATATCATTCATGCAATACAACAATACAAATCTTAGAACCATGGTATCAAATTCAAATTCAAATTCAAAATTATTTATTTCATGTAGGCCAACCTGTGGCTCTTATGACACGTCAAGATTCTACCACCGGTTCGGAAAGCGGATTCTGCTGAGAAGAGCCGGCAAGAAACTCAGCAGTTGCTCTTTTCAAAATAATCATTTTACAACATTAATAAGTAGCTATTACATTGTAATAAGTTTTTATACTATCTTGTGGGCAGCTGGATGCCAAGCTGATTTAACCCGTGCATCTTTGTTAGAATAGAATATGACATTTCCACAAAACGTACTACAATTCAATTCATGTCAAAGACGGGCAGACAGAAAGTAGCCCCATTCCCGCCGGCGGCACCCGTTCACGAGCATGACGCATGATCCAGCCATTGCTTCGCTCGACCATATTTGAGGGAACGTAACAACCCGCACCACACGACACCACCACAGAAATGTTTAAAGAGAGCGTGACATACTTAGTCTAGTGTCTACCCGTATCAAAGCATCGAATTGAATAATATTATTCAAACACTAATTTTAAGATCCCATGCAACTTTGTCATTAAGAAAGTCATTAACTTTGTAATAAGCGCGACTCAGTAAGTGAGTTTTTACGCATTGTTTAAATTTGTGCAGTGGCAAATCTAGCAATTCCTTCGGAATCAGATTATATAAGCGTACGCTCAACCCCACAAAGGATTTTTGCACTTTGCGCAGGCGACATGATGGAATTTCTAGTTTATGACGATTTCTAATGAGTCGATTGTGTGTATTGCCTCTTTGTTTATGCAGATGAATATTTTGTCTCACAAAGACTATATTATTATAAATGTACTGTGAAGCTACCGTAAGAATACCAATCTCTTTAAACTTTTCACGAAGAGATACGCGCGAACCGAGTTTATAGATAAATCGAATGGCTCTTTTCTGTAATATAAAAATAGTTTCAATATTAGCTGCTCCGCCCCACAATAAGATTCCATAGGACATTACACTATGGAAGTAGGCAAAGTAGACCAGCCTAGCCGTGTCTACATCGGTAAACTGTCTGATTTTTCTGACAGCATAGGCAGCTGAGCTGAGTTTACCCGCTAATGTCTCTATGTGAACGTCCCACTGAAGCTTAGGTAAAAGAAATCACAGGCAAATAAATTGTACAAACAAAAAATATTGGAAACCAAACAAGTTTAGAAATAGGATTACATACTATTATTATTCATTTGTATTTTTCATCCAATTAGTCAAAGCATTATTTTTTATATACTAGCCGAGGCCCGCGACTTTCTACCCGTGGATTTAATTTCTAAAAATGCCGTGAGAACTCTTTGATTTTTGGGATAAAAGGTATGTAGCCTATGTCACTCTCCCAGTCCTCAACATTACCCATGAAAAAGCCTTATCAAAATAGGTCCATTTGTTGGGGAGCTACGAGAGAACAGACAGGCACACAGATATACACGTTGAACTTAAATAACACCCCTCCTTTTGCGTCGGGGGTTAAAAATGTTTGCTCCTTAAACAGTGTGATTCATAATAATGAATTAAATTTTTCGCATAATTTTTTATCTTTAGTTGTAGATATACGTTAGATAAATAGGTTCGTGGGAACTGTACACAACACTACAAACAAGCAGGCATGATAACGAACCAACGGTTTTTATCGATAAAAATCTGAAGACACCTCAAGTCTAGACAGGAAATCACATTTAGACCATAGACTTAGAATTTTTTCGCTAATTTAGACTGACTGTGGAAGTAGGTGCAAGGCATGAAAATCTCATTTTGCCTGGGGTAAGAACGCTGATTTTGTTTCAAATTTTTTTTTTTCGATAGAGGTACTATACGTTTTATCTTGAACCTCACAGGAAATTAAAAGTCAACTTCTTAAAGAACATCAAGGCAGGGGTTCATATATATCACTTTACCTGAAATCTATTTGAAGCGTCTTTACGTGAAAAATTGTTAAAACCGTAGAGGTTCCATTACTAAAACATAAAATCATTGAGATTTTTCGTTTGAGGAACTCACAAAAAAATTAATTGGATTTTGAGGTTATAAAAATATGTAGATAGGCATAAAGACGTAGTCGTAATTCCTGCTTCCATGTTATTTTAAGTTCTAATTTGACATTGGGATGTGTTACTTAGTAGTCTATAGAACTCTCTACATAGACAAACTCTTGAATTTCCGGCAAGCAATGTCATCGAGAAACAAACCAATCCAAACTCAAAGCGCGATATGAATTAATTAGATGATGGTTCATTATTTAATAATTTTTTAACTAAGGCAAAAGATGTGAAACTAATTTCATATAAAAAAAACTTGAGAGGTGTCAAGGGACACCCGGATGGAACGTTCCTTTCGATTACATTGTGTTCGTTATTTTCGCAGTACAAAATTGAGTCTCCGTAGCCTTTATAACTTATAAGTTATAAAAAATTAGGGAAAGGTTCCACATGTAGAAATTTTTTAAAATAAAATTGAAAATGGAAAATTCGGTCTGTCGAGCTGGGATTCGAATGCATGAACTGTTAGGCGACTGCCGGAGCCACTAGGCTAGGGAGACTTAAATGTTGTATCGCGAAACTACTACGAACACAATGCAAAATTCACATTCAACAAAAAGTGTCGGTTTCAAAAATGTGTCGAGTGTCGGTTCCTTAATTTTTTCCGTCTAGCCCCCTTCCGTACCGCGCGATAAGGAACTTATGTTCCAAAACGAACTAATTTAAATAGGTACTTGTATTTTCATATTATTCGTAGACGCCTCCTAAAACATTCAGGTACAATTCTGCCATTTTTCTTTTTTTTTCGGCATCAATTTGGCACGAAGTTCATTTTCGGGCGGTTTGGCGGATGGAGGCTAGGCAAAAAATGTGTTAGAATTTTCCATCACGACACTTTTTGCCTTCTTTTTTTACACACGTTCCATTATAGTCTTGGTGACGTAGCGGTTAAAGGAAGGAGTGAAACTATCGGTTCCGGGGTTCGAATCTTGGCTTCTGATTATTATTTTTTATTTAAATTATTAATTTATTACTAAAAGGCTGAAGAGCCTTTTAATGATATTTCTCACTTATTTTTTTTATTCAACTTGTTTTCAATCAGTTTTAAACTTTTATTTACTGACAAAAACCAACAAACAAACCATCCGAAGCTTGCGAAAGCGACCCCGTCAATAGAAATATATTTGGTAATGCAAAGTTGTGTTTTTACCATATACCTACTCATACCCAGAAGTGGGCAGGCGATGAATTGAGATAATGATGATGATGATGATGGTTCTATTTTATTCTTTTCCATTGTATTTGTATTTAAACTACAAAATCTCAGTCCAAATTGCTCTATAAAAGTTTATTGGCAATAAAAATAGTGATTGCCCTTACTAAAACATAAAACACTGTGAATTTAAATTAAGTTCCATTAGGAACCTCCCACTCCCTCCCTGTGGGCATGTAGTCATACATTATAGTCGGAGAGCTGGTAGGAAATTTTGCGGAAGTACTTGATGGGAATGGGGCTACTTTCTGTCTGCCCGTCTTAACATGAATTGAATTGTAGTACGTTTCTTTTTTTTTTTGGAACTTCTCCAGATTGTGGAAATATTATATTTTATTCTAACAAAGTTGCATGGGTTAAATCGGCTTGGCATCCGGCCCACAAGATAGTATATAAAACTTATTACAATGTAATAGCTTCATAATAATATTGTAAAATGATTATTTTGAAAAGAGCAACTGCTGAGTTTCTTGCCGGCTCTTCTCAGCAGAATCCGCTTTCCGAACCGGTGGTAGAGTCATGACGTGTCATAACAGCCACAGGTTGGCCTACGTGAAATAAATAATTTTGTTTTTTTTTTTTGAATTTTGATGCGGACGAAAAGTTGTCTGTGTGTCTAACACTGTTTACCTATCCGTGCTAAAGTTTGGAATATCGTAATAACGTACTGAATTTCTTAATGACAGTTGCTTGGAAGCAATCTATTTAGGTGTCCGCAAGATAAATAAGCTACATATTGTAACACTTGTGTTTCAAAATGTAACTAGAAACAAAGCCAAACCGGTAGTAGAGTCTTAACTTGTTATAGGAGCCACAGGCTGGCCCTTCATGAAGTGAATAATATTGAATTTGTATGAATCAATTGCTTCGTTACAATATGAGAATCCTGAGAAAATAGTAAACCATAAGCCCTACTAAGATCCTTATTAATCCTACTAATGTTATAAATGCGAAAGTTTATGAGGATATATGGATGGATGTTTGGATGGATGTTTGTTACTCTGTGACTCTACAACGAATGAACCGATTTGGCTGAAATTTAGAATATAGGTAGCTCGTACCCAGGATTTACACATAGGCTACTTTCTATCCCGGAAAATTACAGAGTTGCCGCGGGAATCAAAAATCTTAATCCACGCGGACGAAGTCGCGGGCATCATCTAGTATTATTTTAAATTCGAAAGTGTGTTTGTTTGTTGGTTTGTCCTTCATTCACGCAGCAATAGAGCAACAGATCAACGTGGTTGCATGATTTAGGACCTGGAAAATGACATAGGCTATTATCCCCGCGAAAGAAGTCGCGGACAATAGCTATCTTATTACGAAGCCTTTTTTAGGTACCTCCCCTACATGTAAAGTGGGGATGAATTTTTTTTTCTCGTCTATCCCATAGTGTGGGATGTCGTTGAATAGGTCTTTCAAAAATATTGTGGGTGTGGGAACACCATTTTTCAATTCAGGGATCCGTTTGTGAAATATGATATTTTAAACTGCTAAATTTTATTAGAGTCAAGTGTCGTCCCCCCCCCCCTCTGCCAGCTAAATGGTTGTATATAATTTAGGATACAAGAAAAAATTCACAGCAGAAGTATATAATATAAAGAATTTTAAAGGAAAACTATCACGGCTAAGTAGAGTTCATTAGTTAAGGAGTTATATCTGTTTTTTCTAAGTTTACACGTAGTGTAAGTTGCATATTTTGTAGTTTATTATAGTATTTATTATAGTATTTATTTTTAGTATTTTTGATGGAACTCAAAATATATTCAGTATTCATAAATAAAATAAAAGCACTATCCTAGGTCAGCAATAATATTTGAGACTTTCAACTACGGAACTCTACACTGCGCGTGGCCCAACACGCACTTGGCCGGTTTCTTTATCAACTGATAGATGTCCACTTCTGAACAAAAGTCTTTTGCATGGACTTTCACTAGCGCTCTACGACTCGTCTAAAGTAATCGTTCCACCCAGTGAGGGGTCTGTCAGTGCTGCGCTTTCCGGTGCGGGGTCGCCAAATATCCCCTCAATATATCCCACCGGCTCTTGTCACCATTATCAGTATTTGAGCAAGCACCTTAATCGATAATTTATGTAGATTGAATGCGCATCACTATTTGAATAGGTTATCTCGCGCTGCAGCGTCAGCGTGCACGGACTAGTGATGTCCGCGGGAGAAGCGTTATCGATGATCCGTCACACAAGTGTCGCGCGCTGTCAGAGACGTGATTGATTATAATGTATACGTTAGAAAAGTTGTTCTGCCACACCCTTCGATAGTGGAGATGACATGTTATTTTTTTTTTAGAATAAAACACGATGATGTCCGTAGAGTAGAATGGGATGAAGGTTTTTATATTAATTTACTAGATGATGCCTGCAACTTCGTCTTTGTGGATTAATTCCTGCCATTTTTAGGGTTCTTTACTCAAAGGGTACCAACGGGACCCTATTACTAAGCCTACGCTGTCCGTCCGTCCGTCCGTCCGTCCGTCTGTCTGTCAGCGAGCTGTATCTCGTAAACCGTAAAAGATAGACAGATGAAATTTTCACATATTATGTATTTCTATTGCCGCTATAACAGCAAATAATAAAAATTAAATTAAATAAAAAAAATTAAATTAAAATATTTCCATCGGTAGGTACATGAAAATATTTTAATTTAATTTTTTTTAACGGAACCCTAAAAGAGCGAGGCCCGACTCGCACTTGGCCGATTTTTTAATTCCTCCGGGAACTTTCCGGGATAAAAATGTAGCCCATGTGTTAATCATGCGTATCACTATTCAAAAAAGCCAAATTTGTTGTGGCGTGAAAGAGTAACAAACATCCATCCGTCCATACATCCATCATACACCAATATTTATAGTAGGATAGAGGTTAGGAATTAGGATGTTTTGCGGCACGTCTGATATTAGGGTGGTAATCATGACCATTTTCTTTCTTTAACTTAAGACCCACTTAATTAAAGTAGCAATTCTCAAAATCAGAAAATTAATTAATTGTGTTTCAGTTTAAGATCCAGAGTTAAGATAACATCTCGTAATATTATGTATAAAAACGTCGTTTCTTACATAAGTCCGTACAAATTAACTTGTAACACGATTCTGGGTCAAGGTTAACTAAAAAACTCGTAAATTGTAATCAAGTATCGGAATTAATTTTTTTTTATATGAACAGCGAGCAAACGAGCAGGCGGGTTCACCTGATGTTGAGTGATTACGGAAAATAATGTAATTTAATGTTTTTTTACTGAGCAAAATTATTTGTTAAACTTATAAGGTGCTTTCAAGCGATTTTATTCATCACGTATGACGGGGCTTTCTATGTTACTGGCTCCCGGACCAAAATTAGAAGGCACTCAGCGGGCGATGGAGAGAGCTCGGGGTATCCCTGCGAGATCAAATCAGGAATGAGGAGATCCGTAGGAGAACCAAAGTCACCGACATAGGTCAGCGAGTGTGCATCCAAATTTTTATACAATAAACGATTTCTTGCAACCTTTTCAGTAATCGAAATTAATAATATTACTTAGTTATAAGGACAACTGTTATCTATGTAACTAATTACATAGTTGCATGCTACTCTGTGGCGGATTGAAGCGCGTGTATTATAATTGTTAAATGTACTCAATCTGGCAAATAAATAATTTGAATTTTGAATTTGAACCCACTGCCAGGGTCTTATAATACCTTAAAAATTACCAAATAGCCCCCCTACGTCATCATCATAAATATCGAAAGTTATCGATAGTTTTCGCGTCACTATAAGTGTACTATCTGGACACGCAGTGATGTGTTCAGTGCAATGCAAGCACTAATTGCACGGTAATATTCTAATTGTCGATTGCCACTGTTAATCATAGCATTTCTATTTTCTAGGTACATCCACTGCTGCATGATACTTAACTGCTTATCTTGAGTTAGGCATATTATAGTGAACTGTGAGAGCTATGCTCGGAGTAGCAGGGAGCCGCTGGATTCAGGCAGCGCAAGACCGAGTCCTGTGGAAGTCCACACAAGAGACCTTTGTCCAGCTGTTTTTGTGAACAGCACAAAAAATATGCATTAAAAACATACAAACATACACAAAACGTTCTTGCTAGCTAGAAATTCAAAAAGTCACGGCATATAAGTTAGGCAAGATAATGCAGACAGTGTCATGCTAATATTTTAAATGTGATAGTTATTTGGTTTGTCATCCAATCACGGAGAAATAACGGAGCAACTGATCGACGCGATTTTTTGCTCCTCCTTTTTGTAGTCGAATCCTTAATTGGTTTAGAATTTTAATTCTTCAGCAACTATACGGAATCACTCTGTATAAATTAGTAATTATTCGGGGCACCCTGTTGAGCGGTTGGGTCATTAATGGCAATAAAATATACTTTATGACCTATTAATGACTTAAATTAAAATCGTGGAGGTATAGTCTTTACCTGTCTCGTATTGGTAGCGTCTAAATTGAATTTTAATTTGAAATGCGTTACATAAAAATATTTCTGTAGTAATTGGTCAATCAACGAAAATCCCAACATAAATAGGCTTCATAAGGAACGATACTAGTGGTTCGCCACTGACGAAAAAGGATCGTCTATACGAGACTTAACTGTAATAATATATTGTACTAGTGGACCCGCCCCGGCTTCGCACGGGTAGGCTACAAAACAAACACAATGGTATAATCATCTAGGGCCTGGAGGTAAATGATTAAGTCTATGTCTATGGCTAAAACCCTCATATAAATATGGAATGCCTGTATTCGATCGTTGTCCTTTATGTGAGTGACTTGCTGCTACCCGTGAAGCATTATGTCCTCTATCGCCTATAATATTTATCAGATCTTCATCAAAATTAGAAAATGCCTGATATTATACAATTTCAAATAAAAGAAGGATAATTAAAATCGGTTCAAAGACGGAAATATGAAGTAAAACCGATAAAAACTTTCATCCCCCTGGAGGAACCTTATTGTTTATCAGGATCAAATAATAATGAATAATTAAAATAGTATAATAATGAATAATTAATTAATAAACAAATTAATAATTAACCAAAATTCAAATTTCATGTCATCGCAGCACTATTATTACTAATCTGTCAAAAAAATTAGGGGAAAATATTTCCACACGCACGCCATGTTAAACTTAAACCCCCGAATTAATTTGATGATATTTTGACGTATCGCCAGTACTAAAACTGTCAAAACATGAACTTTCCCTTATACAATACTTACAGTTTATTATTATTTCACACTCAATCCCTTATAGTTCAAATTAAAATGAGGCTTAGAAACCCAAACACTTTATCCTTCCTGTCAAAAAGCCCTCCAATTATTTCCAAAAAATATAAAAAGTCATCGAGGTAAGCACTCGTCGTAAAATAAAGCTTTATTTCGTCGTAAAGATGGCGGCGCTAATAATAGTGTCGACTGTAACGTCACGTTTATTGGCTGCTCATATGCGTAGGGATGTTCGCTGTGGGAAATGTCGATATCGATGACATTCAAAAGCCCAATGTTTAAAGATGCGGACTGTAAACTAAAAGATCGATGGCCCAATCCTCCACCCGTTGAACTATTGTCGTACCTACTCATGACACAAGCTTTAAACTTATATTGTAGGGGAGAGGGGAATATTAGCCAAGCTGAACTTGGCTTTCTTAAAATTAAGAAAAATATATAAACCTGTGACTCTTATGACAAGTCTTTTCCACCGGTTCGGAAAGCAGATTCTGCTGAGAAGAGCCGGTGAGAAACTCAGCAGTTGCTCTTTTCAAACAAAATGTTACAGCTATTTTAATTATTAGTTTATAATTCAAATAAACTTTTACAAAGTGCTTTTCATCGTTAAATGAACCTACTGGTTCGGAATACAGTTTCAACCGAGAAGAACCACAAAAAAACTCCGTGGTTACTCTTTTAAAAATTATAATTACAATATTATGTTGTGTACCTTCGTGTAACCCTTCTCTGAGAGGAGACCTGCGCTCAGTAGTGAGCCGTTGGGTTGCAGAAGATGATGAAAAATGAGTCTCATTATTTGCTGGAGCGAATCCTATCCACGAGTTAGAGAGTTTGTCAAAATTATGTTTCTATCGATATTGTTTTTCGATAGACGACACCACTGGTAGAGCAAATATATATACTATCGATCGTTGCTGAAGCTAGCTCGCGTGTCAACACTAGTTACCTTCTATGAGTGGAGGAAGGCTCGAAACTTTGTAATTCCATCCCTAAAGGGGTAAAGGGGTTGTTTCAAATATATATGTAGCCTGGGCCAAGTCTTTGTACAGTCTTTCAAAATGTTTGGGGTCATGAAATAGTGATTATTTTTTCTTTAAGGTCCTTTTTACTTAGTACAATGCGAAATTATTTTTCGAAATAAAAGAACAACAACATGGCGTTTTTTTTGACGATGACACGTACTTACACGAGTCATGATGACATTTGACATAAAAATAACCACAATTGACGCAATTGACATTTGACATACCAGCAATTGACGTTTGACAATTGAAATGACATTAGGATGACGTAACGTAGACATAACAAACACGTAACAAACATAGACAATAAAAGCAGATGGAAGCACTCCAGGAGTTGCTATTCTACAAATGTACCCAATTATCAGTTTTATATTTGTGAGGTACAAATGATTCACTGTAAAACTGCAAAAAAGCATATTTTATTTCAATTTCTATGATTTAATACAATTTTTTGGTATAGTGTACAAGTACCTGGCCCAAGATGAAACAACCCCTTTGAAAACCCTACATAAGTTCACGCAGATTAGGATGTGGTACTGTGAATCCAATACACTGTATACTACAAAAACTGATTTTGAGATATAATTTAATACAAAAAATTATTTTTAAAAAACCGACTTCAAACACCCGCGCCACTACAAAGTATATAATTTATTGTTGATTTTTTAAAAACTGCTCGACCGATTTCGATAAAATTTCACCACCACCTGGGAAATATACCCTTTGAAACGAAAAAAAAAGAATTTTCCAAATCGGTTCAGGCGTCTTCGAGTAATCGGTGAACATACATAAAAAAAAGATTCCGACGAATTGAGAACCTCCTCCTTTTTGGAAGTCGGTTAAAAATAAATACGTTTTTTATAATCTATGAATCCAAGATCTAAGACCTCATGAAGACCATGTCATCATGCAGCTATTACAAATGATGAAATAATGTGGAGAAGCCACCTCTGAAATCATTGCCAGTTGGAAGTCAAAAGTTACAAATCAACATCAGAATTGTAATTTTACACGAACAGGGAATTGAACCCGTGACCTGATCCAATAAATTAATTCGCGCCGTCAACTCAATTGATAAAGCTGAATGAGTTACGTCGTAAATGATTCAGACATTTATTAGTGCATTGCAAATCTTTGTGAGTTTGTTACATCCATAAGTACTAAGTAATATGGGCAAGTGCTGTTCCTATGGACGCTTGTACCTGTGGACACAATCGATTCCGTCGAAACTAGCAACCCTAAAATTCTAATTTGAACGCGACCGTAAAGCTTTGTCTATGGTTAACAGTTCGCGTTGAAATTAGAATTTTAGGGTTGCTAGTTTCGACGGAATCGATTGTGTCCACAGGTACAAGTGTTCATAGGTACAACACTTGATTTATTTATATATTTTGTATGATAACCCTATAATATAGAGCAGGGTTTCCCAAACTATTTTGGGCAAGAGACCCCTTTTCCAAAATGAACTGATACTTCAGATCCCCGTAGCCAAATTACTTTATACATCCTACCTCCAGTTTTTTCTTGCGGTTGGAAACTTGAAATCATTTTGTCATCAAAATTTTACAAAATAAATAGACTTAAATATCAAGTGTACTATCAAGTGTATTAATAATTTATTAGTACAAATTACGTAAAAATACTTAAGTAGGTAATTATTTTTTGGAAAAAAAAATCATTTAAATCGCAAAGTAAAGATTGGAGGTTTCAAATAAGAACTAAATAAGTAAAGAAATAAATAAGTCGATATCGACCACTTTGGGAATCCCTGGTGAAGAGGAAGGATACGTTTCATATAGGTAGGCAAAAGGACATAGGCATATAACCCTAGACATAGTCTAGTTTTCATAATTACCTTAATCCGTTGATTATAATAATATGACGAGTATACGTGTACTTACGGAATTTACAATAGGCTCGAAGACAGTAACCCAGAATCAATTAAATTATGATTGCTAGTTTCTACGGAATAAATTGTGTCCACAGGTACAAGCGTCCATAGCAACAGCACTTGCCCCAGTATTATAATTAGGTACGCAACTAGGTCTGATGGTCGTATTTAGTACAATGTAATAATTTCTCATCAAAATAGATAATAATTTCTAAAATAACAAAACTCGAGTCGTATTTATGTAGGAGCTGTCATACCATAATTTGAGGTTATCTCCGCAATACATCAATGAATCAATGTACTGAGGAATTAATTTCTGTTTTACGACAATAAAGTCACTAGCTGGAATTACGAGCTCGTTAATTATCTTGTAATCAGACGCAGGGGACCAGAGGTTATTAATTATGGTGATAATTACTCACAGAGTTCTATAAATTAATTTATTATTATTAGTTTCACAGACACTCGTATGTCAAATGTGGCGCTTCAATCCACTGATCTAATCCAGTGTTAATCATAGATTAATTAGGTATAGAGATCAGCAGTAATTACCCGACTACACATAGCAAAAAGGGAGTTGAGTTCACAATACAATATTACAAAACAAAGCTGTCTTATACTGCATCATCATCATCATCAGCAACCCATCAACGGCTCACTACTGATAAGGGTTTTAGGCCATAGTCCACCACAGATTTCACACACCTTCGAGAACATTATGAAGAACTCTCAGGTGTGCAGGTTTCCTCACGATGTTTTCCTTCACCGTTGAACCATGTGATTTTTAATTGCTTAGACGCACATAACTTCGAAAAGTCAGAGGTTCGTGCCAGGGATCGAACCTGCGACCCCTCGTCTAGGAGAATAGAATAGAAATGTTTTTTATTCAAATAAACTCTTTAACAAGTGCTTTTGAATCGTCGATGAGTCTACCACTGGTTCGGAATGCCCTTCCTGCCGAGAAGAACCAGCAAGAAACTCGGCGGTTGCTCTTTTCAAAAAAAGTTTACAATTCAATAGATACTATGCTATGTATGCATTGCTTCCAGAACAAGTTCCACAAAAGCATACCTAATTATAATTCAACACATGGTTAAGACGGGCAGACAGAAAGTAGCCCCATTCCCGCTGGTGGCACCCGTTCACGAGCATGCCGCATGATCTAGCCATTGCTTCGCTGAACCATATGTGGAGACCACAGTCTTAACCACTAGGCTATTACTGCTTCAGAGAGCATGTAAAGCTGTCTGATCTCTCACCACTGTTCCAGAGGTCCTCAAAACCCTTGTTCCTGACCTGCAGTAATTTTCATTTCACGTAGCCCGAGTCACTCAGTCGTTTGGAAATAAAGACATCAATACACGGCTCGTCCGCGACATGACAGGTCAATATTGACTGATGCGTGATGACACGATTGTAGTGTAGGAGACGGGTCTGTTAACTTTGTGTTTGTAGCGGCCGCGATGAATAGACTGTATACATAGACATGTATGTATGTATATACTTTATTGCACCACAAAACACAAATGAATTATAGGTTACAAAAAAGAAAACTTAAAATGTAAGTACAAAAAGGCGGTCTTATCGCTAAATAGCGATCTCTTCCAGACAACCTTAACGCTAGGGAGAAAATGAACAAATAGTTAATAGACAGTGGGAGGTGGTGTATATAATATACCTAAATACTAATAGGTAAATAAACTAAACCATATAATATAATAATAATAACATATTAACACACTAATATATACAAAATAAATATAATACACATACATAAGACTATACATATAATATACATACATATATATACATTACTGATTTCAACCGTAAACTATGTCGTCATTGATGATAGCACAGAGATAGGTAATAATCTTTGACGTCAGTTTTAAATTTATTATGGGATTCAGCACGATGAATTTGCGAGGGAAGCTCGTTCCATAGACAAATAGCCTTGACCGTGAAGGAGTTACTAAAATACTTCGTCCGATGTGTAGGTGTCTCTAGCTTGAGTTTTTCCGCAGGCCGTAAGACTCTATCTGATCTGTCATGACCACGAAATTTAAAGTTCTCCTTTAAATAACTTGGAGTCATAGGATTGAACAATACACAGTACAGAAGAGAAACAATATGTAAATTCCGGCGAAAGCGAATGGGTAACCACTTGAGCTTTGAACGAAATTCGGAGAGATGGTCATATTTGCGCAAGCCAAATATAAACCTAATAGCAAGGTTTTGAATACGCTCAAGTTTATTAAGTTGGTCCTCGGTTAAATCAATATAGCTTGCGTCTGCATAATCGAGAATGGAGAGGAGTAAAGATTGTGCTAACATAATCTTAGTAGGAATGGGGAGAAAAGAACGTAGACGCCTGAGAGAACCCAAGGCAGCAAAGGTCTTTCTACTAAGCTCTTTTAATTGCTGAGACCACGAGAGAGTAGTGTCCAAATGGACACCAAGATTTTTCACAGTGGCACTATAAGGAATAACAACGCCATTTAATATAACTGCTGGAAGATTATCCCAATCAACCCTTGAAATCCAGCCAGCTCCACCAATAATAATAGCCTGGGACTTACAAGGATTGACTTTTAAACCATAACACTTACTCCATTCGCTGACAGCCACCAGGTCATCATTAATGGTAGAAATAGCAGAGGGCAAGTCTTCAAGAGTTGACTGAGTGTACACTTGGAGATCGTCTGTATACATGTGATAGAGAGAAGTGATAATTTGGGAAATTGAATTAATGAAGATAGCAAAGAGTAAAGGAGACAACACACCACCTTGAGGCACCCCAGCACGCAATTCACACCAAGATGAAAACTTATCTTCGATGCGAATACGTTGCCGTCGGCCTCTGAGATAACTCTGAAACCATCCAACCACTGATGGAGATATGTTAATAGAACGTAACAGACTCAGTAAGATGTCAAAATCGACAGAATTAAATGCATTGCTAAAATCCAGCAATACCAGCACAGTGAGCTGTTTATTATCCATGCCCCGTCGAATGTCGTCAGTAACTTTAACCAGCGCTGTAGTCGTACTATGACCCGACCGGAAACCAGACTGAAGGGGATTTAAAAGACAATTTCTGTTAAGGAATAGGTTCAATTGGTGGAACACTAGTTTCTCAAGAACTTTAGACAGAAATGGGAGAATGGAAATAGGGCGAAATTCAGAAAAATGTAAGGCATGAGCCTTTTTTGGGAGAGGAATAATTTGAGCACTTTTCCAAGCTTCAGGAAATTTAGACGTCGAGATAGATACATTTAAGATATGTGTTAGAACAAGAGTAACAACTTCCAGGATAGGTAAGATCATATTACGACTAACGCTGTCATCACTCACGGCATTGGACGAGATTGATAATATGTTCTTTTTAACATCACATTCAGACATCTTAATAACGAGGCAATAGAAATAGTAAGTATGATCAACTGCTATTTGAGGAGGATGCGTTCCAGCCTCCAGGGTCGGGCCGAAAATATATTGGGTTTTGTCAAGAAATTCTCATTAGGTTAGGAAGTTGACGGTGAATCATCCCCGTTCTTCGGAGAGCACGTCAAGCCGTTTTTTAATAACAAAATTTTGTTAACAACTGAAATTTTAATAACAAGGCACTGGAGACTCTGGGAGTCTCCATCCAATCAAGAGTCTGCGTTGATTGCGTAGTTATGTTTGTGTGTGTAGTTGTGCAGCTGGGTCGCGGCGACATGCGTTCTGTATCGACGTGGCACACAGTAGGGTACAAGGCAGTTAGAATTATTATATATTAGTACTTATGGCATATCCTTAGATTTAGGATTGGAGCTTAGTCGCTACTAGATACCTTCCTACAAACAATCCTACTAATCCTACTAATATTATAAATGCGAAAATTTGTGAGGATGGATGTATGGATGGATGGATGTTTGTCACACCACAAAAAATTGAAGCGATTTGGCTGAAATTTGCTCATACCCAGATTAACACATAGGCTACTTTTTATCCCGGAAAATTATGGATTTTCTGCGGGAGTAAAAAACCTTAATCCACGCGGACAAAGTCGCGTGTATTATCTAGTAGCTCCATAAATGCGGTAACGTGATTTCATAGTTTGTTCGGAAACGTCAAATAACATTGGCTGCTACGTGACTACGTGGGTACGCCAGTTCAGGCGTACTTTGAATTGCAGCAATTTACTAATACGCTGACGGTGTCTAGTAGTGAGTAAAGCGAGCGACTACCAATCTTAAATCTATGGGCATATCCATACTAACCTACTGGTGTATTTTTTCCACTGTAAATGTTATGGCTATCTCTCGGTGTATAGTGCCGTGACATAAGAGCATTGTTTGTCGACTGTCGATAGTTGAAGGTCGGGTTTATCAGTGCTGAGTAAACATTTGAACGCGATATCGATGAAATTTCGATGCACAATGCACTCTTTCCGGTTCGATAAGTAAATATGTCGATAGCTTTGAAAGGGTATTTTTTGAAAATGTTAAATTCCATAATGTTCTCCTCATCAAATTTAGGCCATGTCAGGCACTCAATGGAGACTAGCCAACTAAACAGCAGATATTATAGTGCACAAGTGTGTACGCAAACACTGATGCACTCTCTATTCGCCTACTCTCTATTTGTCGAGATCAGGCAGAGGCTTTACGTGCTCTGCGAGGCACGGGGGTGGTCACTGATAATGTAGATATTAGATACGGTAGATTTAACATTACCTCCTTATTTCTAATTTGAACTCGCAGAGATACTCCGAGCATAGCTCTCTCCATCGCCCGCTGAGTGACTCTGAGCCTTCTTATGAGGTCCATAGTTAGCGACAATGTTTCGGATCCATAAATCATCACTGGCAACACGCACAGTTCGAAGACTGGTGTTTTGGGACTCTACACAGGGATTTTGATGAGAAGATATCACGCACTTTCACGAGTTCTGCCCATCATACCGAATTTACTGAGAAATCATAAGAAATCTAATTGACCCCGTCGGGATTCAAACCCAGAACCCTCACTTACTTCCAAAGCGCTCACTACTGCTTTAGGAAGCTAAAAAACTAACATAATTATAGCTCTATCATACTATACTAATATAGTTAAAACTCGCTTAAAAAACATTTATAAGAATCTTTACATCGAAATCCTAGTTCTTAAAACGAAAAAAATACGGTATTACATATCTCTAATCTCTTAATATTTCCCCAAATTCTCACCGAATCCCAAGTCATTGATAACCCAACCAATTTAGATAAGAATCACATTAAACCCGCCCACAATTAGTTAGTAAGTCGTCGGTATCTATAATTAACAATAAAGGCCCGTGAAAGGTACCCTGACGCACCCCAAAACGATAAATCATACAAAAATGCCTTTAGAATTATGTGAATACCATAAAAAATTGTTAATCAGTTATTTCTTTTTACATATTATAATATCCTTTCGTAGTAAAGTTTCGTAAAAATATTCGTTTTTGTTTTATATAAATCGTATTTCTTCATAGCCTAACGGTTAAGGATACGGATTGAAAATTATAAGGGCAACAGTACGATGCCCATTTTATCGTATTCATAACAGAAGCTTTCTGTTTATTAGAGGCTTATTAGAGGCTAATATTCTTAAGAAAACTATTCATTATACATAAAATTATAGTTTCTGGAGTATAAAAAATGCATCCAATAAGCAAGAAAAACATACTAGTTGAATAGAATCGGTTCTAAAGCGCCCTGGCGTACACCCATCCAATAAATCATAAGAAGAAGAACATATTCGTACGATGTTAAATTATGTGACTACAAATAAAAGAGTTAGATCATAAATTTAAGATAAACGCCTTTTCAACCGAGCGTTGACTAATAAATTATGATTTACCCGTGTTGATAAAATATACTCAACACTGTCGAATGCTTGGATAGATACAAATTAAAATTGTTAAAGTTTCCACCATATATCTTAATACCGTCCAGCCCCAACAGTATAAATCACATTGCAATGAATTTATACAGTGCTTTATGTAACTGGCAATAGTAGACGATTGTAATTTGCAATCGTCACACGGTAGGCCTATAACTGATTTGAGGTGCTCATTTCATAGTCTGTCTGAGAGGTTCCCAAACTTTTTTTGCTCATAGACCCCTTTCAAAAGTTTGCTGGTTCCGGTGGACCCCCTGCAGCTAAATTTCTATCATATTTCCAGTCGACAAAAAATGTGAAGATAAATTATGAAAATTGGCGTTGCGAGTGAGTTCCGACCACGAAAACAACATTTTTTGAAAAAAAAAAAGAGAATTGATTGGTAAATTAATTAATTGTGAGTGGGTGTCAAAAGTAAAGTTGACCATTCAAAAAGAAGTGATTCCATCTCAAGCTTACATTTTTGACATCTACTCACAGCACAAAAACCAATCAATTCTTACTTATTTTATTTAGAAAACTCGGAGTGGTAAAAATAAAAAAATAGTATATTTTCTTGTGTTGTATTTATTCAAATACTATGTAAGTAACTATTAATTATTATTATTGTTATCATATTTTACAATATTATATTAAGTAAGTATAGTAAATCAAAATATAATTGTACCTACAATCAAAATTAAACATTAATAACGTAGGTAACGTAACTTAATGGGAGGGATGTACTTGATGTATTGACAGCAAATTATCAATATTTGGCTTTAGTTTTGTTAGGAATAACCGCAAATCTCCCCGTTCTGTGATATTCAATCTGCTCCTTTTTTTTGTTAAAAGGTTTGTTACGGCACTAAAACTTTTTTCGACAAGATACGACGAGGGAAACGCTATCAAAAGCTTTCTCGCAATTCCCCACAGTCCAGGATATTTTTCGGGTATTTCTGCCTGCAGCCAAAATGTTTGATACCCTCTTTTAAATTTCACCTTCAGCTCCTCATTAGTGCTAAGCTCGACTAGCTCCTCTTGTTCACATTCTCCACTTCCGTTTCATCAAATGGATTTATGATCCATGGTGGTATTTCCATTAACAGAATATCTTCAAATCTTATTTTGAAGTCATCATGCAGGGCGATTAAATGTTGAACGTATGTCTGAATATTCTCATCGAGGCATTCTACCTGTGACAAGTTTGGAAACTGGGAAAATTCGCTCGGAATGTTCCAATAAAAGCTGAAATTACACCCTTTGTTTTTATTAAATTGAGGCTGTCCCCTTGTAGTTGTAAGTTAATATCATTAAATTTTTTGAACAAATCCGTCAAATACGCGATGTCTGCTTTGAATTTGATCAGGTTACCTTTTAAATTTGGATCTTTACTTTCCAGAAATTCTAAAACTGATTCAAAGAGTGAGTAAAATCTTGTTAAACATGCACCTCTCGACAACCAGCGTACTTCAGTATGTAAGAGCAATCGTTGGAAGTCTTCATCATTTTCATCGCACAATAGGCTATTTGACTACTTTTAGAAAATCATCTTAAATTGTTAATAATGCTATGCTGAAGCTAACGAAACATATATTTCGGCATAATTTTCATTATTTTTCATAAAAATCGAGAAATAAATTCAAAAAAATAAATTGCCGCCGAAACGTTCCATTTGCTCTCATGACGTAACAGTTCACATTTCAAACAATGACAATTTTATAATATGTGTTTAGGCCGCGTGTCGCATACTATTTGGTATTTAATAAAATAGTAACGATGAAAAACAGACGAAATTAGCCTATTACGCCGCACAAACACGTCGAAATGTATTGACAAAATGAGAATTCCATATGTGGTTTGGACTGTGACGTCATTCGAGATCACGGAACGTTTTCGATCACGTGACCATGGCCAGAATTATAGCAATTTTATTTAATGTTTTCTAATTAAATAAAGCTTTATTTTTTAGTTTTGTCGCATGGAATAATGTTTTTAGATAATAATCTTTTAGGATGACACCAGTTGAAACGATATTTTTATTATAGTCAAATACCCTATTGTGCAAATAAACGCGTATTCAATGCATTGCTTTTTATTTTGTTAACTGCATTAATCACAAATTGAAGTGATTGGTGCAATCTATCACTCAAATTTTTCGCTACTAGGTGTTGTCGGTGGATGACACAGTGAATTGCAGTTACCTCTGGTATAATTTTTTTAAGATGGCTTATAAACCCACGATATCGCCCGACCATGGCAGGAGCTCCATCTGTTGCCACCGAAATAACATTTGTGAATGGAATTGATTTTTCCTTAAATTATTATATTGGTGAAGAATCAAACAAGTTCATGCAAGATTGCAAGCACACACACCACCCACAAGTCGTATTTGGTCCCTTTGCACGTCTGAACAAGCGTTGCAGACGGCGCGTCGGCGGCGGGCGGCTTTGAATATAAGGCGGGCGGCCGCGGCGGTGCTTTGCAAGTCTCGACTCACACACAAGTCGTATTTTGTCCCCTTGCACGTCTGAACAAGCGTTGCGGACGGCGCGTCGGCGGGCGGCTTTGAGTATAAGGCGGGCGGCCGCGGCGGTGCTTTGCAAGTCTCGACACGTTGTACTGATTATGGAATATTACAAGTTTTTACAACAGTCGCTGAGCTTCTTAAAATATTATCTGCCTACATTGATAGGTGAAGTCAAGCCAACATTTTAGTTCTTCACTATCGAAACCAGATAAATTTTCGTGGACCCCCGCTTACGAATTGTGGACCCCCATTTTTCTGTCACGCCAACGTAGACCCCCGTCGAGTCTCCCGTGGACCCCTGGGGGTCCACCTGGACCACTTTGGGAATTACCTAGACAAACAGCACCCGTAGCCATGTTACACTTACGATTGTCTATTTCTCTTTCTACGATAGCAAACGCTTGAAGGTTTGGCTAGGGCTAGACTAGATGGCGCAGCAGCTGATCAAAGACAGAAGTGTATTGATAATAATATTTCGCGGCATTTTGTATTTTAAATGTTTTTTTAGCATTATGCATAAATTATTCACTGTAGTATCCATTTAGAATGCACATTAAAATAAGTAGGTAATTTAAGCGCCATCTAGTTAGCAATGTTGAAAGGTTTGAGTTTCAAAATCGAAAACTAGATGGCGCTTAAGTAGTGGTGTGTGAGTGGTATTCTATAAAATTGATAGCATTATGTATTGTAACGATCGCAATGGCCTCTGATTGGCCGGTACTCTACCGCTATTGGTTAAAATGCATTGATGCAGCAACAACGCCATAAATTCAGCCAATCAGAGGTCACTGCGGTCATTTTCAGAGAATACCACTACTGGATAAAAAGTTTCGGGATTGTTTAAAAATGATACTACACTTTAAAGATGTTTGCAGTCACCTCTGGTTAAGCACTGACTAGCATTCTCACCAGCAGTTCAACCGCCAAGGTGTGGAGCGCCCTTCCAGCATCCGTGTTTCCTGCTACCTATAATTTGGGTTCCTTCCTTCCTTTGTTGGAACGTAGTTCCTTATCGCGCGGTGCGGAAGGGGGCTAGACGGTTCGACACTTTTTTGAAACCGACACTTTTTAGGGTTCCGTACCCAAAGGGTACTAACGGGACCCTATTATTAAGCCTACGCTGTCCGTCCGTCCGTCCGTCCGTCCGTCCGTCTGTCAGCGGGCTGTATCTCGTAAACCGTAATAGATAGACAGATGAAATTTTCACATATTATGTATTTCTATTGCCGCTATAACAACAAATAATAAAAATTAAATTAAATTAAAAAAATTAAATTAAAAAGGGTAGGTGGGTAGATGGAAATCTTTTAATTTAATTATTTTAACGGAACCCTAAAAGAGCGAGGCCCGACTCGCACTTGGCCGATTTTTAATGTGAATTTGGCATTGTGTTCGATATTTTCGCGGTACAATATTGGGTCTCCGTAGCCTTGTGGAGCTCGACAGACTGAATTT
This sequence comes from Oeneis ivallda, assembly GCA_029955525.1. Lineage (NCBI taxonomy): Eukaryota > Metazoa > Arthropoda > Insecta > Lepidoptera > Nymphalidae > Oeneis > Oeneis ivallda. Next base: position 21,715,046 of record JARPMR010000021.1, read on the forward strand.
TCTATTTTCAATTTTATTTTAAATAATTTCTACATGTGAAATTTTTCCCTAATTTTTTATAACTTATTTTTAAGTTATAAAAAATTAGGGAAAGGTTCCACATGTAGAAATTATTTAAAATAAAATTGAAAATGGAAAATTCGGTCTGTCGAGCTAGGATTCGAACTATCGACCTTTGGCTGTTTGGCGACTGTGGAAACCACAAGGCTACGGAGATCTAATATTGTAGTGTGGAAATGTTGAGCACAATGCCAAATTAATTAATCGAAAGGAACTTCGTTCCATCCGGGTGTCCCTTGACACCTCACAAGTTTTTTTTACTAATAGATAGGCTTGTGCTTGACGACAATCAACGCTGGGAAGCACTAATGAGGTCTAGGTTGGAGCGCGCTTGCCCAGAAGATGTGTATTCATTCTTGGCTTGAAGGTAATCAATTTATAGGTGGCAGGAAACACAGATGCTGGAATTGCGTTCCACACCTTAGCGGTTCGTTTCAGAAACGTTGAACTAAAACGTTTCATGCGAGTAGGTTGGATGTCAACCACGTAAGGGTGCCAACGCTCGTGGCTTCTTGCAGTTCTGTAGTAAAACGGCGAAGGAGGCACAAGATTGTGAAGTTCTTGAGCGCACTCTTTAACTTCCTTTTCCTTGATGGTTCAAGGAAAAGGAAGAGAGAATAGGCGTGTTTTAGGCTAGCGCGCTCTAACAAGCGCTAGTCTATTTCTCAATAAAAAGTATACTCCATCCGAAAAAAGAACAATCATACTGTTTTTACCAGTAGACCGTAGAAGATTAGGTATATCGATCTATGTCTGGAACGTAAGTTATAATGTAGTTTACTACTCAGTTAACCTATTGGCTTTATCGGTCTTATTTACGACATTCAAACGATTGTATTCATTTATGGTATTTAGATGAGTAGTCATTTAATTTTCTTACCAAAGGGCTGAAGCAACACTGTCATGCTGGAAATAATACATAATTATAATGTTAACAATGTAGATTTTTTGTGGATTTTGATTTAAAAATATAAGAAACAGTAATAGTAATAATAAACTAACTCAAAAGTCAAAACAAGCGTCAATAGCACACTGGTCAAGGCACGGACTGAAAAACGTAAGGTCGCAGGTTCGATCCCCGCCCGTTCCCTTTTGTTGTACCCACTCCTAGCACAAGCTTTCGCTACTTGGAGGGTAGAGGGGACTATTAAAGTCATATTTAGCTTGGCTTAAAAAAAAAAATTACCTAACTCACATTGCATTGCATTTATAATAGGTATCACATGTGCTTCAACGGTGAAGAAAAACATCGTGAGGAAACCTGCACGCCTGAGAGTTCTCCATAATGTTCGTAAAGGTGTGTGAAGTCCGGTGGACTATGGCCTATGGCCTTCTCATTCTGAGAGTAGCAGTGGGCCGTGGGCCGGCGATGGATTGAGATCATCATCATCAAAAACAGCAGCAGAAACTCATCAACGGCTCTCTACTGAGCGCAGGTCTCCTCTCAGAGAAGGGTTGGAACCTTCGAGAACATTATGAAAAATCTCAGACGTGCAGGTTCCCTCACGATGTTTTCCTTCACCGTTGAAGCATGTGATATTTAATTGCTTAAACGCACATAACTCAGAACCCTCTCCGACATTATTCTAAGAAAACACCTACTATCGGAGTCATAGAAAGAGCCACGACCCTCAATAATGAGACGGTGTGTGAGAGCGAGAAATCAGGCTGGCTGTGGTACTTGCTATTTATTAGTAATAATGAGAGTTTCATTTTTATGAGCCGGCACATAACGACCTTCAATTGATATCAGACATTGATCAATTAATGCAATTTTATATTTGATCTTAACGTGCACTTTGGTCGAATTTCATTTAATTGTGGTATGCTTTTGATTCAGGTAAGTGGAGAAACCGTTGGCAGGTCACTTACTAACTGTTACAGTTTACTAGAAGGGAGTTAGTAATCATAAAATTCAAAATTATATATTTCACGTAGGCCAATATGTGTCTCTTATAACATATCATGACTCTACCACCGGTTCGGAAAGCGGATTCTGCTGAGAAGAGCCGGCAAGAAACTCAGCAGTTGCTCTTTTCAAAATAATCATTTTTTAGGTTACCTCCCCTACATGTAAAGTGGGGATGAATTTTTTGAATTACTTTTCCTTCCTAGGGATGAAATGAAGACCTTTCTGCCCGAAGAACCTCCGCCTACTTTCTGTACCTACTCTATGTACATGAGATAAAAAATATACTTGATATTATAATATGAGTTAAACAGTTCACGCTTGGTTAAATTCATTAGGATTAAATGTTTTTTGTCTCAGTAACCTGAGAGTTGAGACATGTCGGTCAGGAATTCGATCCCGGCTGAGGCAAAAAACGGATTAGGCGGGTCATATTTTTACTCTAATGAACAAGAATTTTTTAACAATTTTTTTTCTTGTTGCATTACTGACTTTTCCAAGATAAAGAAGGATAAAGACTTGTTTCTTTTAGAAATTATTAGAATTGTCTAGAGAAGGGGTTTTATAAATCCAACCAAAGGAAAAAAGTACAATAAATAACAAACAAAAGAAACAAATCAAAGAGTGAAAAGAAGAGCTGATGCTGCAGCATCAAGTAGTCTGCGGGATACCCAACTCCTCAGCAACTTACAGCAGATATAGTGTGTTTGGGCTCATTAGAATGGTCTCAATGAGTAGGTGTTAGATAGATGATGATCGAGGATCGAGGAGGATCTGATGATGGAGCAGAAAACTGGGTAACGAGATGTCAGGTATATCGTAGGTACACAATCCGGCCATAGATTCACATGTCAGGGATGTTATAAATTTTCAATTTGCACTTGTATAGTACTACTGAACAAAATCAGTATGAAGGATGTTATATCGAATTGTTGATGTCGATGTTATAGTTTTCAAACTTTTTTCTCTTGACGTGATAGCGTCTTATAAATCGATGAACGCCGGCTGCACGCACGAAAAAGTGTCACGTTCCGCCTGAGCCTGCGCGTGCAATCGAGAGCGCGGAACAAGCGATAGAGAGGCACGATCGGCCCAAGCGTTGGCTTGTGTGTAGAAAATTGTAATTATCAATTAACTCCTTTGTATTATACAAAATAATGATAATTCAGTGATAATAATTCAATTCAATCCAATTCATAAAAGCGTGCAATTTTTCATAATTGTTTCTTTATGACGTTATCACGTAAAACTATATCGTCCGTAAACCGACTTTACAGACAGCTAATTTTTTTTCTGAACGATCAGGTAGCAGGTTCACCAACATTCAAACTATATAATTAGCTGTAACGACGGTAAGGGTTAACTCACGGCTAACCGCAAAGGGCGAAAGGGTTTAAGGGCTAAGCCTGGAAACCTCACAAAGAGAAACCTTACGATTTGACGAGTTTGACACTCACACCCTCATTAGTGTTGTACTTTAGTGTTGTACTCTGGTCTTATGGTTAGTACGTTCGACTGCAAATGATGTGGTCCCGGGTTCGGTTCCCGGGTCGGCTAAAAAATGTTTCTGTCAAGAAATTCTCAGTACTAGCCCGGAGTTACGAAGTTGGCGGGTAGTCACCCCCGTGCCTCGGAGAGCACGTAAAGCCGTCGGTCCTGCGCCTGATCTCTCTCCGGTCTTATCGGATTTTTGTGCCATCGGACTATGAGAGTGAGGGAATAGAGAGTGCACCTGTGTTTGCGCACACACTTGTGCACTTTACCCAATATCTCCCGCGCAGATGTCTCTTTGTGTAGATTGTGTGGAGCAATGGAATGACGACGTGATTTTTTATATGAGTATAGTTGAGGACTTGGTTTTTAGTAAGTATGTAAGAGTAACTTAGGTTACATTATACCTATCCAGGAAAAAATAGGATTCCAGCGGGATTTTTAAAATTCAACAAGGGAAGAGTGAAAAATATTTTTTGCAAATACCCTAATTGTGCAGTATTCGGCGTAATATAAAGGTTCGGTCGGGAGCACATTAAATTATTTTAAATATTTATCTAATTTTTCTCTAATATAAATTCATGATTGGAGACACTTAAGCTAAGCGTCCCGGATTTCAAAAGAAGTCCCGTTTTTTCTAAGTTTAAGCATAGATAAAATAAAAAATAATTTATCTATGGTTTAAGAAACCTTCACATCTTAACCATATTACTTACAGTTAGGTATATTAGACGCGAAAACCGCACTTAAGAAGTAGCCGATGTAAACGTGGTTAGATAGTTATTAAAGTGTAATTTATGTAACTTCATAATAAGTTAAAAATAATTATATTTTAAAGCCTACATTTTAAGTATTTTGTCGCTGGTAGAATATTTTTCTGCGCTAGTCAAAATAATCATTCTCGATGTAACTTTAAAACTGAACGAACTTTACAGTTTATGTTGTATTAAGTTTCATTTTCGCTCACGTAAGTAAACTTAAACTCTAAGTCTATTTGGTAATTAAGGTGGGAAAAAGATTAGAAACCAACAGTTTTCGGAGAAATTAGCGAACGCAATGTAAATACATACATGCCAAGAGTATTAAACAGCCAGTCATTACTATAGCGATGCTAAATACGTGCTTCGTTAGATGAGATTGGACGGTGTTGCTAGAGGCAACTGGCAGGTGCGTTCTGAGAATATGCGTTGTCACTATTTAAGCCTCAATAGCTTAACTTAAAGATGCGGACTGAAACCTGAAAGGTCACAGGTTCGATCCCCGCCCGTTGCACTATTGTCGTACCCACTCCTAACACAAGCTTTCCGCTTATTTGGAGGAGAGAGGAGCGTATTATTAGTCAAAGTCAGCTTGGCTAATTTACGATCTAAAAAACTATAGGTACTATGACAGTGTTCTTTTTTTCAAGTCTGAAAGAGATCAATCGCCGAATCCAACTCGGCTGGGCAGCGTTCGGGAAGCTCCGAGATGTCTTCTCGTCCAAAACCCCTCAGTGCCTGAAGACTAAAGTCTTCGAACAGTGCGTGTTGCCAGTGATGACTTACGGATCCGAGACACAGTCGCTAACTGTGGGCATCATAAGAAGGCTCAGGGTCACTCAGCGGGTGATGGAGGGAGCTATGCTTGGAGTATCCCTGCGAGATCAAACCAGAAATGAGGAGATCCGTAGGAGAACCAAAGTCACCGACATAGATCAGCGAGTCGCGACGCTGAAGTGGAATTGGGCGGGGCACATAGTTCGAAGAGCTAATGGTGTTCCAAGATGGTGAAGTTGCGACCCCGCACCGGAAAGCGCAGTGTTGGCAGACCCCACCAGGTGGACCGACGACATCAAACGAGTCGCAGGGAGCCGCTGGATGCAGGCGGCGCATGACCGAGGCGTGTAGAAGTCGATGCGTCTCTTGTCCAGATGTGGACGTCTATCGGTTGATCGATATCGATACAGCAGTGAGTGTTTGATGACTACAAAGCTGACGAAATGACGGCTAAGCCAAAACAACAATAGGTATTGTTTCAATTCAAACTCACCAAAATATTTTCCTTTCGAAATTGAAGAATTTTCCCGGAAGATTGTGATCGGTCTGTCTGCGCAGAAATAACTCCTAAACTAATACAGCTCGTATTTGTTTTGGCTGCCGGTTTGTCTCTGAAAATGTTTGCTTTGAGATAAAAGTGGTCTACTCTATGGCTTTATTTTGAAAGTAAAGGAGTTGTCCAAAATTGGTTTTTTAAATTTGAATTTAACTAACAAGGATGATTTTAATGTAGTTGGATAAAGATCCCAAAAGGCTTCTATCAAAATAATTTACAGATTTTTTAAAGCCTCCGATAATAAAAAAAAATTTTTTGTTTTGACTCATTTTTTTGCTTGTGATTTGTCGTAATTCCTTGTTCCATGTGATTTATACACCGGTAAAAAACTGAAAATATTCTATGTAAGTTGTCAATGTCAGATGATTGTCAGGAACAAATAATTTCATTTTCGAATAGGCAGTTCAAAAGTACCTAGTCGTAATTCCTAGTTCCTGGTCCTGTGATTCCTAGTTCCATGGTTCAAAATGACATTTATTTGGTTCAAAATGACATTTACGTGACATTAACCGGTGCCAGATTTGATATTCTATAGATTATAAAAGTTTTTAGTGTTACCATCCATTGAAAAATATTTTCTACAAACGGTATTTTTCATAATTAATTTAAAAAAAACCGAGGACTCTAAAATTATTATTTTTATGGCGTTTAATTTTATTTTTTTTTTCTCTTTCACGTGATGACAGTTTGGTTCTGGTTAATGGACACTCAGAACTAAAAAACCACCCTCCATACTAAACTAGGACATGTCTTTTAAAATTGAGTCCGTATTTCTGAGAATCGGGAAATTTATAATTTGGAGACATTTTTTATTATCAAATTATTGGTGAATTGGGTCACACAATAATTATTTAATATAAAAAAATCTTTTTAAAAAACCGACTTCAAACGCCCGCACTACAAAGTATATAATTTATTGTAGATTTTTTTTAAACCGCTCAACCGATTTCGATAAAATTTCAATGGGACCACCTGGGAAGTATACCCTTTCAATCAAAAAAGAATTTTCCGAATCGGTTCAGGCGTCTTCTAGTAGGTAATCGGTGAACATCAAAACATAAAAAAAAAGATTCCAACGAATTGATAACCTCCTCCTTTTTTGAATTCGGTTAAAATAGGATTATGTAAGATCTGGGCAAGTTTGTGGTAGATAAATTCGGGATGCTAAAAGTCGGGACAAAATTATTTTGAAATTTAAATTACTGTGGGTAATTGCGGGACAATTAAACATCGGGATTTTTTTGAATTAGGGTGCTACAAAAACGCCAAAGTTTTAGTATGCCAACCCACACTTGGCCAGCGGCGGACTATGGCCTAAACCTAAACCCTTGTCATTTGAGACGCGGCTTGTGCCCAATAGTGGCCCGTCGAAGGGTTGAGATGAAATGAATGAGTTACATGACAGAAGATTCGCTAATGTGCGCTGACCCTGAAGGTGTCCACTGAAATGGAGCGGAGCGGAGACGTCGAGAGCGCAGACCAATCTGTGTACCAATTATTTTTTACTAAAGTGTTAACCTACACTTAAGGTGGAAGACACAGTTCTGCCCGCGAAATTCAAATTTAATTTGGTTTTTCGCAATTTGTAAACTAATACGACAAAGTAGACTTATGGCATTCTAATTGCGACAATGGCAGTATCAACTTCACAGGTTTATATATAAATTTTTACTTGAAAGAGTCCAGTTTAAGAAATTAATCAAAATATCGACTAATTTGTGAGTAACTCACGTCCAACTCAGTATTTTGATTAATTTCTTAAACTGGTCACTTTCAAGTAAAGATTTTTATGTAAACCTGTGAAGATGATAATTCTACTGGCGCAATTAGAATGCCACTAGCCTAGTTTATCGTATGAGTTTACAAATTGCGAAAAACCAAATTAAATTTGAATTTCGCGGACAGACTCGTATAATCATCCTTAAGGAAATATCAGAATAAATTTATAAACAATATTTGATATCTGTTTATAAATTTATTCTGTGTACCAATTGTCTAAGATTCATTCTATTGATCGTATTCGTATTCGATGACATTAGCGTCTAAATAAAATAATCCTTGATGGTATTGATTTAAAGTCACAAATTCAGTACAACCGATTTTAACATGAAGCGTTATGGAGCTTATCGTACATACTTATACGTATAAGTATGCATACACGAAATTGAGCTCTAATTCAATACCGTTATGGTTTATTTTACTTTAACGCTAATGTCATCGAATACGATTACTATCAATGGGATAACTTAACACAATCGCACCTATCATTGATAAATGGAGCGATGATTTCATGACTTCATATCTCAAAATTGCCACTAGTCCACCAAAAGCTCCGCTCCACTCCGCTCCAGTGGACCAGCAGCCTAACACTGTAGTCGACACGCGTCGCCACTCACAGTCCCGGCCGACAAACCGTCAGCTAATCAGCTCCCTTTGTTACACGGGACATATTTGCATATTTGCATTTGCTCTCCGAGGGCGGCGTAGGGATGTCAAGCGGAAATCGGGACAGGAATTCGGGACATTAAAACATCGGAACTGTGCGAAAAGCGGTTTAAATCGGGACCGAGTCAAAAGACTACCTAATTATAGCTTAATAATGGGTTGCTTTTATAGATCTGTCTGTTTTTCTGTTTTTGTTGCTTTGGTGCAATAAAGCTTTTCTTATTTCTACCACCACTAATTACTACTACCTAACATCAAACTCCTTTATAGGAAAAAATGTAAGATCCTAATCGCCTGAAGATATATCCACTTCACACTATTTCGGTTGAAACGGCATTATCATCATCAGAAACACTTCAACTACTCACTACTGCGCGGTCTCCTCTCAGAGAAGGGTTATAGGCCATAGACCACCACGTTGGCTCAATGCGAATTGGCAGCTTTTACACACGTTTGAGAACATTATGGAGAACTCACAAGTATGCAGGTTTCCTCACAGTGTTTGCCTTCACCGTTAAAGCATGTGATATTTGATTGCTTAATTTTCTTAGACAGGTTCTACATTGTTGTTTGTTGTTATAATAATTAATTTTATATTTTTACCGGTATTTTATTGTTTTAGCATTCCATGTATCATGTATGTATGTGACTATTCACGAAAGTTCTATCATTGCGAATAAAGTAGGTACTGACCCGATTTTGATGGTCTGGGTTACATAGGCCACATTTTATACTGAACAATATGGCGGAGGTATATCCAATTTTCAACCGACTTCAAAAAAGGAGGAGGTTATCAATTCGTCGGAATCTTTTTTTTTTGTATGTTCACCGATTACTCGAAGACGCCTGAACCGATTTGGGAAGTTCTTTATTTGTTTGAAAGGCTATACTCCCCAGGTGGTCCCATATAAATTTTTATCGAAATCGGTTGAGTGGTTTTTAAAATATCAACAATAAATTATGTACTTTATAGTGTGTGTGTAATGTAGTAAAGCCGGAGTTTGACGTCGGTTGTTTAAAAAGAATTTTTTATATTAAATTATCCGTAGACGGGTATCATTTTTCAACCTTGTATCCTTTTTCCGGGACGGTCATATTTAATCGGGACAACCTATAAGTCTATCGTCCCAACCCTGCGCCTGTGTGCCGTTCGCAATGTATTGTATTGCGTTGTGAAGGGACCGAGTAACGGTTTGCTGAATTTGGATTTTGAATTTTTTATTGCTTACGTCATTACTACGTCATAGCTTTGTGTCATTATTGATTGACTCTGCGTTGTATTCCTCACTAGCTTATGTCCGCAACTTCGTCCATTGGGCGAAACTCTTTGTTTTACCGGGATAAAAAGTAACTTATGCAACTCTATACTTACCTAGGTATTTAATTATATCCTACCATTCTAGCTGTTGATTTCGTTGATTTTCCGGGATAAAAGTAATCTATGTCACTCTGCAGGTCCTTAACTATGCTAAATCGGTTCGCAGCTCTGTTGCGGCATGATTGAAAGACAAACCAACAAACAAAAACAGTTTCGTATATTTTGTAGTAAGGATTAGTAGAGATAATGTAATTGGCAAACGTTACTTCTTACGTCTTACTAAGTGTGTTTGTTTTTGGTTTGTTGGTTTGACCTTCAATCACGCTGCAAAAGAGCTACGGATCGATGTGATTTTTGCTAGGGTGTAGTTGAGGACCTGGGGAGCGACAAAGGCTATGTTTTGTCCCGGAAAATCAAAGAAATCCCGCGGGATTCTAAAACTAAATCCACTCAGACAAAGTCGTCGGCTAACACTAGTACCTAGTTGATATTTAAGTGCACATGCACTGCAATGCATAAATAATTCACGCGATGCCATACTTGCGCTGCCTCCCGGCTCGACACGTTTTAGTTCTAAACTGCGAGAGTAAAATCAAAAACCACTTTAAACACCCCGACCCTACGCAAGCGGACCCTTGGCACAATCGACCCCCGAGCTACTGAAAATTAGTTCTTTAAACATGAAAAATAGCGTTTATAACCCTGCAGCTACTCGCTATGGTTTAAAAGGACCCTAAGCTATTGAAAACTAGTTTTTACAGCTGGAAAATAGTGTTTAAAATCGTTTAGCACCTAAAAGTGCTAAGTTTGAAACGAGGCGCATGTTAAAACAGTCCTTAAATCGTTGGGGTAGAGTTCAAATTGTTAAAAAATAATTCAAAATGGCGGTGTTAAGGGTGAACACGTGCTGTTTCCCATTGAGTGACCCACGCAGTGGTGGAATTTTGAGATTCAGATCTGGTTTGATGAGAAACAAAGATTCTTTGTAAAGGAATTAGGAATTTAATGGAAAGGCGTGTCAATTTTAATTGATAGGGATGAAATGGCAGTTCGGTATAAGGGTGATGTGATGGGGTTGGATGGAAGCGCTAGGTTTTTAAAAATCTCGCCGGGACCGTCTGTTCTTCCGGGATAAATGTTAGCTTTTGACACTCTCCCAGTCTTCAATTATACTAATGCAAAAATTCGCGTTGATCTTTTGCTCCGTTGCTGCGTGATTGAAGGACAAACCAACAAAAAACACTTTCACATAATTTATAATATTTAAGCACTGATTACATAAATATGACTATTCCGTGTATTTAAGAATTGGTTTGTCCTACAATCATGAAGCAACGGAGTAAAGAATAAACGTCATTTTTGCATGTAGCCTATGTCATTCTTCAGATTATGGAGGTAGGTACATAATCTGAAGAATGACATGCACATGGTTACTTTTTATCCCGGAAAAACAAAGAATTCCCGCGGGATTTCTCAAAACGTGGGCAAAAGGTAGGTATTGTTTTTATACTTATTTTATGGTTATGGTTCAACATATTTTGATTGTTTCCAAAGGCATTGTAGAGTATGTGGGGTAGGATTGACCCTATCGCTGTCCCTGTCCAACCTGGGTCAAACGAAAGAGAAACCTGTTGACCCCTTTTTGCCCGTGTTTTTTTGCGGTTATGAGTTTTAATTATTTGGTCGTTCCAATGTTTTATGATATTAACATCGTGATAGGGAAGTTTGTGGTTTGAGGTACATGTTTGACGACCTCCCTGGCTCAGTGGTGAGCGCTGTTGTCTTATAACTGGGAGGTCTCGGGTTCGATTCCCGGCGGGGTCAATTTAGGAATTTATAATTTCTGAAATGTCTGGTCTGGTCTGGTCTGGGAGGCTTTGGCCGTGGTTAGTTACCACCCTACCGCCAAACACGTGCCGCCAAGCGATTTAGCTTTCCGGCACGATGGCGTGTAGAAAGAGAAACCAATTAGGGGTATGGGTTGAACGTTAGCCCGCTACCATCTTAGACTGCTTCGTCACTTACCATCAGGTGAGATCGCAGTCAAGGACTAGCTTGTGTCATCGAATAAAAAAAAATGTTATACCTACCCGACTAAACCAAAGCTGACAGGAAGTGGTATTATTTTAGCAGTCTATGTATTTATACAATCACTGTGCAGTTGTATGTATGTTTATTTTGCAAGATCAAATCAGAAATGAGCAGATCCGTAGGAGAACTATAGTCCCCGACGTAGCTCAGCGAGTCGCGAATCTGAAGTGGAAATGGGCGGGACACATAGTTTGAAGAGCTGATGGTCGTTGGGGTCCCAAGGTGCTGGAGTGGCGACCCCGCATCGGGAAGCATAGTGTTAGCAGACCTCCCACCACCATCAAACGAGTCGCAGGGAGCCGCTGGATTCAGGCGGCGCAAGACCAAAGTCTGTGGAAATCCATACAAGAGACCTTTCTCCAGCAGTGGACGTCTATCGGTTGACAAAGAAGAAGAAATTGTATATTTACTTAGGTATATCATCGTAGTACCTTAAGGTTGAAGACACGGATCTGCCCGCGAAATTCAAATTTAATTTGGTTTTTCGCATTTTGTAAACTAATACGACAAAGTAGGCTTATGGCATTCTAATTGCGCCAGTGGAATTATCATCTTCACAGGTTTACATAAAAATCTTTACTTGAAAGTGACCAGTTTAAGAAATTAATCAAAATACTGAGTTGGACGTGAGTTACTCACAAATTAGTCGATATTTTGATTAATTTCTTAAACTGGACACTGAAGTAAAATTTTTTATATAAACCTGTGAAGATGATACTGATACCGGTTTTGATGAATGACTCAATCGATTCGCTCTTATTATGGTCCGGGTGAAATACGCTACATGTTATGGGAAATCAATATGCCAGATGTTACAACCAATTTTCTGTAAGTTTATGGGTTGCAGTTTTTAAACTTTTTCTTCTTAGTAAAAAGGTCTTTCAAAAAAGGAGCAGGTTATCAATTCATCTAATTTTTTTGTTTTTAGGGTTCCGTACCCAAAGGGTACCAACGGGACCCTATTACTAAGCCTACGCTGTTCGTCCGTCCGTCCGTCCGTCCGTCCGTCTTTCAGCGGGCTGTATCTCGTAAGCCGTAATAGATAGACAGATGAAATTTTCACATATTATGTATTTCTATTGCCGCTATAACAACAAATAATAAAAATTAAATTAAATTAAAAAAATTAAATAAAAATATTTCCATGGGTACATGGAAATATTTTTATTTAATTTTTTTTAACGGAACCCTAAAAGAGCGAGGCCCGACTCGCACTTGGCCGATTTTTTTGTTTCACAGGATATATAAGTTTCCCAGGTGGTCCCATTGAAATATTATCGAATAAATTATAATATGTAGTGGTATGGGCGTTTGAAGTAGGTTTAAAAAAAAAATTATATTAAATTATACTATAATAGGTAATACTTACAAAATAGTCTGATATTATGCAATGCAAATATACCAATAAGTATCTAAACATCGCCAAGTAAAATTCAACCAACGAATAAAATTAACGTTCTAACAGATTGCCAGTGCAAATCTGTCAAAATTGTCAAAATTCATCTGTTAAAGTTTCCTGGGCAAAGTAAAAAAATGTAGTTAAAATAGACCCTAAGTACCTACCTACTATACGAGTGCTTACAACTTCTTAATATTAATAGAGATTAATTATTATAATGCCCATTAATAATAATAGTAGATTGTTACACAAGGGACGTAAGTAAGCTATTACAGAACAAGATCCAATTTGGCGCCAGTGCGAGCGCAGCTCGCATAGGGCGCTAATGGATCGCGTGCACCCGAGATATTTAGTCACACGAGCGAGCGCAGCGAGCGAGGGTGAATATAGTTCGAGGGTGTAATAGCTACTTGCAACCGAGGTAAGCATTCTACTTTATATCATTCTTGCGAGGTAAATAAAACATTGGTAATGCAAAGTTGCTTTTAGCATAGAGTAAAAACACCACAATGACGGTGGTTTGTAGCTTTTTGACAGCATATTGAAATAAGAAAGCAAAACACATTCTGCCAAAGATGTAATTCCTTTCTTTGCACGCCATTTGTTGAATTCTTCGTAAGTTTTCACGTAGCGCTCTTTGGACTTATCCGGCAAAAGGTTTTGCATCATTTGTTCTGCTTCAAGCAAACAAAAATCAGGCTCTCCTCCTTTTTCATCATCTGATGAAGTGCTTGACATTGTTGTAAATAACTTAAATCCCTTTACGAACAAACTTCACAAACTTTCAGATCAAATGAAATGCCGCCATTTCCATTTTTTTTCGTAAATAGTTTTCTATTTTTTTTTTACGGCTCTGAGTTCCAAGGAGTTTTGCATAGTTTGAAATGTATGGAAATTAAATGCCGCCATGTTCAGTGTTTTTTTTTTCAGTAAAAAGTTTTCTTACCATTTTATAAGAAAAGTGATTATTTACCAAGGAGTTTTGCATAGCTTGAACTGTAATGTGAACATTACAATTCAAGCATAGTGCGACGTAATGTTGCCTTGAATTGCAAACACCAACTTACAAGGAGACTTTCCACCATAGTAATCCCTAGTTACTGAGCAAGTATGATATAATAATATATTCTATACACGTGCTTACTGTAATGTTTTATGAATAGATTACAAAAATAACCCTTAAAAGTATGTAATGTACAGTTTAAAATCGCATGTTCACAGAAATCTGTACCGGTCAATGACCCGTGTTAATAAATTTAATAAGTATGGGGTAGCTTCTATTGAGATCTGTTTAGTTGAGGTGCACTCTCGGCAGATATTGGATTAAGTAGCTTTTAACCTCTGAGTCAATGGACGCGGGCCAGGGTTCAACACTCGGTTGAAAACCCTATACTCCTATCTATATTAATACTAATAATATTATAAAGAGGAAAGATTTTTTGTTGTTTTTGTTATGTATCTTTGTCCACGCATTTCTCCGAAACTTTTAATCGGATTGTGAGCATTCTTTTTTATTTGTTTACATTTACTTCAACTTAGGGATCAGTAAGAGTTTCATCAAAATCGGTTCAGTAGTTTTCAAGATATGAACATGTTTCCCATTTCAGTTATTCTTTATTTGGGTATATTGAAGTCGGTTTAATTTTTTCTGAATTATAGCTTGTGTCATGTTCAGCTTGGCTAATATACTTTAAAAAGAATCGATGCCTAAATCGATTATGGAGAACTCTCAGGCGTGCAGGTTTCCTCGCGATATTTTCCTTCACCGTTAAACATTGAATTATTATGTACTAAATTCCGTTAAAGCATGTGAATGTGATATTTAATTCCTTAAACGCACATCATCATTCATCATCATCATCAGCAACCCATCAACGGCTCACTACTGAGCGCAGGTCTCCTCTCAGAGAAGGGTTATAGGCCATAGTCCACCACGCTGGCCCAATGCGAATTGGCGGACTTCACACACCTTCAAGAACATTATGAAGAACTCTCAGGTGTGCAGGTTTCCTCACGATGTTTTCCTTCACCGTTGAAGCAAGTGATATTTAATAGCTTAAACGCACTTGACTCCGAAAAGTCAGAGGTGCGTACCCGGGATCGAACCTGCGACCCCCGAATAGGAGACCACAGTTCTAACCACTCGGCTATCACTGCTTATAAACGCACATACAACTCCATATTTAAATACTTGTTTAAAATCTTTCTACCCCTAATACCAAACCAAATGCTCTAAAATGTGAACGAATTTCAAAGTACCAAAGTAAAACTTGTTTGGTTTGTAGTAACCCTCGACTGGCGTTCACTGCGCACGCGCCTACTTTCCTTATTACATTATAGTGATGGGATAGACTCGATAAAATAGGTAAAAAGCAGGTATATTATCTAAAAGTTATTTCAGGCTTTTAACAATCCTACTATGTAATATTATAAATGCAAACCTTTTTTGGAAGTTCCCCTCATTGTGGAAATGTAATCTATTCTATTCTTACAAAATTGCATGGGTTAAATCGGCTTGGCATCCAGCTGCCCACAAGATAGTATAAAAAACTTATTACAATGTAATAGTTTCATAATAATATTGTAAAATGATTATTTTGAAAAGAGCAACTGCTGAGTTTCTTGCCGGCTCTTCTCAGCAGAATCAGCTTTCCGAACCGGTGGTAGAGTCATGACGTGTCATAAGAGCCACAGGTTGACCTACGTGAAATAAATAATTTTGAATTTTGACTTTTTTTTGCTAAAGTTCGTGAGGATGGATGTTTGTTACTCATGCATCATGCGTCATGCTCGTGAACGGGTGCCACCGTCGGAAGCGGGGCTGCTGGTCTGCCAGTCTTGACATGTATTGAATATTGTACTTATGTATTTTTGGAGTTGTTCTATAAATATTATATCATCGTATTGTTGGAAATATTCTATTCTAACAAGTTGCATGGGGTAAATCGGCATGGCATCCAGCTGCCCACAAGATATTATAAAAAGTTATTAAAATGTAAATACATATTACCTACAAAAATATTGTAAAATGTGTAATTTTGAAAAGAGCAACTGCTGAGTTTCTTACCGGTTCTTCTCAGCAGAATCCGCTTTCCGAACCGGTGGTAGAGTCATGACTTGTCATAAGAGCCACAGGTTGGCCTACATGAAATAAATGATTTTGAATTTGAAAATTTTGAATTTGAATTTGAATTTAACGCCACAAAAAATTAACCGATTAGGCTAAAGTTTGGAATGTTGATAACTCATACTCAGGATTATCATAATAATAGGCTACTTTTTATCCCTGAAAATTACAGAGTTCCCGCGGGAATAAAAACCTTATTCCACGCGGACGAAGTCGCATGCATCATCTAGTAATTTATACTATATTTCTGCCTCCGAGGCAGATCGATTGACACCTGATAGAAAAAAGCTCTTTGTATTGTTCTATGTACTACATAAAACCTGGACAGATTTCTAACAAAAAATTCAAGAATAATATTATGAGAGGGACTTGGGATATATTTTTTAATTACTAGATAGGTTTTGTTTGTGGGTTGTTTGATACGACTGATGTCGATAAAACTGGCCCATTTTTGCAATTATTAATTTATTGAAGGCTGCTCTACAAAATGCTGAGGATAGATTCCAAATGGAAAAACATCGAGCGTGTCAAGGAACGTAGCACTCAATAATGAATATGAGGAGCAGAGAGAGCGCTCTCTACTCTATCTTTACTTAGTATTATTAATGCGAAAGTGTTTGTTAGCTTGTTGGTTTGTCCTTCAATCACGCCCCAATAGAATAACGGATCGACGTGATTTTGTTGGTATATAGTTTTTTTTTTTTTTTTTTTTTTTTTTATACAGTAGGGGAAAATCCTCATGGACACCCAGAAATTGGGTAGTGCCGGACTTTTACCGGCTAAAAAACCCCTACTGTCTCCCTGTTGACCGTGTACCCGCCTTTCAGCCTACAACATGGCAACATTATTGTCTTTTTACTACATTCTTTTCATAGTCTTCTTTTCTCTTCTTTTTCCTTTTCCTTCATTATACTTTCAATATATTCTGTTACTGCTTTCCAGTTTTCCTCCGTTTCTAGCATTTTATTAACTAAGTTTTCAGTAGCCAGTTCTCCTAATTTATTTATAAGTTCTTGTCTTTCGCAATCCCATTTTACACATGCAAATATGGTGTGCATTGCATCATCGGTTTCGCTGCAATACATGCATTTATCGTCGTTTCTCTTGCCAATGCTCGCAAGAAAGTCCATGAACACACCGTCCCCGGACAAACATTGCGTCAGTCTGTAGGACAGTCGGCCATGTTTTCTTGTTGTCCATTTTTCCAAATTTGGAATTAATTGGTGTG
Organism: Oeneis ivallda; assembly: GCA_029955525.1. Taxonomy (NCBI): domain Eukaryota; kingdom Metazoa; phylum Arthropoda; class Insecta; order Lepidoptera; family Nymphalidae; genus Oeneis; species Oeneis ivallda. The sequence goes on from JARPMR010000021.1 coordinate 21,732,205, forward strand.
TCCATCGGCCTTTGCTTGAGCTATCCCACTCAATTTGCCATCTGTCAATTGTTCTCTTTTTGGCAGATTTAATGCTAACGGAGTCTTTCGTGTTTCCTGTTTCATATCTCTCTAAAGCTAACAAATGTATGGGCGTCAGATTTGCTATCACGAGCGCTGCGTCCGTCGAGACGGTTTTATAGGCAGAGCATACTCGGAGTGCTAGTACGCGTTGCGCTTTGAGGACCCTTCTTTTATGCACGGCAAATTTCATTGATGGTTCCCAGACAGGTGCCGCGTATAAGATTATTGCCTGGTTAGCCATAGCCAGAGTCCTTCTTTTACAGTCACTGGGTCCCTTTGTATTAAGTAGTAACTTACACAGGGCTCCTGCAGTTCTAGAGGCCTTGTCGCAAACAGATTTTAGGTGCGGGCCAAAGGTGAGACCGCAGTCTAGCTTGACACCAAGATAAGTTACACTGGGTGTTGGGGCTACCAGTGTTCCTCCACAGTCGAACTTTATACAATGAGCATTTAGTCTTCTGTTAAAGACAACTGCTTCAGTTTTTTCTGGCGCAATTTCTAATTTATTCTGGCGCATCCATAAGTCTACTGCATGCAGTGTCTCATTTGCCTTAACTACTGTTTCATGCGCGTCCCTTGCAGTAACAGAAATCGCAAGGTCATCTGCATAGCAGACCAGCTTTACTCCGTCTGGGACTTCAATGCTCATCACGTCATCGTAAAGGACATTCCACAAAGTAGGACCTAGCACCGAACCTTGCGGGACTCCCCCTGTTATTTGTTCCTTAACTTTGGTCTCCAGTTGTATGGTTCGGTTTGTGAAATAGTCCACAATAACATTTACGATGTGTTTATTGATGTTCCTGCGTTTTAGTTTATTAATTATGATGGGCCACGTGGCTGTGTTGAACGCATTTCGGACATCAATCAGAATGAGTGAATTCCACAGGTTTTTTAACTTGGCCTCCCTTGCTATGTGGACCACTTCAATGATAGCATCAACAGTTGATCTCCCTGGCCTGAAGCCATGTTGATTTTGATGTAGTCCGCCATTCCTGTCAATCTCCTGTGTCAACCTAAAATTTACTAGTCTTTCGTACGCCTTTGCGACAACATTTATAAGGCATATAGGCCTGTACTTTGTTTGCTCGTTTTGGCGCTTTTTTGGCTTCTCTATGAGTACAAGTTTTGCATTTTTCCAGCTGTCTGGGAAGCTGCCTTGTCTTAACAGTTCATTGAAAAGGCGTGCAAAATACCTCGCGTTGTTAGAGATAGCCGACTTCACTACCTCAGAGGGAAGCGCGTCCGGACCAGGGGCCTTCTTTAATTTGATTCTTTTGCCACATTCTTTTATTTCATCTAGAGTAAATGCAATATCTTCAAAATTTGAATCCACTACCTCTTCTCTAGTTAGTTTTACTGCGGATGGTAAGGTTATAAACAGGCCTTTAAAAATATCTATTTTTTGTTCTAAGCTCAGACATATTCTAGGGTTTGCGATATTCATTTGTCTTTTTACAATTTTGTACGCATCCCCATATACATCAGACTCCAGGTCACTACATAGAGCATTCCATGCCTGGGCCTTTGATGCAGCTATAATTTTTTTAAGCTCTTTTTTAAAGATTTTATATTCCTCTTTCAATATTTCTCTCTCCTTTGGCTCTTTACATTTTTGAAAAATTCTCCTTTTTTTCCTTGTTTCTTTGATCTTTACTTGAACGGTTACGTTCCACCAATATGGGAGTTTGTAATCATCATTGCATTTGACACGAAGTGTACTTTTTTTGTAAGCAACACTGAGAGCTCTCTGACACTGTCCAAATCCAGCTTCTTCATTATCTGTCTCTTCTCTAAAGTAAGTGTTAAAGTCATCAAGTTTTGTCTCTCCGTACACGTATTTAGGTTTAGTGTCTCTTCTTTTCTTACCTATTATATTCGTTAAGATTAGTTTATGATCGCTCAATGACTCTTCTTCCAGAACAGACCACGTGATATTCTCCTTTGCACTGTATCCACCAATAATAGTTACGTCGATGAAGGATTTTCCGTTTTGCCGAACACAGGTGGGTACCATGCCATCATTTAGGATTACTAGATCTAGCCTATGGATCCATTCCAGCAGCTCTTCACCCTTCTTATTTGTTTGCGTTCCGCCCCAGCAGGGATGTTTCGCATTTAGATCTCCAGTGATTATGATTTTTTTGTTCCTTTCTCTTGCCTCGATTATATCATTTTGGATTATATTTAAATTGTTTTTGAATTCCTCCAGACTACATTTATTTGGGCTCAGATAGACGCTGTACAGTGCCGTATCCGCTGTTTCTACGCACACGAAGCCCTCGGCTGAGCGATAAGCTCGGACCTGGTATCTTTTACTGAAGTTTACAATCATGGTATCTCCATCGGTGTCACTGTAACTATGCTGTCCCCCACGCTTGCACGTTGTTAGATTTGGTTCACTGATGGCAACAAAATCACATTTCCGCTCTGCTGCAATGACTTTGGCCATATCATGTGCACTCACACTCCTGTTTGTGTTTACTTGAAGGACTGTGAATATCCTGTTTTTTTCCTGCGGTCTATATCATTCCTCGCCATTTGCAGAGCTTTTTGGAAGACTCCACATCTACTGCCACCGGCTGCGTGCCCCTGCTCTTCGCAGAGTGGGCAGAAAGGTTCTTCTTTACAGTGTATTGCTTTATGGTCGTCTCCGTTACATTTACGACATTTTTGGCTCCTGTCTTCTCCAATGCAGCGGGCAGCCTTGTGGTTATAGCCCCAGCAGCGATAACATCTCAGTATTTCTATTCTTTCCGTTATTTGACATGTGTTAAGCCCAATTTTCAATTTCTGCAAGTCCAAAACTTTTTTACAGTCTGTCTCTTCCAGCCAGACTGTGGCCGTTTGGTTTCCGTTCATCATCGGTCTAAGTGTTTTAACCTCTAATTGTTCTTGATGTGATATTGAGTTTGTATTTATTATGGCATCCCTAATGTCTTCCTTTTCTGCGGTTGCATCAACGTCTTTAATATGCAAAAACTTCATTTTCATTTTATTGTGCACCTCTATATTACAGCTTTCCTTGATTCTATTTACAACAATGTCCTTATCCACCTTATCTGAGATATTAACTAGAACTTTTCCCGATTTTGTTTTCCTAACTCTTTTTATATACTCCAAAGCGTTACTATCCTTTAAACCATATTTGAGTTTTTTAGTTGGTATATAGTTGATGACGGCAGAGTGACGAAGGCTACTTTTAACCGACTTCAAAAAAAAGGAGGAGGTTATCAATTCGTCGGAACCTTTTTTTATGTATGTCCACCGATTACTACTGACCTGTACATATATATAAATTCGAATCGACGCAATTACTGCGCCTTCTATAAATTAAAAAATAAATAGTTTTACGTATTTCGTTACAAAGTGAATGTTTTTGGAATCCTGAGTGTTAAATGAACAAGCAGAAGTGTTATCTCAGTGAAATATAATCGTTTTCGTATAATAAATAAATAATAAATAATTACTCGAAGACGCCTGAACCGATTTGGAAAATTCTTTTTTTGTTTGAAAAGGTATACTTCCCAGGTGGTCCCATATAAATTTCGAAATCGGTCGAGCAGTTGTTTAAAAATATTTTTTTATATTAAATTATTACCCCGGAAAATCACTAAACGCACGTGTGTTTCTTATATCGATACACTGCAAGTACATCCCTCACGGAGCTTACACCAATCGTCACTGCGCTGTCGTTGGGGAAACAAAACTAAAAGGAGCTCACGCTTTACCGCTTTTGGGCTTAAAGCTAACGAAAGCTATCCGCGGGGCCATGACTTTGTTGCATAAGCGAATGCGATGGCTTAGTAAGGCGATGACGACGCGACAGCGATTCCGTAAAAACTAATGGCGGTGGCCGCATCAGTTAATTATATGAAAATTTTATTTAACATGTTCGATAATAATTTAAGGGAATGGGCTTCATAGAAAGGCTCAGGGTCACTCAGCACATAATAGATAGTTAATTCGCTCACTTGCTGTAATAAGGTTTTATCTCAAAAAATATGTCTAAAGGTTTGATATGGAGCCAAATAGTTTTTGAAGATTTTACAGTAAAATCTTCCACTGTAATTTCTAAAGTCCACTCCGCTACTTTTTGTTGATGAAAGTAAGTTTTCAAATGCAATTTTCAGAGTGAGTTAAATTTTCAACTAATTTAGTTTTCATAGAGCATGAAAGGGCGATTTTTCTACATTACTAACGTCCGACAACGTAAAATAAGTCATCCGAGCGTAAAGATAAAATTTTGGCAGATTGTCAATACAAAAACTGTCAAAACGCCTAATTTATTCCTCGATTAAGCGTCACTCGACGTTGGTGAAATCGGCACTTACTAGTAAAACTCGACGTTGATGAAATTGGTACTTACTAGTACAACTCACTATCACTTTTTCGAGATAAAACATTTTTGCTACAAATGAGGGCTATGTCTGTCAGTTGATATAGAAAAAGAAAGAATATACAAGGGCCTTGTTCCGAATCTTCGAAAAGTGTTTAGGTGATGTATAAAGTTGACGTTTTGACGGTTTTTGTATTGGCAACCTATCAACACTTCAAATTTATTCGTTGGTTAAAGTTTACTTGGCGATAGTGAAATAGGCCCTATATTACATATTATTATCATATTATTATTTTTTGTATCCACTGCATGCCACATTTATTCGTCGCCCTTGCACCACAGTCGTGGCCCGGCGGTAAGAGCAAGCTATTTATCTTGTCTGTCACCTCAGTAAAGGCTTTAGCCTATTTGTAAGTGTCCCAGCTTTTAAAGGTTTTAACCTTATAGGGCACCATAAAATATATGCTTAGGTATGCTCAAATCGTTATAGAATTTGACCTCTATGATCTATTTTTCGAGGTGGCAAAGTGAAGGTCACTAGAGCGAGATCTATAGATGGCACTCTCGCTCAGCTCAGACTCAAGACTGAGTTGAAACGAGACAGATGATAGGACATATTTGTGTCTCATTTTAACTCTAACTTGAGTCTCGAGCAGAGCCAGAGTTTTTTTTTTATTTTTTTATTCGATGACAAGCTAGTCCTTGACTGCGATCTCACCTGATGGTAAGTGACGATGCAGTCTAAGATGGTAGCGGGCTAACTTGGAAGGTGTATAGCAGTGAAAATTCAACCTATACCCCTAATCTGTTTCTACACGCCATCGTGCCGGAACGCTAAATCGCTTGGCGGCACGTCTTTGACGGTAGGGTGGTGTAGGGTGGTAACTAGCCACGACCAAAGCCTCCCACCAGACAGGAGTACGATATAAAGATCTTAGCCTAAGTCTAGTTGGGTGAATTTGCTTGTCCATCTGTAAGTTCCTTATAGCTCCTGAATTAATGAACATAAAATAAAATAAAAATAAAAATTACAAGCAGAGCGATAAGAAAAGACTATGAGGGTTACAGGAAAATATAATTGAAAAATTTACTAAAGTATACTTCTAAAAGAGCACAAATTAATGAACGCAAGTACTTCAAATTCACAATTTACGATTGTAGCTTACGTTAGCTTCCAAACAGAGAAAACACCGCATCAAAATCGGTCCATTCGTTAGGGAGCTACAAAAAAATTGGTGGACTGTAAAGTCGGTTTACGGTCGATAGATTTACGTGATAACGTCATAAATAAACATTGATGACCGCTAACCACAGCGCGCACGCGATGACTGGCGGCCCACCGGGCCCGCCAGTCATCGCGCCGCTCTCTAAGCCAACGCTTGGGCCGATCGTGCCTCTCTATCGCTTGTTCCGCGCTCTAGCTTGCACGCGCAGGCTCAGGCGGAACGTGACACTTTTTCGTGCGTGCAGCCGGTGTTCATCGATTTATAAGACGTTATCACGTCAAAAACAGGCAGATACACAGTGATAGACATTATAGACACGTCAAACTTATAACACTCCCCTTTTTTTGTCGGTGGTTAAAAAGGTTTTGATCAATGGAAATGCGGCAGCGAGAAAGCTGTACAAGCCCGCCCCGCTGGTGCACTTGCTCTTATTTGTTCAAGACAAAAGGAGACAAAGGAATGCGTAAATCACTTAACACTAGTGCTGTGACGAGGCGGAATGTTTGTCGATATATTTACGTTGACGGTTAAATGAAGTGACCAATTTTCTTGCCTTTTCGGGACTTGCATTTGGTAATGATGATGATGATTAAGGTTTTTAATTCCCGCGGGAACTCTTTAATTTCCGGGATAAATTAATGTAGCCTATGTGCTATTGTCATGTATAAGCTATTATAATGTGAAGTTTCATCAAAATCCGTCCAGTAGTCTTTGCGTGAATGAGTAACAAACATCTATCCATCCATCTATTCTCACAAACTTTCACATGACTTGCATTTGGTAATGATGATGATGATTAAGGTTTTTAATTCCCGCGGGAACTCTTTAATTTCCGGGATAAATTAATGTAGCCTATGTGCTATTGTCATGTATAAGCTATTATAATGTGAAGTTTCATCAAAATCCGTCCAGTAGTCTTTGCGTGAATGAGTAACAAACATCTATCCATCCATCTATTCTCACAAACTTTCACATGACTTGCATTTGGTAATGATGATGATGATTAAGGTTTTTAATTCCCGCGGGAACTCTTTAATTTCCGGGATAAATTAATGTAGCCTATGTGCTATTGTCATGTATAAGCTATTATAATGTGAAGTTTCATCAAAATCCGTCCAGTAGTCTTTGCGTGAATGAGTAACAAACATCTATCCATCCATCTATTCTCACAAACTTTCACATTTTTAATACTAGCTAGATGATTTCCGCGACTTCGTCCGCGTGGATTAAGGTTTTTTAATTCCCGCGGGAACTCCGTAATTTTCCGGCATTAAATGCAGCCTATGTTTTAATCCTGGGTATGAGCTATCACTATTCCAAATTTCAGCTAAATTGGTTAATTCTTTGTGACGTGAAAGCAGAAAGAGTAACATCCATCCATCCATCCATACATCCTTACAAACTTTCACATCTATATATATAAAAGAAAGTGGTGTTAGTTACACTATTTATAACTCAAGAACGGATGAACCGATTTGGCTGAAAATTGGTGGAGAGGTAGCTTAGAACCAGGAGACGGACATAGGATACTTTTTATCCTGTTCGACCGCGTGTCCGTCAAGTCACTATAAAACGTGGTATAACAAAAACGCATCTGACATGGAATAACAAAACGCAAATGACAGAGGAATAACAAAACGTAAATGACAGCTAAACGTAATTTTGTCTTCTTCTTCTTCGTCCGTTTAGTGGACGTAATTTTGTCTTTGGTTAAGTATGGTAAAAAATTTGACAATTATAAAAAGTTTTATAATAAAGCATTACTGATATTATAAATGCGAAAGTGTGTGTGTTTGTTGGTTTGTCCTTCAATCACGTCGCAACAGAACAGCGGATTGATGCGATTTTTTGCATGGGTATAGTAATGGATGTAGTAGTGGTTCCTCAGACCGGGAGAGCTACTTTTTATCTCGGATAATGAAAGAGTTCCCGCGGGATTTTTAAAAGTTAAATCCTTGCGGACGAAGTCGCAGGTATCAGCTAGTCTATAATATTAGAAGGAAGTAGAATAGGATTAGTAGGATATTGTAATTGCATAGGCAATGTACAACTAATAATTGTTTAATTAGGGCGAGCGAAGCGAGCCCTAACACTATCCCGCAACCTGAGTAGTAGAGAGTAGTAGTAGTGTACCACAGCCTTTGTGGTACACTTTACTGAAAAACTATCACGCCTATAGATTTGTGCTTTAACATAGTACTTTAACTTCATATCCAGATGTATTATCTGTCAAAAAAATGTAATTTAATAATAAAATCATTAACTTAAAAATCATAACCCGTTACAAAAACTACGCGAGCCCTCACAAAGCTCAGCTAGTAATTAATAATTGTTTAATGTGGTAACTCTACACTTATCGATATATGTATGACGCACATCATTAGCAGCAGCGGTTCCGGCGCGGGGTTGAAACGCTTATGAGAATGAGTGTTAAATGATTTGGTGCTTATAATTTAGTGGTAGCAACAGATGTCCGCCATTTTGTTTTACTTTTGTTTTTATCCGAAAAGGCAATAGAAAGGATATGATTTCAGCAGTCTATTTATGTATGTTTGTATTAATAATAATTAATAATTGTTGTGGTAACTCTACACTTATCGATATATTTATGACAGCCCGCGGTTCCGGTGCGGGATTGAAACGCTTATGAGAATGAGTGTTAAATGATTTGGTGCTTATAATTTAGTGGTAGCAACAGATGTCCGCCATTTTGTTTTACTTTTGTTTTTATCCGAAAAGGCAATAGAAAGGATATGATTTCAGCAGTCTATTTATGTATGTTTGTATTAATAATAATTAATAATTGTTGTGGTAACTCTACACTTATCGATATATTTATGACAGCCCGCGGTTCCGGTGCGGGATTGAAACGCTTATGAGAATGAGTGTTAAATGATTTGGTGCTTATAATTTAGTGGTAGCAACAGATGTCCGCCATTTTGTTTTACTTTTGTTTTTATCCGAAAAGGCAATAGAAAGGATATGATTTCAGCAGTCTATTTATGTATGTTTGTATTAATAATAATTAATAATTGTTGTGGTAACTCTACACTTATCGATATATTTATGACAGCCCGCGGTTCCGGCGCGGGGTTGAAACGCTTATGAGAATGAGTGTTAAATGATTTGGTGCTTATAATTTAGTGGTAGCAACAGATGTCCGCCATTTTGTTTTACTTTTGTTTTTATCCGAAAAGGCAATAGAAAGGATATGATTTCAGCAGTCTATTTATGTATGTTTGTATTAATAATAATTAATAATTGTTGTGGTAACTCTACACTTATCGATATATTTATGACAGCCCGCGGTTCCGGTGCGGGATTGAAACGCTTATGAGAATGAGTGTTAAATGATTTGGTGCTTATAATTTAGTGGTAGCAACAGATGTCCGCCATTTTGTTTTACTTTTGTTTTTATCCGAAAAGGCAATAGAAAGGATATGATTTCAGCAGTCTATTTATGTATGTTTGTATTAATAATAATTAATAATTGTTTAATGTGGTAACTCTACACTTATCGATATATTTATGACAGCCCGCGGTTCCGGCGCGGGATTGAAACGCTTATGAGAATGAGCGTTAAATGATTTGGTGCTTATAATTTAGTGGTAGCAACAGATGTCCGCCATTTTGTTACAAGCTTTTATTTAGCTTGACCAGTTTATTTATTTGTTTGTTTGGGTCAAATCTTGCAAGGTGAATTAGACCCACTTCCCGGTTTCTGATCGAGCTGAAATTTTGCATGTATGTCTAAATCGGATGACAATGCAATATTATTGTGACATGGAGATCTGATGATGGAGACGGAAGATGGCTATCGGAACTCTGTAATAAAACGACGTAACCCCATCGAGTTTGGGCTCGTTTGATTCGTCATAACAAGTACTCTGATCCTAGATAATATCCAGACTCCAGAGTCTAATGATGAAGCTTGCATTTAAAAATAAAAATTTAAATTTACACTTGTTTAACCTCTTTCTTAAAGGAGGAGGTTCACAATTCGTCGGAATCTTTTTTTTTTATGCATGTTCACCGATTACTAGAAATCTAATTAAAAATCGAAAATTACAAAAGTACGAGACATTTCACCGCGGTTAATTGCCTCATCTGGTGAAAGAAGGGCTGGCTCATTTTTTGCGCAAAGGATCAGCCTGGCTGTCCAGCGCGGAAATGCAGCCAGTATTCTTGGCACCATTCCACGCGGGCATGATTTGTATAGTAGGTAATTAGATTAGTTTATCGAAAATAAATTTAATTATAAACTTAAGAAATGGTTGCAAGAAAAAATTTTTTATAGGTACAATAAACGATTTCTTGCAACCTTTTCAGCAAATGAAATTAATAATATTACTTAGTTATAAGGACAACTATTAACTATGTAACTAATGACATAGTTGCATGCTACTCTGTGGCGGATTGAAGCGAATGTATTATAATTGTTTAAGATCTTAGATGTACTCAATCTGGCAAATAAATAATTTGAATTTGAATTTGAACGCCTGAACCGATTTGAAAAATTCTTTTTTGAGGCTTCCCAGGTGGTCCCATATAAATTTTATCGAAATCTGTCGATCGGTTTTATGAAATATCAATAATAAATTAAATATACTTTGTGTAGTGGCGCGGGAGTTTGAAGTCTGTTTTTAAAAAGAAGTTTTATAAATATTGAATTATTGTTACTAACGTGTAATTAATTACCTATCATTTTATATTGTCTTACTGCCGCACTCAGAGTCGCTAATCGTAACTTAACGACTTAATCTTGGATTTTAAAACGTTTCATCATCAGAAGTTAACGTTTCGTTTGTACATTAATGACAATTCAGTAATAGATTTAATGATAATTTAATTGATCATTAAATAATATAATTTAATACATGCGGCTGAGTGCGGCAGTTAAACACAAGTCAATGATTAATTAATCATAATTTAATGAATGACTCTGAGTGCGGCAGTTAGTAGTCTACTTTAACGTCAACTTACAATGTTAGACACGTTTCCAAAGTTACCCACCTCAAATATAAAAAAGCCGTGTGGTGTCGTGGGACACCCTTGGGACTAGGGCTTGCAAATATTCGAAAATTTTGGTATTCGAATATTCGTCTTTTTTTCGGGTATTATTCGAATTATTCGAATAATATTCGAATAATTAAAAAAAACAAAAGATGTTATAATAATCACGTTTTTAACTGCCAATCTCTTACTTTGAGTCTAATATCTCTGAATCAAAACAAAATCTTACTTAAAAATTAAAGAACTGTTTTGAATTTGACTGTTATGGCACTAATTCAGTCCTCCAAAAAATATGAAAAGTTGGTGCTTAACAAGACAACCACAACATAACTCAGTCTTATAAACTGAGATATGAGTGTGAGTATTGTAATAATATTTATATATCAATAAAATCAAATAGCAGAAGCGCAGTGTTGGCAGACCCCCCACCAGGTGGACCGACGACATCAAACGAGTCGCAGGGAGCTGCTGGATTCAGGCGGCGCAAGACCGAGGCCTGTGGAAGTACATGCAAGAGACCTTTGTCCAGCAGTGGACGTATATCGGTTGATAAAGAAGAAGAAGAAGAAAATCAAATAATCAATTACAAAAAGAACAACTTGCTTAAAATCTTTTAATCATGTAACTAGAAATAAAGAACTAAATTCTAAACATTATTTTTGGTTCTTCATACTACTAACTTTGTATTACTTACTTACAAATCTTAAAAGATTTAAAAGAAAGATTTTCAATGTTGATAGAATACAAATAGGTAATAATTCAGTATTAGAAATTATGAATTTGAACCTACCTAGCTGGACTGTGTGTCCCAGGTATATTATTTACTCGTGCACAATGTCAAGTGCAATATTCTTAACGAGGGTGGAGTGGAGCATGAGCATTGGACATGATTTTCATCTTGCTCATGTTCATCTTTAGGCCCAACGCTGAGAAACCGTGCTGAGATCGTTGAGCACTGTATTGAGGTCGCTCAGAGTCTCTGCCATAACGACTATGTCATTGGAAAATCGCAAGTGAGTGATGTACTTAGCGTTTATGTTGATGCCAAGTCCATTCCAATCCAGAAGCTTAAAGACGTCCTCCAATGTAGCGGTAAATAGCTTTGGGGAGATTGCGTCTCCCTATCACACTCCACGCTGCAAGTGGATTGGCCTCGTAGTCTGGTCCTGTATACGTACTGACATAGTGGCGTTTTCATACAAGCACTTCAACACTTGGATATACCGGTAGTCAATCCGGCATTTCTGCAGCGACCTCAATAAGGCCCAAGTTTCGATCAAATCGCAGGCTTTCTCATAGTCCTAGGACGCTAAGCAAAGTGGCTGTAATGCTCTTCCATGTTTTGTATAACCTGCAGCAGCGTATGAATGTGATCTATGGTGCCACAGCCTTTTCGGAGTCCAGCTTGTTCGGGAGGCTGGAAGTAGTCGAACCTACGAGCGAGACGATTCGTAATGACTCTCGAGAACAACTTATAAACATGACTCAGCAGTTAGATGGGTCTATAATAATTCTTCAACAAGGTATTATCACCCTTTTGGAAGAACAGAACCACCACGCTCCTGTGTCATGCTTCCGGCGGATGCAGCGGCGTGGTGACGGAATTGAACAATCGCTGAAAGACCTAAGTACCGGTTTTCCACCTGCTTTCAGGAGTTCTGCAGTGACTCCATCATCACCAGGCGCCTTGTTGTTCTTGAGCTGCTTGAGCCATACTAATCTCGTATAGGCTGACGTCCGGCATATCTTCGGTATAGTGTCGGGTCAGTTTGGCTCTGGGATCAAATCCTCAACAGGTTTTTGAGAAAGAGATCAACAGCCGAATCAAACTCAGCTGGGCAGTATTTGGGAATCTCCGAGATGTCTTCTCGTCCAAAATCCCTCAGCGCTTGAAGACGAAAGTCTTCTAAGTCACTAAAAGAACAGTGCGTGTTGCCAGTGTTGACATACGGATCCGAGAATTGGTCGCTAACTGTGGGCCTCATAAGAAGGCTCAGGGTCACCCAGTGGGCTATGGAGAGAGCTATGCTCGGAGTATCCCTGCGAGATCAAATCAGGAATGAGGAGATCCGTAGGAGAACCAAAGTCACCGACATAGCTCAGCGAGTCATGAAACTGAAGTGGAAATGGCCGCGGCACACAGTTCGAAGAGCTGATGGTCGCTGGGGTCCCAAGGTGGAGTGGCGACTCCGCACCGGGAACCGCAGTGTTGGCAGACCCCCACTGGGTGGACTGACGACATCAAACGAGTTGCAGGGAGCCGCTGGATTCAGGCGGCACAAGACCGAGTTCTGTGGAGGTCCATGCAAGAGACCTGTGGACGTCTATCGGTCGACAAAGAAGAAGAAATAATGAGATCAGGATCAGATTAATGTTACATTGCACAAAAATAAATACGTGTGGCACTCGGGGACTGCCGCGGTAAAGCTATTGCATAGCATTTTCTAGTCGAACGCACACAAACACCGGGCCGAAGTCTGCCGAACTGAAACGACGTTAGACGATGCACGGCTTTCAACGCCGCACCGGTGCCGGTCGGAGTGGGGGGTGTTAGGTTTATTTTCGTTACGAAATTTCGTGATTCGCCGCGCTCAAAGCCCGCGATAAAAGCTATGCAATAGCTTAAAATGCGTTTTAATCTTATCATCTAACTTTGGCTTATTCTTACACTTACACGTACAACTTAAGAACCTTCAAGGCAAGAGTGAATAGGTATCTTCTAGGCAAGCGCGTTCCAACCTTGACCTCATCACTGCTTTCTTCTAAGCATAATTATTGTCTTCTAATTCTAAGCATTATGTTGCGCGCGGAGTTTAAAAGTAATATTTTGTGCATGTCGCAGGCATTTTGTGTGATTCCGCCGTTTATATACGGCGTCGTCAGTTTAGAAACGCTCGCTGTTATGTAATATGCCGAAGGCAAAATGACAACTCGTTCAATTGTTTTAATTTCACTGTAGTTTTAGATACAGTTATTGCGAATCTACGCAATTCCCAAGTACCAGGGCCACGAATCTGCCTGTAAAATTAGCTTAGGTTGGGGTTCGACATGAACAGTCAGGTGCCCGCTTAGGTTCCAATTGGCCAATATACCTTTTTTTTTACGTGGGGAAATCCATCATGGATACCACCGCCCCCGGGATTACGCGACAGTTATGTCGGACTCTAACTGACTAAAACCCCACGGTGTTCCTTCTCATCGCCTGGTGACTGGGCAACGGGACCATAATCACGTTCACGCAACCCAGCCAGCGGCGCCTGCCAAGACAGACCCTCCTCTCAAACACAGAGTTCTTCACTCATCTCTCTATCTGAGGCACACAAGGAACAAAGTGTGTCTCCCGGCCCGAGGACCTTACTCCCTCAGGCGACGGACTCCCCATATCCATCGCCTGGAGGCGATGAATTTCACTGTAGTTTTAGATGTAGTTATTGCGAATCTACGCAATTCCCACGCACCAGGGCCACGAATCTGCCTCTTAAGTTAGGGTAGGTTGGAATTCGACATAAACAGTCAGGTGCCCGGCCGCAGGCCGGGCACTTAGGTCCCGTTTGGCCAATATACCTAAGTGTTCACCAGACTCTTCACACACACCTGACTGTTCACACTACCACCCGACTGTTCATGTATTTAGGGTTATACACCTATACCTAACTTTAGATTTTGGCGAACATAGTACTTGTTAGGCATAAGAAACAGAACTAAATACTTCAATTTGCCGCGGCATTACAGCGACAGCGAGCGTTTCTAAACTGACGACGCCGTATGTAAACGGCGGAATCACACAAAATGTCTGCGACATGTACATCAATATTCCGAATTGGGCTTTCGGAAAATTGGTCGAATATTCGAATATAGCAGATTTAATATTCGAATATTCGACAAGAAATATTATTCGAATAATTCGAATATTCGAATATTCGAATGCAAGCCCTACTTGGGACACCAGATAGGAACCAAGTTATTATTATAAAAATATTAATTTCAAGTTCTTTTCGAGGTATAAAGAAAATAATTATTCGGGTATACATTTTTTATCATGATTTTTTATCGATAAAAATCAAAATGACCCCAGGATAAGCCTAAATATCGATTTTATAAAATACTAGCTGATGCCCGCGACTTTGTCCGCATGGATTTAGTTTTTAAAAATCCCGCGGGAACTCTTTCATTATCCGAGATAAAAAGTAGCTCTCCCGGTCTGAGGAACCACTACTACATCCATTACTATACCCATGCAAAAAATCGCATCAATCCGCTGTTCTGTTGCGACGTGATTGATGGACAAACCAACAAACAAACACACTTTCGCATTTATAATATAATTAATGCTTTATTATAACACTTTTTATAATTGTCAAATTTTTTACCATACTTAACCAGACAAAATTACGTTTAGCTGTTATACCACGTTTTATAGTGACATGACGGAAACGCGGTCGAACGGGATAAAAAGTATCCTATGTCCGTTTCCTGGTTCTAAGCTACCTCTCCACCAATTTTCAGCTAAATCGGTTCATCCGTTCTTGAGTTATAAATAGTGTAACTAACACCACTTTCTTTTATATATATAGATTAAAATTAAAATAATTTTATAAAATAAATAATGAAAATAGGATTGCGCGCCCCCGTGTGGGCTCGAACCACCAGTCTTTCGGTTGGCGGCCGCGCGCGGGCCAATTGAGCCACGGGAGCGATGCACAACTTGTTGAAATTATTGTAGGTATAAGATATTTTTTAGGCCATCAAAAAGTGTCGAAAGTGTCGTTACAAGTTTTGGTCTTAATTTCCGTCTAGCCCCCTTTCGCAACGCGCGATAAGGAACTTCGTTCCTAAACTTCGTTCCAAAAGTAAAAACCGGTAGTCTGTTTAACTGTTTGTGTCTAACTATCCGTCATCACAGCAACACAATAGAGGGCAATAAAAAATAAAAAAAATAATAAAAAACCTTCAGTGCGTAATGATCGTAAATAACGCACAAAAAATGTTCTCAACGAGCTATGACTGTCTGTTTCGATGGTATCAAGTGCGGGTCGGGTTACCGACAGAGGTTCCAAACGTTTGGTTCAATTTTCGTGGTGCTACGCCACTGACCTGTATAATTACGTTACGTTCCCTCAAATATGGTTGAGCGAAGCAATGGCTGGATCATGCGTCATGCTCGTGAACGGGTTCCACCGGCGGGAATGGGGCTACTTTCTGTCTACCCGTCTTAACATATGTTGAATTATAATTAGGTATGCTTTTGTGGAACTTCATATAACATAGCATAGTATCTATTATATTGTAAACTTGTTGTGAAAAGAGCAACTGCCGAGTTTTTTGCTGATTCTTCTCGGCAGGAAGGGGATTCCGAACCAGTGGTAGACTCATGGACGGTTCAAAAGCACTTGTAAAAAAGTTTATTTGAATAAAAAACATTTCTATTTTATTCTATTCTAATTGATTTATGATTAACACTGGACAGGCTGCTGTCATTCTATTTTTGGACCTACTTGATTGACGCCATTTTTTGCGCTGTAAAGAGTTATGAGTTTCCAAGGAACTAAAATTAATGAGGGCACTCTTTGAAAACTGATAGGATATCTTCTTCTTATTCGCGTGCCTCTCCGACTAGCGAAGGTTGGCAGTCAGCTTTGTTCTTCGCGAGGCGAAATAGTTCTGCCGCACTCGCGATTCCTCTCCACTCTCGGATGTTGCGCAGCCAGGACGTTTTTCTGCGACCGACGCCTCTTCTTCCGGCAACTTTTCCGGATACTTTGTAGCATCCCTATTTTATTAGTTCCACAGACACTCGTATGTCAAATGTGGCGCTTCAAATTGATCCATAATTTAAGCTGACAATTATATAGTGTCAGCCAGTTCAGTGTTACATATAGATTACACTAGCGGCACGCTATGATGGCCGGTTTGACGTTTGTCCGCTCATGAAGTTCCGTATTAATTGATAACGACTTTGAAGGAAATAATTGTATTACTTTATTGACGATAGTGATGTGCAGAGATTCATAAATTTTATCGAATGTAGTTTTAGGTTTAGGACTCAAAATTTATTTATTAAATTGATTTCTAAAATGTATACAAGTGTAGAAAAATCAGTTTGCACCATTTAAGGGGTGAATGTACTTGTGAATATGAACAATTTTCACTATGTGGACAAACCTCTGAAATCGCAAAAAAATATCAGCTGTTTCATACAAAAGGTAAAATTTTTATTTTTATATGATATATACCACAACTCGGCATTTGGTTTTCTAAATTGAAAATTTTTAAAAATGGAATCTAATACGATCGTCACATAGGATCGCTGGCTAGCACAACTACTACCTCCGGCAAACTCGCGTCAATGCTCAATGCAAAACAAAGCAGTTTCGAATTGACGTTGCTTCGAAAAGTATAAACTGTCAGTGCAATGCGATTGTGATATAGTTTTGACCTGGCTTTGGATTTCAAATATTGATACTGCATTACTGTTGACCCTTGCTCGTGATAGCAGTGACGACAGTGAAAATAGTAGTATGGACGAATCTGATTAATTATGGCCTTTTGTGGCACCTTTTTTGGTATCTTTTGTATTCATATGTTTCTTGTGTGCATATAAAGTATGTATATTCATTTTCATTCAAATATTCAGTTCGTTCAAATAAATTAAATAAACATATACATTTTTGTTTTATTAAACCTATTTAATCAGGTACAAAAACAAAACTTAATTGTTTTTTGTTCGAGAATAAATTGACATTCCACATCACTATTGTAATGTGTCAAACCGGCCATCATAGCGTGCCGCTAGTGTAATTATATTATAGAGGTCGGTGCGCTACGCTGTACAGTATACACCGCCCTTCCAGTAGTAGCACAAATACAAGAACAACATAATATACAAACCTTTCGATTTCCGAAATACACTCTACGCACGTTTCGCTTCTACACCGGAGCGTCCTCAGGAGACGTTGACTCCACAATACACAATTGCTAAGTTCCTGAATTTGTTACATTGTGTGACGCGATGTACAGATTTTTTTGGATTGGCGGAATAAAGCAAAAATATAAGTGTATATTTACTTCTACTCTGTAAGACTATCAAGCTACGAGTATATTAGAATCTAAATTATAAAAGGAAAAGGTGACTGACTGACTGACTGATCTATCAACGCACAGCTCAAACCACTGGACGGATCGGACTGAAATTTGGCATACAAATTTTTTTGAAAATCAAACCCTAAGGGGGTAAAATAGGGGTTTGAAAAATCGAACTTAACGTGAGCGAAGCCGCGGGCAAAAGCTCGTTATCATATAAAGTAAACAACTCACAAAGCTTATAGTGTAATTTTTAAATAAAAAAATTTTTAGAGTATTTAATGAAAACGTTTCGCAAAATTATAATAGGCGATGGTTTTTAAAAAAGTTTTCTATCTCTACTATTATTATAAATGCTAGTTTTCGTGTGGTGGATTGTCCTCCAATCACGCCGCATCTGAGCGACGAATTGACGTGAATTTTGCATGGGTATAGTTGAGGATCTGGAGCGATGCATAGGCTATTTTTTATAACAAAACAAAGGATTTTCGCGGGATTTTACCTATAAGAGGTATAGAATAGAATAAAAATATTTTTTATTCAAATAAACATTTTACAAGTGCTTTTGAATCGTCTGGCTCTACCATTGGTTCGGAATGCCCTTCCTACCGAGAAGAACCAGAAAGAAACTCGGCGGTTGCTCTTTTCAAAAAAGTTTACAATACAGTAAATACTATGCTATACTATACTATGCTAAATACTATACTATGCTAAATTTACAATACAGTACAGGTTAATCATTACTGTCTCATGACTCGCTGGAGCGAATTATATCCACGTTTTTTTGTTATTTATATAGTCTTCAATTGTATAATATGCTTTTTCCATGAGAGAAGTTTTGATTGCTTTTTTAAACTTGTGTAAAGGCAAGTCTAAGATCAACTGTGGAATTTTATTATAGAACGTCACGCCCATTCCCAAAAATGTCTTTCGGACCCTCTTGAGGCGCAGTCGAGGAATCACGAGCCTATTTGGATTTCTAACCTGCCTATCGTGTAAATCACCCTTTTTTGTAACTCAAAATATTTTGTCTGACAAATATAACTGGCAACCACTATTTAATTGTTATTAAAAGTCTAAATGATGTATCTGTAATCTGTATAAATATTTTCCTTTTAGCAACATCGTCGTAAAAGCGTCCAAACGTGACAACAGTTTGTCTCGACGTTTTAAAAAAGCAAAAAACAGAGCACTGGGTCACGACTTGTTTGTATCGGGCAGTATCGGGTGTAGTGCAAGCCTGTGAGTGTGTGGGTGTGTTGTGTAGATGTGTGGGTGTGTGCGAGTGTAGGGCACCAGGGAGCAGGGACCACCTGGAATACAAATTTGCTCATGACAATTAATGTGTGTTTTAGTTATTTTTGCTTTAGTTTTTAGTTCAGGGTTACCGAGGCACGCATTTTTAATTTAATTTTTTCAATTTAATTTAATTTTTATTATTTGTTGTTAAAGCGGCAATAGAAATACATAATATGTGAAAATTTCATCTGTCTATCTATTACGGTTTACGAGATATAGCCCGCTGACAGACGGACGGACAGACGGACAGCGTAGGCTTAGTAATAGGGTCCCGTTGGTACCCTTTGGGTACGGAACCCTAAAAATAGGATGTCGCACTAGTTTGCTACAATACTGTTTTATCTCCAACTAGCCGATGCCCGGGACTTCGTCCGCGTGGATTTAGTTTTTAAAATCCCTCGGGAACTCTTTGATTTTCCGGGATAAAATGTAGCTTATGTCACTCTCCAGGTCCTGAACTAAGTCCATGTAAATTTTAATACATCACGTCCACCCGTAGCTCTGTTGCGGCATGATTGAAGGACAAACCAACAAAAAACCCACTTTCGCATTTATAATATTAGGAAGGATAAACTTTACTCACATTCAAAAAAGCTGGAATTTTCTATTTTAGAGATAAGATTCACCTTTATCGTCAACATTTAATATTATATTTAATACCTTCTTTGTTTTTTTGTACAAGAATAATAAAAAAGTACTTAATAATTTGTCAGCCCCATGCAATAAAAAAAATATTTTCCAAAGGTTGAAAACCCCTGCTAGCGTAGATCAGATGGAAAGCATTCGTTAGCCATAGATTTGACCCAAGCACCCAGTACTGCCCTATTATAATACAAGCAAAAATCTATCTTATCACATATAGCAATAAACTTGAAAATCCTATGCAAGTAATCATTAATTTCTTAAACTATTTTAGTTTAAAGGATTTTAGATCTAATGTTATAATGATTTAAAGGTGGAATTTGAGTGTAAGGGTTAAGTGCATTCTTTATGTGATGCGTTCAAGTGTAATCTTGTACTTGATCTACATCTTGCATGTCTTCGTTATATCATATTACTAGCTGATGCCCGCGACTTCGTCCGCGTGGATTTAGTTTCTAAAATCCCTCGGGAACTCTTTGATTTTCCGGGATAAAAAGTAGCCTATGTCACTCTCCAGGTCCTCAACTATACCCATGCAAAAAATCACCTGTTGCGGCGTGATTGAAGGACAAACCAACAAACCAACAAACAAACACACTTTCGCATTTATAATATTAGTAAGGATTACTAGCGACATAACCTGATTTTTCCTGACATTAAATGTAAATTAGGTACTGCATTTGATACCTATGTTTGTTTAAATGCGTGTTTTTATACAATAACAATGAAAATCCATAGGTACTAATAGATATTATTTAAATGTGAAAGTAATTCTGTCTGTCTATTACCTTCTTACGTCTATGCTACTAAGGAGACAGCTTGCATCCTGAGGAAGGTCATCATTCATTATGATGATGATGATGAGTCATCATCATCATCATAATGAATCCATCACCGGCTCACTACTGAGCGCAGGTCTCCTCTCAGAGAAGGGTTATAGGCCATAGTCCACCACGCTGGCCCAATGCGAATTGGCGGACTTTACACACCTTCGAGAACATTGTGGAGAACTCACAGGCGTGCAGGTTTCCTTATGATGTTTCCTTCACCATTGAAGCATGTAACATTTAATTGCTGACTCCGAAAAGTCAGAGGTGTGTACCGGGGATCGAACCTGCGACCCCCGAATAGGAGACCGCAGTCCTAACCACTAGGCTTATGAGAATTAGCTCTTTGAACTTAGGTTCAAAGAGCTTAATTCTTTTAAAATAATATATATTTTTTTTTAAACCGACTTCAAACGCCCGTGCGAACAAAGTAGACACAGTAGGTAGTATTTATTGTTGACATTTTAAAAACCGTTCGACCGATTTCGATAAAATTTCAATGGGACCACCTGGGAAGTATACCCTTTGAAACAATAAAAAATCGGCCAAGTGCGAGTCGGGCCTCGCTCTTTTAGGGTTCCGTTAAAAAAATTAAATTAAAAGATTTCCATCTACCCACCTACCCATTTTAATTTAATTTTTTTAATTTAATTTAATTTTTATTATTTGTTGTTATAGCGGCAATAGACATACATAATATGTGAAAATTTCATCTGTCAATCTATTACGGTTTACGAGATACAGCCCGCTGACAGACGGACGGACGGACGGACGGACAGCGTAGGCTTAGTAATAGGGTCCCGTTGGTACCCTTTGGGTACGGAACCCTAAAAAAAAACTTTCCAAATCGGTTTAGACGTCTTCGAGTAATCGGTGAACATACATTAAAAAAAAAGATTTCGACGAATTGATAACCTCCTCCTTTTTTTAAGTCGGTTAATAATGCTATGTTTATACTTTATATTTATTTTCTACTCTTATAATGTTATCGGTGTTACAGTTTTTGCAATTCACGAAGGCGAGTGAGCTTTACTTGTGGTTACTTCGTGTACATGCACATTGCATAAGTGTGCGTGCCCGTCAAAGCCTAGGTGGGAGCGGGCAGGCGCGAGCATTGCGCTCGCTCACACTTATACAGATACGACACACACAACCATAAGTCAGTCGCCCTCGTGAATTGCAAGAACTATAACTTGTTCAATGACCATCAAACTATTTCATCGTCATCGCGTCACTCTTGATCATTGCTGTAGCAATTAGCCGAGCAGCGTTGGACGCGTAGCTAGTGTTGCTACACGCATATAGGGCCAGTTTTTTGATCCGTAGTAATAGTAGAGTTGCCCATTTGTCAAATTGACTATAGTTAAGACACTAACTAATGGTTAAACCAAAGTTTCGTTTTTTGATCGTCATTTTAACTATAGTAAGTATTAACCAATGGTTAAAGTATTGCCATTGCTATTAACATTGACTTACCTAGGGTAAAGTCATTTTTCGTAGGGAGTCGTTATTTTCTTATGGGAATATTTGTAGATCCGATTGTCATTTGTCGTGGCATTTATGTCAAATTCGTGTGAATTTTGTTTTGTGTGAATCAATTGTGCAGTTAAATACATAGTATTTGATTCTAAGCGAAACTACCATGTTTGAGAGTATTTTTTAACTTTTTATCATAATTTAATTCGATTTATAAAGATCGTAAACATTTTATTTCTAGATTCCTCCTCATAAACTTTCACATTAATTTATTATATTAGTAGGAAAGGAAGATACTCAATTATTTTGTGTATAGGCAAAACCTATCTACTTATGGATTACCCAATAATCACAAGCAAAAAAAAACTGATTATGCATGTAACCAACAAAAAGATGCAGCCTGGCGATCTCTGGCCGATAATTTCAATTCCGACACAGTTAGATATCGAACTATAAAACAACTACAATTTAACAACATGAATAAACTCAGTAGCAAGGAAGTTTGATAAATCATCCCAATGCTCCAGCGGCGAGTTCCGTGGTTATTAACCTTAGGGCTTAGGTCTTAGGTCTTAGATCTTCTCATCAGGACTACGTAGTATAACTAACCGACCGTAACTAGTTCATCATAAGATGAATTCTCCGACATGTTAAAGTATCGGGTTATTTTTAAATTCATCATTAAATGGGCCAAAACACTGAATTTATCCCAATTTCAACAAATTGAGAAAAGACAAAAACTAATAATATTATCTTGCGTCGAGGACAGATGGTCAATGGACCCAAATAAAACAAAAGAATAGATGTTCTTCCAAAAGTTAACTATTCGTTACTTGCTAAACCCTCGAGACTGCTGTGGTTAAATATTTTAACTATTTGTTACTTTTTCAACCATTAGTTAAGCTAACTATGAGTCAAAAAACGTATTTTATAGAAATTTAACCATTTGTTGCAATTTTTAACTAATGGTCGCCTTAACTACGGATCAAAAAACTGGCCCATAGTCACAACACAAGCGTCTGCAAACATTTGACAATGAATTGGGTTACCAGTCATCAGGCCACCACTGGCGGTACACTCGCGCACAGAAATCATTCATCAGAATATAATTATTAACGTTTTATTTGTTAATCAAATCCTACTAATACTAATAGACTTATAGAAATATTTTTTATTCAAATGAACTTTTTTACAAGTGCTTTTGAATCGTCGATGAGTCTACCACTGGTCCGGAATGCCCTTCCTGCCGAGAAGAACCATTTTTTTTTATTCGATGACAAGATAGTCCTTGACTGCAATCTCACCTGATGGTAAGTGACGATGCAGTCTAAGATGGTAGCGGGCTAACTTGGAAGAGGTACGGCAGTGAAAATTCAACCCATACCCCTAATTGGTTTCTACACGCCATCGTGCCGGAACGCTAAATCGCTTGGCGGCACGTCTTTGACGGTAGGGTGGTAACTAGCCACGGCCAACGAAAGCCTCCCACCAGACAAAAATACCCAACCAACGCCAACCAGCAAGAAACTCGACGGTTGCTCTTTTTAAAACAAGTTTACAATACAATAGATACTATGCTATGTATGCAGTGTGTACTAATATTATAAATGCGAAAGTTTGTGAGGATGGATGTATGTTTGCTTTCTCTTTAACGCCACAACAAATGTACCGATTTAAATGAAAGGACCATGGGCAATTTTGTATGGACCCCGTCCCCACCCTCCAACAGTCACCGGATTTATGTTAATATGTTCATTTGGATCCAAATAGACGTAAATAGTTGGTTTCAGCTTCAAAATCAATGGGGTTCTTCTAAAAAAAAAAAAAACTTTTTGTTTGAAATTGATTTATTTTTGTTATTTTTCTATATTTTATCGTATAAAAATCATATAACAGTAAAAATAACTACTTGTACTCTGTTACAAAGTATTACTACAAAAACAGTATCTATTAATTATTTTGTGAAATATAGTTAACTAATTCAGGTTCAGTTTCAGCTAACGCCTCTTGTAGAATGTGCCGACTTTGTCGCAAGACAGATCGCGGACACATTACACACCGCCGTCCTGTTTCCATATTACACAGTATCCAATCCAGTTATCAAAAAGTCCTTTATCGTGCCAGGGTCAATAGAAAAGCTATCAATCAGTCCAGTAAACAAGCAGG
This sequence comes from Oeneis ivallda, assembly GCA_029955525.1. Classification (NCBI taxonomy): domain Eukaryota; kingdom Metazoa; phylum Arthropoda; class Insecta; order Lepidoptera; family Nymphalidae; genus Oeneis; species Oeneis ivallda. The sequence continues at coordinate 21,756,336 of JARPMR010000021.1, forward strand.
GGTTGTAGATAAAAAGTAAACACCGATGACAAAAGAAATAACAAGAAATAACACTGTAGCGGGCGAACGTACGGGCGGAGATTAGAATAACCCAGGTTTTAATTTACGGGGTTTTTAAAAAGGTACACTTTCCTCTATTAGGTGTTTTAAATGTACTATTTTTGAAATTCAGTCAGACGTTCTTTTTTTGAAATTCATACAGTTATGACGCATCGAGCAGTAAGAATGTGGCTGTCTGTTGAGAAACCTTTTTGCAGAAGGGATCGAAAAAAAACAAAGGTGTGTCATTATATCATTCAAAAGTATGATATATCATACTTTTGAATGATATAATGGTTATTATGACATTGGGTGTTTTAATGTTGGCAATAAGCTAACTGTTTCAGAATCTATTAAAGAGGATTTATAGCATGGGAGTAGATAAATAGATAAATGAGTAGGTATTTTGGAATTAGTCATCAATAATACGTCAACGAAATATTTTTTTGAACGTAAGATACAATGAGAACCCCATGCATTTGGGCATCGTCGCCATAGTAAAAAAATATCATCTTGCCAAGGTCTATCAATTGCGCTACATTTAATTCTTGTTGATAGGGGGGGACGATTCCGCCCATAGTCCTTTGGAATGGAGATAGCAGAGAGTTATATTCGGGATTATCATATGTTAGCATATTCATTTTATTCCGGAAAATTGCAATCCACACGGACGAAGTCGCGAACATCATTTTTAACAAAACAAATGAACACAAAATTCGGTCTACCTGTGACTCTTCTAAGAAGTCAAGACTCTTTATACGCCACTGAACCAGTAAAGAGGTAGCTTGTATCCTGAGGAAGGTAATCATCATCATCATCATCAGCAACCCATCAACGGCTGACTACTGGGCGCAGGTCTCTCAGAGAAGGGTTTTAGCCTTTTAGGCATTGAGTACGTAATAAGGTACCTTGATATTAACTCCATGGTTTTAGCTAGGCCATAGTCCACCACGCTGGCCCAATGCAAATTGGCAGACTTCACACAAGTTTGAGGACATTATGGAGAATTCTCAGGTGTGCAGGTTTTCTCACGATTTCTTCCTTCACCGTTGAAGGAACTATGATGTTAAAACAGGTTAGTACCTACTTAAAACGCCCGTAACTCCAAAAAAATTGATGCGGGTCTGGGAGCGATCCCCGATTTTCGAAAAGGAGACCCAAGTCTTAACTTATAATCGCACCTTTTATCAAAAATAATAATTTTATCAACATTATAATCTTACTGATTCCTACTAATATTATAAATGCGAAAGTTTGTGAAGATGAATGGATATGTTTATTAGTCTTTAACGCCACAACGAATGAACCGATTTGGCTATTTAGAATAGAGATAGCTCATACCCAGGATACATTTTATCCCGGAAAATTAAAGAGTTCCCGTGGGAATTAGAAAAACTTATTCCATCATATGGGCATCATAAAGTAATATTATGTATTTAAAAGTAGGTACTATAGGAATCAATGTTGTTTTGAAATCACTTCTTTATGTGCCATATAGTTTCTCATGACACCCTCACTTAGCCAGAGTAGTGGAGGTGGACTATGTAACCTTCTCATAAGAGAGGAGACTCTTGTCCAGCGGTAGACTAGCCGGTTGATGTTGAGTTTCTTCCAAAATTAAACTAACTACCTATAAAGGTTTTGTCGCTCAGCATACTCCCATACAATCTTCAAAGTCACGAAATCAGTGCTAAAGCCGGTCTGCACGGATTATGATAATCCTCTACGCGTGTGATAGACGTTTCCGCGGGATATCCCCTCGACAACATCCTGTACTTACTCTTGAGCTAAGACAGACTTTTAGTTTTGAAACACTCTATATAGATTATAGACACACTCTATATACACTTTTGAATGACTTTTAAAACTTTGTTGTTAAGGATGATTATACGAGTCTGCCCGCGAAATTCAAATTTAATTTGGTTTTTCGCAATTTGTAAACTAATACGACAAACTAGGCTAATGGCATTCTAATTGCTCCAGTAGAATTATCATCTTCACAGGTTTACATAAAAATCTTTACTTGAAAGTGACCAGTTTAAGAAATTAATCAAAATACTGAGTTGGACGTGAGTTACTCACAAATTAGTCGATATTTTGATTAATTTCTTAAACTGGACACTTTCAAGTAAAGATTTTTATATAAACCTGTGAAGATGATACTGCCATTTTCTATTATATCTATTATATATATCTTTTATTTTTAACCTCACTTCACCAAAGACAATAAAAATCAGGATTTACTTTAATATAAGTACTAACTTTACCATGGAATTAGGAAGCTTCTTAGAATGTTACCACGAATACAAGATAAAAATAACTACTTATTACTGAATTAAGTATTTAAGATAGTTTTTCAGGTCAATTGGAAACCGGGAAGTGGTTCTAATTCATTTTGCGAGATTAACAAACATTGCAAGTTAAATAAAATCTTGTAAAAATTGGTTGTCTGTAAAGTCAGGCCGATCATGCCTCTCTATCGCTTGTACCGCGCTCTCGCTTGCACGCTCAGGCCTAGGCGGAACGTGACACTTTGTCATGCGTGCAGCCGGTGTTAATAGATTTATAAGACGTTATCATGTCAAAACTTTTGTGGAAATTCCTCTCATTGTGGAAACAAAAAATTTGAAAAGAGCAACCGCCGAGTTTCTTGCTGGTTCTTCTCGGCAGGAAGGGCATTCCGAACCAGTGGTAGACTCATCGACGATTCAAAAGTACTTGTAAAAAAGTTTATTTGAATAAAAAACATTTCTATTCTATTCTATTCTAAAAAATTTGCTTCAAAATGTATGCGAGTGTACCATTACCGTCAGCATTAGATGTTATTTAAACAAAAGTAGGTTTGTTTTAGTATGATTCCTTTTCCCACGTCCACACACGTCTTTATTATAGACGCGTTAATTGTTCACCGACTTCCTAAAAGGAGGAGGTTGTTATGTTATTCTACAACTAGCTTGTGCTCGCGACTTCATCCGCGTGGAGTTAGGTTTGAAATATACATTCTTTTACAAGTGCTTTTGAATCGTCGATGAGTCTACCACTGGTACAGAATGCCCTTCCTGCCGAGAAGAACCAGTAAGAACTGAAGAAGAAGAAGCAGCACTATAGTAGGTACGCAAACTGGCGCACCCATGTCAGTCTCGTAGCAACTCATAAGCAACCATTGAATTATTATGTTAAGCAACTAATTTGACGTTTTCAAATAGTCAATACGAACTATGGTATTATCATCATCATCATCATTAGCAACCCATCAACGGCTCACTACTGAGCGCAGGTCTCCTCTCAGAGAAGGGTTATAGGCCATAGTCCACCACGCTGGCCCAATGCGAATTGGCGGACTGCACACATCTTCGAGAACATTATGGAGAACTCTCAGATGTACAGGTTTCTTCACGATTTTATCCTTCACCGTTGAAGCAAGTGATATTTAATTGCTTAAACGCACTTGACTCCGAAAAGTCAGAGGTGCGTACCCGGGATCGAACCTGCGACCCCCCGAATAGGAGATCACAGTCCTAACCACTGGGCTCAGCATCACTGCTCCTTTTCCTTTTAGGAAGGTTGGTATCATAGCAGTGTAGCGGCTACAAATCCTAAAATATATACCTAGGTATTTAAAGTTATTCGGAGTAATTTCTTCAAGCTTCCTAAACACTTTAATGGGTATCATAAACACGAACAACTACAGAGCCGATTTGTAGCAACCACTTCATTAGACGGCGCGGCGTGTCGACAGTCGTCACAAACCATCGACCATCGACTTTATCGACTGTCGATGTTGCGTCGACATCCGCAGCCGATCGTGGGAACAGCTGCTTTGACACCTGTCTTTTATGGTGTACAAGTAATAAAATAGAAAGTGACCCCGTGTTTATTTTGTTTGTATAACTTGTATGAATACCTCTTCAATTCTATCTTCTATAGTAAGCCTATACTTATAATAAAAAGACTTGTTCTGACTGGCTGACTTATCGACGCACAGCCTAAACCACTGAAGTTAGAAACTTGAAAGAACATTGGCAGGAGTTCATATATCACTTTACCTGAAATCTTTTTGAAGCTTCTATACATGAAAAATTGTTAAAACCGTAGAGGTTCCATTACTAAAACATAATCACTGAGATTTTTCGTTTGAGGATCTCACAAAAAAAAGATATTACATAACAACTTTATTTGTATTTTGAGGTTATAAAAATATGTAGATACTACGCGTTCGTTTCAAGTTGAGACTTGAGCTTAAGTTGAGCCCTGCACCATAGAGTAAAGAAATCTTCACCCCTCGCGCTTCCCCGCACCGCACCTCAAGTCAGACCCACAGTACCTAAAGACACAGTATAAGAAGATGCAGTATTATAGTATATTGTTTTATTTATTAAGTACTACTTACCTGTCTTAACTATGAATATTGAATTTGAATTGGTATAAATAATAAAAAAATATATAAAAAAAAGTGTTTACTATTCTAATGCTGTACGATATACAACATTCTTAGTTTTTTTTTAACCAAACCTACCAAAACTCCTAATATCCAAAGTTCAATTTAATAAATTGAACTTTTAATACGTAAACTTAGAATAAGAATTATTATTAAATATTATTTTTGCATCCCTATCCGGCAGATTGTAAGGACTTTTATTATAATGTAACACCATTGTACTACTCAATCTGTGCAAATAAATAATTTGAATTTGAATTTGAAATTTATTTTTAATAAGCGGTGCTTCGCGAGCGGTTTACTAAGTGGGTCTGACTTGAGATGCGGTGCGGGGAAGCGCGAGAGAGCTAGGGGTTTGTAACGCGTAGTACCACTAGATCAAAGGTGTCAAACTACTGCATATATCCTATACTGTGTCCGTACTGTCGGCATGGAACTAGGAATTACGACTACGTCGATTACTTTACTCTATGGTGCAGGGCTCAACTTCAAGCGAACGCGTACACTAGCGGCACGCTATGATGGCCGGTTTGACGTTTGTCCGCTCATGAAGTTCCGTATTAATTGATAACGACTTTGAAGGAAATAATTGTATTACTTTATTGACGATAGTGATGTGCAGAGATTCATAAATTTTATCGAATGTAGTTTTAGGTTTAGGACTCAAAATTTATTTATTAAATTGATTTCTAAAATGTATACAAGTGTAGAAAAATCAGTTTGCACCATTTAAGGGGTGAATGTACTTGTGAATATGAACAATTTTCACTATGTGGACAAACCTCTGAAATCGCAAAAAAATATCAGCTGTTTCATACAAAAGGTAAAATTTTTATTTTTATATGATATATACCACAACTCGGCATTTGGTTTTCTAAATTGAAAATTTTTAAAAATGGAATCTAATACGATCGTCACATAGGATCGCTGGCTAGCACAACTACTACCTCCGGCAAACTCGCGTCAATGCTCAATGCAAAACAAAGCAGTTTCGAATTGACGTTGCTTCGAAAAGTATAAACTGTCAGTGCAATGCGATTGTGATATAGTTTTGACCTGGCTTTGGATTTCAAATATTGATACTGCATTACTGTTGACCCTTGCTCGTTAATTTGGACTCTGTTCAAGCCCTTTGTTGTGGATTTCGTCGATATGACCGAACGTACGCAGAGAACTGTAAACCTATTTAATCAGGTACAAAAACAAAACTTAATTGTTTTTTGTTCGAGAATAAATTGACATTCCACATCACTATTGTAATGTGTCAAACCGGCCATCATAGCGTGCCGCTAGTTTAGTCAGATTATGGTTTATTATTTATTAATTATTTAACCAAGGCAAAAGATGTAAAACTAATTTCATATAAAAAACGAACTAATTTAAATACTTTGTTTTGTATAAATCATATTCGTAGACGCCTCCTAAAACATGCAGGTACAATTCTGCCATTATTCTTTTGACAGTAGGTTCCTTTTATGACATAGGCGAGCATAAGAAAGGATTTTTTGAATTCCATCCCAGTTAAATGGGCGTTAAAGTTTGTATGAAAGTCCGTCACTTTTCAAGTTATATATCCATGGTATGTTGGCTTTCAATTAAAAACAAAGAAGTACAGAAAATGAAAAATTCCAGCCCATAACTTAATTCTACGAGCATGAAGTTTGATCATCAAACGATGACTACACTAGCGGCACGCTATGATGGCCGGTTTGACACATTACAATAGTGATGTGGAATGTCAATTTATTCTCGAACAAAAAACAATTAAGTTTTGTTTTTGTACCTGATTAAATAGGTTTAATAAAACAAAAATGTATATGTTTATTTAATTTATTTGAACGAACTGAATATTTGAATGAAAATGAATATACATACTTTATATGCACACAAGAAACATATGAATACAAAAGATACCAAAAAAGGTGCCACAAAAGGCCATAATTAATCAGATTCGTCCATACTACTATTTTCACTGTCGTCACTGCTATCATCACCTACATTAATAATTATATGTTCGTTTTCTATAATATTATCTATTTTCACATCTCTTTCATAATCTTCCCTTATTAATTTAACAGTTCTATTCACAACCTTTTCCCAGTCTCCTTTAGTCACATGTTCACAAGCTTCTTCTAATAATTTTAGCATTTTTTTTGTGGTAAATGGGGGTTCTGTATTGTGTCTTGCAGCATATCCCTTAATTTGAGCCCACACCAACTCAATCGCATTATACTCACAATGGTAAGGCGGTAACCGTATAACTCTGTGCCCATGTTCTAATGCTATTTCGTCAATGACGTATCGGATCTTGGTTGGTTTGTTTTCTTTTAAAAGACGTACTAATTCCGCTTTTAACATATTCATGTTTGCATCTACGCCATTTTTACGAAGCCATGCGACGATATCAGCTTTCTTTTGGGATTGGGCAGGTGGCTTGTCAATTTGCATCGAGTGGTATGGGGCGTTGTCCATAATTATAATAGATGGTTCAGGGAGGCTACACAACATTGAGGTAAACCATTCAGTAAACTTTTCTCCATTCATGTCTTCATGATAGTCTCCAGTGGTTTTTGACGCAAAAGCCATGAGAGAACCTTCGACAAACCCGTTGATGGTTCCGGCGTGACAAATTATAAGTCGCGATCCTTTTCCTACAGGAACTTTGGAAGTAGATGCTGCTGTGTCATCGTTCCAAGAACGGCCTACAGTATGGTTAGCATTAAGCCATGTTTCATCCAAGAACACAACATTTTGCCAATTTTTGATTTCTTTCACTTGCCGTAAAAAAGTATACCTTGCCATCGCTATATCAAATCTTTCCATCAATATTTTGCGTTTGTTACATTTTTTGTATCGAAATCCAATGGTCTTCAAAATCTTCGTTAAAGAACTTTCCCCACCGAAGAATAATCCAGCTTCCTTCAGTGAATGCACCAACTTTTTTCTTGTTGGATACTCCTTCTGTAAATAGTAGCCGTAAACATGTCTTCGGATAGCATCGGCATCAAAGCTATCGATGCCTACGACTGGTTTTGCTCGTTTTCTCTTTTTTGGTGTGTGAAGTTTATTTTCTTCTGTGCCAGTCTCGCCATATTTTTTTTTAGTTATCCGTCTAACAGTTCGTTGTCCAATATTAAGCGCATCAGCTACGCGTTCAACCACTGACGTTATAGGTAAAATTGGCCCTCCATTTTGAGCTTCACGATCGAAATAGTTACGAAGGCGTATTACGAACTCACGTGTCTGACTATTTAGAACAGTTCTCTGCGTACGTTCGGTCATATCGACGAAATCCACAACAAAGGGCTTGAACAGAGTCCAAATTAACGAGCAAGGGTCAACAGTAATGCAGTATCAATATTTGAAATCCAAAGCCAGGTCAAAACTATATCACAATCGCATTGCACTGACAGTTTATACTTTTCGAAGCAACGTCAATTCGAAACTGCTTTGTTTTGCATTGAGCATTGACGCGAGTTTGCCGGAGGTAGTAGTTGTGCTAGCCAGCGATCCTATGTGACGATCGTATTAGATTCCATTTTTAAAAATTTTCAATTTAGAAAACCAAATGCCGAGTTGTGGTATATATCATATAAAAATAAAAATTTTACCTTTTGTATGAAACAGCTGATATTTTTTTGCGATTTCAGAGGTTTGTCCACATAGTGAAAATTGTTCATATTCACAAGTACATTCACCCCTTAAATGGTGCAAACTGATTTTTCTACACTTGTATACATTTTAGAAATCAATTTAATAAATAAATTTTGAGTCCTAAACCTAAAACTACATTCGATAAAATTTATGAATCTCTGCACATCACTATCGTCAATAAAGTAATACAATTATTTCCTTCAAAGTCGTTATCAATTAATACGGAACTTCATGAGCGGACAAACGTCAAACCGGCCATCATAGCGTGCCGCTAGTGTAGGTGTACGTAGGGGGGGGGGGGGGGTATGTCTATGGTCTCATAAGAAGGCTCAGCGTCACTCAGCGGGCAATGGAGAGAGCTTATTAGGACCTTAGCTCCGTAGGACAACCAAAGTCACCGACATAGCTCAGCGAGTCGCGAAAATGAAATGGAAATGTGCGGAGCACATGATCGTTGAGATCCCATGGTGCTGGAGTGGCGACCCCACATCGGGAAGCGCAAAGTTGGATTACCTATAGCAAAAGAATTTTGTGTTTAACCGACTTCAAAAAAGGAGGAGGTTCTCAATTCGTTGGAATCTTTTTTTTTTAATGTATGTTCACCGATTACTCGAAGAAGCCAGAACAGATTTTGAAAATTCTTTCTTTGTTTGATAGCGTATACTTCCCAAGTAGTCCAATTGAAATTTTATCCAAATCGGTCGAGCGGTTTTTAAAAAATCAACAGTAAAATATTATATACTTTGTAGTGGCGCGGGCGTTTGAATTCGGTTTTTTAAAAATAATTTTTGGGGTGAAAACTTCTTTAGGCGCGTTGAGCACTTTTTTGAGTGAGCAAAAAACATGGATTTCGCGTCATCGTCACCTTCACAATCGTCACCTGGAGATTTCAGTAAGCGTTCAACATTTTAGAAGTTCCCAAGCAACCTTGTACAGCGCAGCGGGCAAGCAGCCACCTTCCTTACCGTTTAATGTATGATGTCGCAGGTTCGAATCTCACTCACGAAATCGTGGTAGTGCGCTTTTCTTATTTGTTTTTAATTATTAGCAAATCTAGTTTTCACTTCTATGAAACTGACACTTTTTTGAATGTGAATTTGGCATTGTGTTCGGTATTTTCGCGGTACAATATTGGGTCTCCGTAGCCTTGTGGTTTCGGCAGTCGCTTAACAGTTAAAAGTCGATGGTTCGAATCCCAGTTCGACAGACCGAATTTTTCATTTTCAATTTTATTTTAAACAATTTCTACATGTGGAACCTTTCCCTAAAATTCCACATGTAGAAATTATTTAAAATAAAATAGGCTACGGAGACCCAATAGTGTAGTGTGAAAATGTTGTACACAATGCCAAATTAATTAATCGAAAGGAACTGCGTTCCATCCGGGTGTCCCTTGACACCTCTCAAGTTTTTTTATATTAAATTATTCCTTTTTAGGGTTCCGTACCCAAAGGGTACCAACGGGACCCTATTACTAAGCTTACGCTGTCCGTCCGTCCGTCCGTCCGTCCGTCCGTCCGTCTGTCAGCGGGCTGTATCTCGTAAACCGTAATAGATAGACAGATGAAATTTTCACATATTATGTATTTCTATTGCCGCTATAACAACAAATAATAAAAATTAAATTAAATTAAAAAAAATAAATTAAAATATTTCCATGGGTACATGGAAATATTTTTATTTAATTTTTTTTAACGGAACCCTAAAAGAGCGAGGCCCGACTCGCACTTGGCCGATTTTTAGTTCCGAGACAATCTAAATAGGTAACGCGTACTAGCTAGTAGGTTCTAACTTCTAGCCTAGTAGTGGTCGCGTACAAGTGGATTTCGCAACGCTTGGCACAAATAGTGGACGCGTACAGAGAGGGTCGTAAGGGGTCCTAAGTGAAATGTACACGAGACACGCGCGGCTGTTGTGAGGACAGGCGTGCGCTAAACTCTGTATAATCTGGGTATTTGCATAAAGAAGCAGGTTCCCAGTACCGACAGGTCGGTGCTGGTCTGTACCGATCGGTGCGGGTACAATCATCATCATTCATCATCATTATCAACCCATCATCGCCTCACTACTGAGCGAGGTCTCCTCTCAGAGAAGGGTGATATCCCATAGTCCACCACGCTGGCCCAATGCGAATTGGCGGACTTCACACACCTTCGAGAACATTATGGAGAACTCTCAGATGTGCAGGTTGCCTCACGATGTTTTCCTTCATCGTTGAAGCAAGTGATATTTAATTGCTTAAACGCACTTGACTCCGAAAAGTCAGGGGTGCGTACCCGGGATCGAACCTGCGACCCCCCGAATAGGAGACCACTGTCCTAACCACTAGGCTATCACTGCTTACAATAGCCCCGTGTTATCATATGCACTCTCATATAGAGACAGTTCGAAACTTCAGTCGGTTCGGTCAGTACCGACTCATATCGACTTTGTCTGTACCGGACACCCGCTTCTTTATGCAAGCACCCTCTGTCTCTTGTGCACAGGCGTGTGCTCAAACAGATGTACTTTCTATTCCCTCACTCTCATAGTCAGTACGGAAATCTGACGCGACCGGAGATAGATCATGCACTGGACGGACGGTTTAAGGCCTTAAGAAGCGTGAATGTCTAAATTCCATGGTTGTTTAATTCAACATATCAACATAATTGTTGATTTAAGCCGTAAATAAAAAATAAAGAATGAAAGATAAAGATTCAATAACTGTTTTGGCTATTAAAAATGTTTATTTTTGTCAACCCCCTCTTGTAAAAAAAACCCCAAAGAGTACCTATTTTTGACATAATTTGCATAACTTCTCCAAAAGCGCGCTAGCTTTTTAATTCGTTCTTGCACACAAAAAAAAGGTATTAAAAATATGAATCTTTTCGCTATTTAACTTTATTTTTACGCCGCATTACAATCGTGTATAGTAATATTAACCTGAAATTCAACTAAATCCGAGCTGATAAACACTCGCGAGCCCCATCCACAGTCCCTGCCGGGACGTTGCGGAGGGAAGACCGCACATCGGTTTTGCAGCGACTTCGTTGAAATTAATTTTAGCTTTTAAGGAGTTTATACCAATTTCTAAATATTTATATTAATAGATTTACTTAGTTTAGATAAAATCTTTAAGTCAGTAACTGTAAATATTTTTTGTAAATACATAAACTTTTATAAACTTCTTAAATAATCAAAGAATAGTGAATTCGAAAATGCCAAACAGGTGGACAATTAAAAATGTATTGGTGAATATTTACCTACAATTTTTAGTTAGTGTAATATGTTATTTTTTCGATTATTACCTATGCTAGGCATAATAATGTAAGCAGTGATAGCCTAGCGGTTAGAACCGTGGTCTCCTATTCGGGAGGTCGCAGGTTCGATCCCGGGCACCATTGATTTTTCGGAGTAATGTGCATTTAAGCAATTAAAATCATCGTGAGGAATCCTGCACTCCTGCACACCTGAGAGTTCTCCATAATGTTCTCGAAGGTATGTGTAATCCACCAATTCGCATTGGGTGGATTATGGCCTGAAGCAATGCCTGGGTCATGCGTCATGCCCGTGAACGGGTGCCACCGGCGGGAATGGGGCTACTTTCTGTCTGCCCGTCTTAACATGTGTTGAATTATAGGAATGCTTTTGTGGAACTTCCCCTCATTGTGGAAACAGTGCAAACATAGCATAATATCTATTATATTGTAAACTTGTTTTGAAAAGAGCAACTGCCGAGTTTCTTGCTGGTTCTTCTCGGCAGGAAGGGCATTTCGAACCAGCGCGAGCGGTAGAATCATCGACGATTCAAAAATATACTTGTATAAAAGTTTATTTGAATAAAAAGCATTTCTATTCTATTATTTAACCCTTATCTAAAAGGAGACCTGCGCTCAGTAGTGAGTCGTTGATGGGTTGCTGATGATGATGATGATGATGGTGATGATGATGATATGCATGTTGATAAAAATTGCTTGAGGTCTTAGACCATATTTTTTGAATGGTCTAAGTTTGAGGTAGATACCTACATAACAGTGGATAACAGCAAAACATCAAGTCAAGCCTGACAGTATGACTTTCAACGTGCCTTATTTCTATAACAATAGGGTTGACATTCGCAATTCACTCGTACCATTGAACAGCTGTCGACTGTAGGTACCGTAGATCTTGTGATTTAGTGGTTGTATAGGTATTATACAAGACGTGGTCTAGTGGTTAGCAAATTCGACTACAGATGACGAGGTCCCGGATTCGATTCCCGGGATTATACAAATGTGTACATATTTTTATATTCATAGATTTAATATATTTAGTTTTATCTTTAAAATTGTGTGTTGTGTGTGTGTGTTTTGTAAATAAGTTAACTTTTTAATCGGTCAAAGAATAGTGTAAAATTTACACTATAAATATTTACACTGTAAATAGTGAATAGTGCAGGTCAAAAATGCCAAAACATAAGAAAAAATATCTTGTTAAAAGAGCAAGAGAATTAAAAATGTATATGTGAGTATTTACTTACACTTTATATTTAGTACCTATATTTTATATTTGTTATTTTTCGATTGCATAGGCATGTTGATAAAAATTGCTTGAGGTAAGTATAGATGATATACGTAGGTACCTACTGTGGACAACACGTCATGTAATAACTAACTGCCTCGTTTGTCTAGTGGTCAGCTTGTTCGACTGCGGATGACGAGGTCCCGGGTTCGATTCCCGGGTCGGGCTGCGGCCGTTAAAAAAAAGTATTGCGTTTTTCTGCCAAAGAAATTCTCAGTACTGGCCCGGAGTTAGGAAGTTGGTGGTTACTGGTTAGTCACCCCCGTGCCTCGGAGAGCACGTAAAACCGTCGGTCCTGCGCCTGATCTCTCTCCGGTCGTGTCGGATTTCCGTACCATCGGACTATGAGAGTGAGGGAATAGAGAGTGCACCTGTGGTTGCGCACACACTTCTGCACTATAATATCTCCCGCGCAGATGGCTGACCTCTAAGGCGACGTTTTAGCATAGGAGGTTGGCCGCCGTGATCGGATTCGGTCGGGAGGACATCATGTAATAACTAGCTTATATGTTCGCGACTTCGTCCGAGAAGTTGGACCAAATTACAGATAGTTACGAAGTTTGATCAAAATCGGCGTAGTAGTTTTCAAGTTTATCCCGAACATACTTCGTGACTCGAGATTTTTAATATAGATAGGGGTTGACATTCGCAATTCACTCTTATTAACATAAAATAACTAGTTTTTATAAATTAATCTATACATATAATAAAACTGTAACTGGAAGATTTCTGTAGGTACATTTAATATATTTTGAAAATTTTAATTGGGGGATGCTTTACTATCGATACTGAGCCCAAAACAGATTTGTATTTAATTTTTGTCTGTTTGTTTGTCCTTCTTTCACGTAAAAACTACCGCACAGATTTCTACAAAATTTTATACCGTGGTAACTTATTAATTGGGTCAACATCTAGGCTACTTTTTATCCCGGAAAATCAAGGAGTTCCCGAGGGACTTTAAAAACTAAATCCACGCGGACAAAGTCGCGGGCATCAGCTAGTATTATCTATACCTACTTATAATAAAACTGTAACAGGTCCAATTGTCTATAGTTAAGCGATTGATCGTAATCGTATTCGATGTCATTAGAGTCAAAGTAAAATAAACCATAACAGCATTGAATTAGAGCTCAATTTCGTGTATGCATTCTTATACATTTACCTATGTATGATACGCTCCATAACTCTCCATAATCGGTTGTACTTACTGAATTTGTGACTTTTTATCAATACAATCAAGGATTATTTTACTTTGACACTAAATGGATTATTAGAAGTATATATATAATTATTATTTAACTAGCTGATGCCCGCGACTTCGTCCGCGTGGATTTAGTTTTTGAACTCCCTTGGGAACTCTTTGATTTTCTGGGATAAAAAGTAGCCTATGTCACCCTCCAGGTCCTCAATTATACCCATACCATAGGTCTTACCTTGCTTTTAACCAAAATTGACAATTCTTGGTCAACCGGAAGTACCTACTCTATAGGTTTTGGGTCGAAAACCTATATGGTAGTTCTCGTTGACCTAGAATCACAAAATTTGACAAAATGCAAGGTCTACCAGCACAAATAAAGGAAAAATTACAAAAAATAAAAAAGTTGAATTTTAAAGGGTGTCCCCATACATAAATAATAGTAGCCAATTAAGATAGTCCTCCGAGTTGTATGGGCGCTCATACAATTTAGAGGTCTATCTTAATTGGCACTATCCTTAAATAAGGTAAATAAATAAAATTGTGCTATTTAGTCCAGTAAAAAGTTAAATGAAACCATGATCTGACCAGCTTTGGCGCAATGAGTAAAAATGTGTTCATTAATACTTAAATAATGATATTATAAAAGAAATTTTGATTTAAATTTAGGGGAAAGGGATGAAAAAAATAAAAAAAGGGTTGAAAAATGCCTTTTTTTTAAATAACTTAATAACGGTAGGAAAAAGAAAAAACAGTTTCAAGTAAAAGTAGTAGAGAAAAAAATTTTACACAAAAAAGTTCCACTTCATTTTTAGGGTTCCGTACCCAAAGGGTACGAACGGGACCCTATTACTAAGCCTACGCTGTCCGTCCGTCCATCCGTCCGTCCGTCCGTCCGTCCGTCCGTCCGTCCGTCCGTCCGTCCGTCTGTTAGCGGGCTGTATCTCGTAAACCGTAATAGATAGACAGATGAAATTTTCACATATTATGTATTTCTACTGCCGGTATAACAGCAAATAATAAAAATTAAATTAAATTAAAAAAATTAAATTAAAATATTTCCATGGGTACATGGAAATATTTTTATTTAATTTTTTTTTAACGGAACCCTAAAAGAGCGAGGCCCGACTCGCACTTGGCCGATTTTTTGTTAATAACTCGAAAAATATTGACATTTAAGCAATTTTGAAAAAAGCTCGTTAAGAGGAGGAAATTTCCAATAAAAAAGTCCCAAGTCCCGGGATTCTATCTCCATTATTTATAATTTTAATTTGACGTTGAAAATAGGGCTCCGCGCGGCTGTTACAGCATGCGCGCGCCCCCGCTAAAGAGAGTTCAGCAATAAAAATATTTTTTTTATAACATAAGATGTGATTTTAAAAATTTGAAAAACTTCTAGTATCTTCTTAACACTTGAAAGAATCGAGCCCTGGAGAAACAAAAGTTTAACCACCATTTTTCAAAATGTTATTCAATTGTTAACTAACAAATTATTTCCCAATCTCCATTGTCATAAACAATGGGATGAAAGGTATAAATAATTGGCCTATATTTTTGTATCAGAGTATCTAGATTTTTGAAGTTTGCAATAGAAGACTCAGCGAGCGAATTGAGAACCTCCTCTTTTTTTAAAATTGGTTAAAAACAAATTAAAGTCAAACAGTCTAAAGTCTAACTTTTTAATATAGAAAGAGAAAAAGTTTCAATCTGAAATCTGACATCACGCAGGTTAGAGTTTTAATAGCTACGATGACCGATTTTGAAAACTGTTGGATAATGTTCGGAAGTATCTTCTATTTCGATAAAATACCTTATTAATTTGACTGTACTACCGTTATTCAAAACTTAATTAATTGAGATAGGCACTATGTTTCCCGCCTTTATACATCTTTATAATTAATTACAAAGCAAATTTAATTTTTATTTTTTGCAGCTAAACTAAAGCAGATAACAAAAAAATGAAAAGGAACTTTTTTGTGTAGAATTTTTTTCTCTACAACTTTTACTTGAAACTTTTTTTTCTATTTCCTACCGTTATTAAGTTATTTAAAAAAAAGGCATTTTTCAACCCCTTTTTTATTTTTTTCATCCCTTTCCCCTAAATTTAAATCAAAATTTCTTTCATAATATCTTTATTTAAGTATTAATGAACACATTTTTACTCATTGCGCCAAAACTGGTCAGATCATGGTTTCATTTAACTTTTTACTGGACTATAATATCTCGTAAATAGTAATACGTAGTTGAAATTTTCACAGTGTGTATTTTTATTTCCGCTATAACAACAAATAATAAAAATAAAATTAAATTAAAAAATAAAGGGGGCTCCCATGCATGGAAAAGCTTCAAAAATGAAGAAATAGGGGCCTTCAAAGTTGTGACCAAAACAAACGAGCATTCTTTCCCCATATCCTAATTTAATCATCATCATCATTTCATCATTAGCAACCCATCAACGGCTCACTACTGAGCGCAGGTCTCCTCTCAGAGAAGGGTTATAGGCCATAGTCTACCACGCCGGCCCAATGCGAATTGGTGGACTTCACACACCTTCGAGAACATTATGAAGAACTCTCAGATGTGCAGGTTTCCTCACGATGTTTTCCTTCACCGTTGAAGCAAGTGATAGTTAATTGCTTAAACGCACTTGACTCCGAAAAGTCAGAGGTGCGTACCCGGGATCGAACCTGCGACCCCCCCGAATAGGAGACCACAGTCCTAACCACTAGGCTAACACTGCTTCCTAATTTAATACTAACTCAGAACTAAGTTATCTAAATGTGTATCTAGTTTTAAAAAAGTGATTTGGTCATATTATGTACGGAACCCTAAAAGAGCGAGGCCTGACTCGCACTTGGCCGATTTTTTGTTTATTACCTAAATAAATATTTTTGATAAAACAGGGTTGGCACCTTTTGGGTACGAAACCCTAAAAACTATCAAAGAATACAATGATTTTAAAAGACCTATTAAAAATAATTAAGGTAAGAATAACAACAAAAAGAATTAATTACCTCGAACTTATAAACTACTTGCAAGCTCGTTATGGTACATTGCGCCTACTAGGTGAAGCTAAAGCAATGGAGACTCTTAACACCTGCACGTGACATCAATCTCAGTGAGGCCCAAACATACTAGGTAGGATAACATAAAACACTGTTCCCTCTGCACGTTTATTTTATCGTCGATATATTTCGAGGTACTCTCATGTACTTGCTGAGTTCTCGAGCAAGTACCGAGCGTAGCCGCTAGATGGCGGTGACGTTGAAATAAGTCTAGGTTGGCTCCGTTTCTCAAGGTTATTTCACGCATCTTAAAGCCTTAAGGTCCTCCCCAAAGCACGGAGGTGACTCACCGCCAACTTCCCAACTCCGGGCTAGTACTGAAAATTTAGCAACAGAATCCTAATCCTACTAATAATATAAATGCGAAAGTTTGAGAGGATGTATGGATGGATGGATATTTGGATGGATTAACGCCGCAAATGATGAACCGATTTGGCTGAAATTTGGAATGGAGATAGCTCATATCCAGGGTTAAAACATAGGCTAATTACTCTTTATCCCGGAAAATTACAGAGTTCCCGCGGGAATTAAAATACCTTAATCCACGTGGAGGAAGTCGCGGGCATCATCTAGTAAAATAAATAATCATGAATTTCATAAATCGCACCTTTAGAATTACCTAGAGACCTGCTGTGAAAACTCTTTTTTAAATATCTTTACTAGTCTCGGAATTATAAGCTGTTATACTGTGACTGTATCTGTCTCTTTCTAAAATGAAAATTTCTATGGAGCTGCTGAATTGTGACATCACACTTCATTAGCGCTCTCTCTGTGTAATAAGAAACTTTAAAGCTCTATAACTTATTAGTTTTTCTTCTTCTTCTTTCTTCTTTATCAACCTATAGACGTCCACTGCTGGACAAAGGTTTCCTGCATGGACTTCCACAGGCTTCGGTCTTGCGCCGCTTGAATCCAGAGGCTCCCTGCGACTCGTTTGATGTCATCGGTCCACCTGGTGGGGGGTCTGCCAACACTGCATTTCCCGATGCGTGGTCGCCACTCCAACACCTTGGGACCCCAACGACCATCAGCTCTTCGAACTATGTGCCCCGCCCATTTCCACTTCAGTTTCGCGACACGCTGACGCTTATTTTCTGCTTTTACAAATGTTATTCTTACGTGTTACATTGTCGATTATAAATAACTAGCTGATACCCGCGACTTCGTCCGCGTGGATTTAGTTTTTTAAATCTCTATCCCATCCCATGCATCCATACATCCCGTCCATCCATCCGTATGCTAAGTACATCTATCCATCCAATCCAATCTATCCTCACAAACTTTCACATTAATAATATTAGTGGGATAAGTAGCATAGGATATAGTTAATGTAGTTAAAGTTAGTAACAGGAGGATACAAACATACATACACACATACATACATACATGCATGCATGCATACATACATACAAACATGCATACGTACATACATACATACATACATACATACATGTATGCATGCATGCATATTGGCGCATAATTTAAGAATAAATACGTGAAAAGTAGCATTTCGAATATCCCGCGGGAACTGTTTGTTTTCCCGGGATAAAAAGTAGCTGTTGTTACTTTTCCGGCCCTCAACTATGCCTATTCAAAAAATCACGTCAATCTGTAACTCCCTTGGCACATAATTGAATGATAAATATATGAAAAGTAGCATACAAATATCCCGCGGGAATTGTTTGTTTCCCGGGATTAAAAGTAGCCTTTGTCACTTTTAAAGTCCTTAACTATGCCTATCCAATAAACCACGTCAATCTGTAACTCCGTTGGCGCATAATTAAAGGATAAATATGTGAAAAGTAGCACACTAATATCCCGCGGGAACTGTTTGTTTTCCCGGGATAAAAAGTAGCCTTTATTACTTTTCCGGTCCTCAACTATGCCTATCCAAAAAACCCCCTTCAATCTATAACTCCGTTGGCGCATAATTGAAGGATAAATAAGTGAAAAGTAGTATACTAATATCCCGCAGGAACTGTTTGTTTTCCCGGGATAAAAAGTAGCTTTTGTCATTTTTCAGGCCCTTAACTTTACCTGTGCAAAAAAATCACGTATTTTGAAGGACAAATGCGTAAAAATAGCGATGCTATCCCGCAGGAACTGTTTGCTTTTCCGGGATAAAAAGTAGCCTATGTGCTATTCCTGACTATAATCTATGTCTGTGCCAAATTTCAACAAAATCGGTTCAGTAGTTACGGCGTGAAAGCGGAACAAACATACAAACAAACTCACTTTCCCATTTATAATAGTAAGGATGAATATCAACATTTTGACTACAGTCAAATACCCAATTCTATAGGTGCGGTAAACTTATCGAGGAGCTGATCGCTTGTGCGCGCGAGTGTCCGCTAACACAATACGGTTCCCTGATTGGCCGTCAGTCGTCGCCACATTCCTTAATTGTATCCCGCTTGTGTGTCCCATCCAACCATCCAACCATCCAGCCCTACATCACTGCGATACCTACACTAGAATAGAATAGAAAAGAACAGAAATATTAAGCTATTTGAACTAGGACAAACAGTTTGAGCGCGGCGACCGAATCACGAAATTCCGTAACGAAAAAAAACCTAGCACCGTCGTTCAGTAAGCGTTCAACATTTTAGAGGTAAAGTAGCTCTATTTGGCGCAGTGGGCGAGCGGCCGCTTTCTTTACCGTATGGTGTATGATGTCGCAGGTTCGAATCTCACTCGCGAAGTAGTGACAGCTCGCTTTCCTTGTTTGTTCGTTTTTTTTTTGCATGATTTTTATTATGAAAAAAACAATATTGCATAAATATTATAATTGCATAAGTTGATAAAAATGCTATGCAATAGCTTTACCGCGGCAGTCCCCGAGTGCCACTTAGTTTTTTTTCAAATAAACTTTTACAAGTGCCTTCGAATCGTCAAATGAGTCTACCACTGGTTCGGAATGCCCTTCCTACCGAGAAGAACCAGCATGAAATTCAGCGATTGCTCTTTAACCGACTTCAAAAAAGGAACAGGGTCTCAATTCGTCGGAATCTTTTTTTATCTATGTTCACGGATTACTCGAAGATGCCTGAATCGATTTGGAAAATTCTTTTTTTGTTTGAAAGGGTGTACTTCCCAGATGGTCCCATATAAATTTTATCGAAATCAATCGAGCGGTTTATAAAAAATCAACAATAAATTATATACTTTGTAGTAGCGCGAGTGTTTCAACTCGGTTTAAAAAAAATTATATTTTATTATTTTCAATACAGCATACAATAGGTACTATGCTATGTATGCAGTGTATGCAGTATTTCCACAATCAGCGGAAGTTCCATAAATTCATAGCTACTTACAGTTCAAAATATGTTAAGATGGTACTACTAAGTACTATGCTACGTTCTCTTACGTAGATACGTAGAAATGAGGAGATCCTCATTTGATTTTGCTGGCATACTCCGAGCATAGCTCTCTCCATCGCCCGCTGAGCGACCCTGAACCTTCTTTTGAAGCCCATAGTTACCGACCATGTCTCGGATCCGTAAGTCATCACTGGCAACACGCACTGGTCTTCAGGAACTGAGGGGATTCCGACGAAAAGATGATATCTGGAATAAGATAATATCAGCTGAGTTGGATTCATTGGTTGATATTTTTCTCGAAATTTCGCGGAATACCATATTACGATACTTAAGGAATATTTTCTTGAAAGAAAAGCTGAAACACTTAATAAATATTTTCATCTCAAAAATCTTTTTTGTGTAAGTAGGTAAGTAATCTTTACCCTTTAGCTTTGTTAAAGAAGATACATAGACTTGAGCAGTCTATGTATCTTCTTTATCAACCAATAAACGTCCACTCCTGGACAAAGTCCCTTGCAAAGTCTTCCACAGGCCTCTGTCTTGCGTGACCTACATCCAGCTGTTCCCTGCGACCCGTCTGATGCCGTCGGTCCACTTAGTGTCGACACTCCAGCATCCATCAACTGAGAACCTGATGATGAAGATGATACTGGAGTTATTCTTTCTTCAGAGGACACCACATTGCTATCCCCGTATAAAAAAGAACTGGAAGCTCTCCAACGCGTGGAGGCCACATACACAGTCCACAGTTCGAGGCCTGGCGCTCCAGCCTGGAGATTTAAAAAAAGGGGATCCGAACACTACCGTAATGAACAGAAAGGTGGCGGTTCTATCCTTTCCACCAACAAAAGCATTCCCAAAGAGGGTTGACGTCAGGCAGGCGGCCGGTCGTAAAACGTCATGCCGAACCACTTACAGCATGGTTTATAAGCCATGTTGTCCCGAGATGATGATGATGATGAATCCAACATCCATCAGACTATCGACGACCTCCCTGGCGCAGTAGTGAGCGCTGTGGTCTTATAACTGGGAGGTCCCGGGTTCGATTCCCGGCGGGGTCAATTTGGGAATTTATAATTTCTTAATTTTCTCTGGTCTGGTCTGGTGGGAGGCTTTGGCCGTGGCTAGTTACCACCCTACCGTCAAAGACGTGCCGCCAAGCGATTTAGCGTTCCGGCACGATGGCGTGTAGAAACCGATTAGGGGTATGGGTTGAATTTTCACTGTCATACCCCTTCCAAGTTAGTCCGCTACCATCTTAGACTGCATCGTCACTTACCATCAGGTGAGATCGCAGTCAAGGACTAAAACATCAATAAAAAAAATAAAGTTTTTCGATGGAGGCTTATCGCTTGGTTTATCTGGAAACCGAACCTACTACCTACAAGTATGATCTATTGAGGCCCAGATACGCAAAGACTGTCCCATCCGTCACACGTCGTCACTTATCTCGTTGCAGCAAGATTGCGGATGATTCATGTCGGCTGTCGGATGAGCGGGATGTTTCGTAACGCGCACTAAAAGCTTAGGATTTTGATCGAGTGGTGTAATAACTACACAGATCCCGCTACTTCCGTACTTGGAGAACTATTTGATGAGGAAAATATTTAAAAACTATTCTTAACCTGTTTACGGATAGTTGGATATGATATCAATCTGCCTCGTTGGTCTAGTGGTGAGCACGTTCGAATACGGATGATGAGGTCCCGGGTTCGATTCGGGCCAAAAAAAATGTATTGGGTTTTCTGTCAAGAAATTCTCATTACTAGCCCAGAGTTAGGAAAGTTGGCGGTGCGTCACCCCCGTGCCTCGGAGAGCACGTAAAGCCGTCGGTCCTGCGCCTGATCTCTCTTCGGTCGTGTTGGATTTTCCGTCCCATCGGACTATGAGAGTGAGGGAGTAGAGAGTGCACCTGTGTCTGCGCAAACACTTGTGCACTATAATATCTCACGCGCAGATGGCTAATCTCTGAGCAGGTTGGCCGCCGTGATCGGATTTGGTCGGGAGGACATTATTATTATTATAATATCAATCATATTGATTTTTTAACGCCCGACAAAAAAGAGGGATTTTATGATGTATTTTTTTATCTCTTCTCAGTAGAATCTGCTTTCCGAACCAGTGGTAGAGTCTTGACTTGTCAAAACAGCCACAATTATTGGCCTACGTGAAATGAAT
Source organism: Oeneis ivallda (assembly GCA_029955525.1). Classification (NCBI taxonomy): domain Eukaryota; kingdom Metazoa; phylum Arthropoda; class Insecta; order Lepidoptera; family Nymphalidae; genus Oeneis; species Oeneis ivallda. Next base: position 21,778,764 of record JARPMR010000021.1, read on the forward strand.
AATTTTGAATTTTGGTATTTTTGTGCTATTTCCTACTAATATTATGAATGCGAAAATGTGTTTGTTGGTTTGTCCTTCAATCACATAGCAACAGAGAGCTATGAATGAACGTTGGTGCAAGGGTATAGTTGCGGACTTGAAGAGTGACAAAGGTTATATTATTTTATCCGGAAGAACTTTTTTTTTGGTCCCATTGAAATTTAATCGAAATCGGTCGAACGGTTTTTAAAATATCAACAATAACTTATATAATTTGTGGTGACACGGGCGTTTGAATTCGGTTTTTAAAAAGATTTTTTAATATTAAGTTTTAACGGTTACTTATAGAAAAACTTTTATTCCATGAGAAAATTTAGGTACGAGTAAGTACGTATAAAACTCAATGATGCGTGAATACTCGTACTTGAACAATTCTAATGAATAGAGCAATTAGTGCATTTCTCACTTCACCCGAAAGTGCAATTCAATCTGAGTGCACTTTTGTTCTTTCTAAAGCGGGAATCGAACTTGGAACCCTTTGGTTTGAGGATGACAGGGTTGTATTTGTAACTGTTACCCGCGACTTTGTTCTGCTTCGCGATTGTCAAAATAGTTATTTGTGTTATATGGGGCCAAAGGAATTTTTTGTTCCCGAGGGCGTTATTTTGAATTCAGAGCGAAGAGAAGGATTCTATAGTAGACTCCCGAGCGCAGCGAGGGATTCTAAAGTAGAATCCTGAGCGTAGCGAGGAATTCAATATAGGCCGCCCGAGAACAAAAAATTTTGGCCCCGAATGACACACACTATTTTTCATCATTACCTATGAGAAAAAGCTAGGAGTATGAAGTATCAACCTATAATGTATAGAGTATAGACATTACCAATACGTATATTGAAAGTTTAAATAAAACACAAATAAATTTTTATGAATTAATTAAACATTAATATTTATGTTGGAAGTATGGGCGTACATATCTAATCGACAAAGATCACGTGACTTATCGAAGACAACAGCTTCTCAAACATTTTTGAATTTCGACACATTTTTGAATTCTCTCTTCTGATTGGTCCGCTTTAGTGCTTTAGTATGCTAAAGCACGAACGCGGACCAATCAGAAGAGAGAAATGAAAAGTCCCATGGGGTTAAAATTAAATTTTGCTCCCGCTATCCTCTGAAGCCAATATTCATTTTTCGAATAGGTATGATGAAAAAATTATTGCTAGTGTATTGGCTGAATACCCCCTATTGGACTGATATTTTTTACTAGATGATGATCGCGACTTCGTCCGCTTTTGATTCCCGCGGGAACTCTACTTTTCCAGGATAAAAATGTAGCCTTTGTGTGCCAAATTTCAGCCAAATCCGTCCTCACAAATTTTCGCATTTATAATATTAGTAGGTAATCCTACTAATGTAGGAAGTAGGATATTTTTTATATACTATTTAAAATAAAGTTTTTAAATATTATAATTTATAACACAATGCAATTTTTCTTTTTAAAGGACTACGAAAAAGGAGGAGGTTATAAATTCGTCGGAATCTTTTTTTAGGGTTCCGTACCCAAAGGGTACCAACGGGACCCTATTACTAAGCCTACGCTGTCCGTCCGTCCGTCCGTCCGTCCGTCCGTCCGTCCGTCCGTCCGTCCGTCTGTCAGCGGGCTGTATCTCGTAAACGGTAATAGGTAGACAGATGAAATTTTCACATGTTATGTATTTCTATTGCCGCTATAACAACAAATAATAAAAATTAAATTAAATTAAAAAAATTAAATTAAAATATTTAAATGGGTACAAGGGTAAAGAAATATTTTTTTTTATTTTTTTTAACGGAACCCTAAAAGAGCGAGGCCCGACTCGCACTTGGCCGATTTTTTTTTGGTGTATGTTCACCGATTACTCGAAGACGCCTGAACCGATTTGGAAAATTCTTTTTTTGTTTAAAAGGGTAGACTCCCCAGGTTGTCTCATATAAATTTTATCGAAATCAGTCGAGCGGTTTTTAAAATATCAACAATAAATTATATACTTTGTATAGTGGCGCGGGAGTTTGAAGTCGGTTTTATAAAAATTCTTTTCAAAAAACCGACTTCTAGCGCCACTACAAAGTATAAAAATAATTTTAGTTTGTCCACATTTGTTGAAGTCGGGCGGGCCTATATACAAACTATGAAACCGATGCGCGACGCTACAGAATATGATAGACTCGTTTGTAGAAGTCGAGCGAGCATCGCGAGTCGGTTTCATAGTTTGTATTTTAGGCCCGCCCGACTTCAACAAACGTGGACAAACTAAAATTATTTTTATACTTTGTAGTGGCGTTAGAAGTCGGTTTTTTGAAAAGAATTTTTATTTTAAGCTTTTAAGTGTAGTATCCTATGATTGAGGAGTTAGGACCTGGAGCTCCATGATGTAGTCCATACTTGTTACCTACAATATCAATTCGTAATCGAAATTTCCTAAATCGCCATAGTTTTAGGTGAGCAATATCCCTGCAGCATCAGGCTTGAGGAGTTGAAGGTTAACATTTTTATGGGACCATTTCGGAAACATCCTCTGTCGATTAAAAAAAAAACACGTGAATCGGTCCAGTAATCCCGGAGAAATCGGTGGACATACATAGAAAAAAAAAAAAAAGATACCGGCCAGAATTGAGAACCTCCTCCTTTTTGGAAGTCGGTTAAAAATATTTTTTTATATTAATTAGACAATTCAACGGCTGATGAATTGCACTTGCGCTGATTGTTAAAATCACAACTATTTTTGCTCCATCGTAATCGGTTAAAAAGTAATAAGGGAAGCGATTACCAATTAATGGTGAAGGAATTTCTTATGGTTTCCTTTAATTACCTGATGCTTAATTGCAGCCGGCCTCTCTGCGATACGTCTATAATGGAAAACAAAATGGCGAACGTATATGTACGCAAAAGATACGTAGGTACTGTGATGTGTGTATGGTACAAAAATGTTGATATTTATTAAGTATAATCGAAAAATGTAACATGTAAGAATAACAATTTTTTTTTTAAATAAATATCAGCCAATTTGAAGTTGACTAATATTCTCCTCTCCCCTTCAAATAAGCGAAAAGCTTGTGTTAGGAGTGGGTACGACAATAGTGCAACGGGTGGGATTCGAACCTGTGACCTTTTAAACAAACAAAATAGAGAATATTTAAAACAAAGAATTTGTTTGTTGTTAAAACAGAGAATATTTCGGCCGAAAAACAAATTACTGCGATTGTGTAGCTGTCTCTTTCACAAAATTATCTATGCAGATTTTATGGAGCTACTTGCTTGTGACGTCACATGTCAATAGCGCTCTCATTGTCTAACAGGAATCTTTAAAGCTCTATATCTCAAAGACTAGTAAGTTAAGATATTAAAAAATCGGCCAAGTGCGAGTCGGGCCTCGCTCTTTTAGGGTTCCGTTAAAAAAAATTAAATTAAAACATTTTCATGTACCCATGGAAATATTTTAATTTAATTTTTTTAATTTAATTTAATTTTTATTATTTGTTGTTATAGCGGCAATAGAAATACATAATATGTGAAAATTTCATCTGTCTATGTATAACGGTTTACGAGATACAGCCCGCTGACGGACGGACGGACGGACGGACAGCGTAGGCTTAGTAATAGGGTCCCGTTGGTACCCTTTGGGTACGGAACCCTAAAAATGAATAGTGGCATTGTGTTATAATACTTAAAAACTCTATTTTAAATATATTTAAAAAAACCCATACCGGGAATAATCATCATCATTATCAATCCATCATCGGCTCACTACTGAGCGAGGTCTCCTCTCAGAGCAGGGTTATGGGCCATAGTCCACCACGCTGGCCCAATGCGAATTGGCGGACTTCACACACCTTCGAGAACATTATGGAGAACTCTCAGGTGTGCAGGTTTCCTCACGATGTTTTCCTTCACCGTTGAAGCATGTGATATTTAATTTCTTAAACGCGCTTAACTTCGAAAAATCAGAGGTGCGTACCCGGGGTCGAACCTGCGACCTCCCGAATAGGAGACCACAGTCGTAACCACTAGGCTATCACTGCGGTATCACCGGGAATATTGAATAATATATACTGCCAATCCCTTGCCAAGTTAGCCCGCTACCATCTTAGACTGCATCGTCACATACCATCAGGTGAGATCGCGGTCAAGGGCTATTTTGTCGTCGAATAAAAAATTAACAAAGTAGTAGGTAGGTACTATAAATATTTTGCCAACTCAAAACTGTGCGCAAAATCCGAAATCTTTTATTGCAAAAACAAAAACCTCATTGTGTGCACAACGGCTTTATTATTTGCTTTTGTCAATTAACAAAAACGCTCGGTAGCTTTCCAACGCGGCCCACATCGAGTGACGGAGTGTGACAGACGGACAAACTTCCGAGAAAACACTTGTATAATTGAAATGTCGGATTCACGAAACCAATCCTTTTATAATATATTTGTTAAAACTCGTTGGGTTCCATTTTGGTTCTATTAAAAGGCAGAGAGTGACCAAAATTAAGGAAAGAATTCCGTAGGTATGTAGATGCAACTTTTTTGGCCGAGCGAAGTGAGGTCTAATTTTTTTTTCACCCAACTACGGCGAATCCGAAAGAAAGGGTTATGATTGTAGCGCCTAAGTATGTATGTAAGTTTGTCTGGTGGGAGGCTTTCGTTGGCCGTGGCTAGTTACCACCCTACCTTCAAAGACGTGCCGCCAAGCGATTTAGCGTTCCGGCACGATGGCGTGTAGAAACCAATTAGGGGTATGGGTTGAATTTTCACTGCCATACCTCTTCCAAGTTAGTCCGCTACCATCTTAGACTGCATCGTCACTTACCATCAGGTGAGATCGCACTCAAGGACTAACTTGTCATCAAATAAAAAAAAACTATTTACGAATGTTCTACTGTAGCGAATACTGAACCGATTTTGATGAATGAGGTGTCAATCGATTCTTTATGATAGTGCGGGTGACATAAGTTACATTTTGTACGAACAAATTCAATATAACGGATCTTATATCCACTTTTTTCCGTAGTCGAGTTACAGTTTTAAACTTTTTTCTAGTGGTGCTATTAAATACTCCACCTAGTGAGGGGTCTGCCAACACTGCACTTCCTGTATATCTAAAATACTGACTTTTTAATCCCAAGAAGTTGTCCTTTAACTGCCATACATTGTGCAAGACAAACAGGTGATAATTGTACAAGACAAACAACTCATACAGAAGGTATAAGTGAAGATGGAAGCGTGCTAACCTGTAGAGATTTTGCAAGTTGCTTTTTATATCCTAAAGGGTCTCATATAAGCTTCAGTTTCCTTACAAATGTAGTTTAATTTTTTTATTATATTGGGGGTAAAATTGGTTTTTGTTGTGTAAGACAAGAAAACAGCTGTAGTATGTAGTTAGTTTTTGACTTAACAAAACACACTTAACATTATCTATTGTTATAGAGAGAGTATCAATGTACCTATAGGTTTACAATGTATTTATAAGCTGGAAAGCTCTTTAGCCTTGTATGTAAAACTTAAACTTTACGTAAAACCATGTTACGTAAAAATATTCAGCTTTGCGACTCATTAAACAATGTCGGTAACTCTAGTTCTCCTACGGATCTCCTCATTTCTGGTTTGATCTTGCAGGGATATATCGAGCGTAGCTCTCTCCATCGCCCGCTGAGTGACCCTGAGCCTTCTCACGCTCTCTTTAAACATTTCTGTGGTGTCGTGTGATGCAGGTTGTTACGTTCCCTCAAATATGGTTGAGCGAAGCAATGGCTGGATTATGCGTCATGCTCGTGAACGGGTTCCACTAGCAGGAATGGGGCTACTTTCTGTCTGCCCGTCTTACCATGTGTTGCATTATATTATAATTAGATATGCTTTCGTAGAACTCATTGTGGAAACACTGCATACATAGCATAGTATCTATTGAATTGTAAACTTGTTTCCAAAAGAGCAACCGCCGAGTTTCTTGCTGGTTCTTCTCGGCAGGAAGGGCATTCCGAACCAGTGGTAGACTCATCGACGATTCAAAATGAAGCCTCAATAGCCCAACGGTTAAAGGTGCGGACTGAAAACTGAAAGGTCGCAGGTTCGAATCCCACCCGTTGCACTATTGTCGTACCCACTCCTGACACAAGCTTTCCGCTTAGTTGGAGGGGAGAGGAGAATATTAGTCAACTTCAAATTGGCTGATATTATTAAAAAAAAAAAGCACTTGTAAAAAACATTTCTATTCTATTCTATGAGGCTCACAGTTAGCAACCATCTTTTGTCCCGCAAGTCAATGACAACACGCACTGTTCGAGGATTTTGCTCTTCAGTCACGGAACTCTAATAACGTATGTCGAATAAAACGAACTAAAATAAATCCTCAATCCAAAACTGCACGTCACATTTTCGAGTGGCGCTTTTTTGACAGTCGCCACATTATATTATCTGTGTGCTGTGACACTGCCACAAAGGCATTCAGGTGTGAATTCAAATTTCGAACAATGGAGTTTGACAGCTCAATGCCTTTTCTCTTTTTTTTAATAAGTCGGTTTTTAAGCCGGTTCTTTGTGCTTTTGTTTTTTTTTTAATTTGGTCTCTGTGAAATGGACGCATGCGTTTTCGTGCGCGTTAATTAATTGGGTCGATATGCAATTAGCGTGGGAACGTCCTTGTGTTAATTGAATGCGTTAAAAATGAGTATGATTATTATGCCAGAAACGATAACTATTGTGATGATGAATATTTTTTTTATTCGATGACAAGATAGTCCTTGACTGCAATCTTACCTGATGGTAAGTGACGATGCAGTCTAAGATGGTAGCGGGCTAACTTGTAGGGGTATGGCAGTGAACATTCAACCCATACCCCAGACCCCTATGGCAGTGAACATTCAACCCATACCCCAGACCCCTAATCGGTTTCTACACGCCATCGTGCCGAAACGCTAAGTCGTTCTTATACGAACGTTTTTGACGGTAGGGTGGTACCTAGCCACGGCCAAAGCCTCCCACCAGACCAGACCGGAGATAATTCGGAAATTAAAATTCCCAACTTGCCCCCGCCGGGAATCGAACCCGAGACCTCCCAGTTATAAGACCACAGTACTCACCACTGCGCCAGGGAGGTCGTCGAAATATGATTGCAGTTCGATGTTATTATAGGGGATGGAATGGATGGTCGAACTGCAAATTGGCAGACTTCACACACCATTGAGAACATTATGGAAAACTCTCAGGTGTGCAGGTTTCCTCACGATGTTATCTTTCACCGTTAAGCAAGTTATATTTAACTAGCTGATGCCCGCGACTTCGTCCGCGTGGAAAAAGTTTTTAAAAATTGCTTTTTCGTTGCACTACGCCAGAATCTAGTCCGTACTACGTGGTATAGAGCTACAATAGCAACCCACAATCGACATTTTCTTCAGCCGGTACCCAGCAGCATAAAGAATGAGGAATTGGTACTTGGAGTTCAATGATGTAGCCCAGGTGTAACAATGGGGGGAGGGTGATTCCTAAACCAAATCGAACGATTGTGAAATTAGGTGAATAGATTGATGTCATCTAAGAATACAAAGCTACTGTACGAAGTTTTTGTAAAAACAAAACGGAAGCTCGAATTTTTTTACGGCAGCTTGCCACTGCGTAGTTCATACTTGGTACCCATTACCCATTTAGGTGAGCAGGACCCAGCACCAGCAGAATTCGTCCAGTTACAGTTTTATTATAAGTATAGTTAGATGGATGAGTTAGGATTCTGTTTGTTTGTTGTTTTTACATTGTTTTTTTTTTTTGAATTTATTATTAAACGTTTTGCTTTTTTACTTTATTTTTTATTTAAAATATGTAGTTAATAATTAATTAATTAAGACTAATTAAGATTAATTAATTAAGACTAATGTATATTATTTTATTCTTATTTGTTAATCATAATTATTTTTTATTGTTAGTTAATTTATTGTTATTTATATTTATCTTTTTTAATATCGTTTTAAACGTTTTATATTTAAATTTATTTTTTTATAAAATATTCTTTAAAGCATAATTATATTTTATATCGTTTTTTAAATATATTTTTTGAACGTTTTATTTTTTACTATATTTTTTGTGTATAATATGTAGTTAATAATTATTTTTATTTATGAATTAGTTTTAATTAATTTAATTTATAATTAATTAAGGCTTATTAATGTTTATTATTTTATTCTTTTTCGTTCGGATGGATGGATGGATGAATGTATGGTTGTTACTACGACTTGTACTTGGTTGTGACTTCAAAAGGAGGAGGTTCCCAATTCGTAGGAATCTTTTTTATGTATGTTCACCGATTACTCCTCCTCCGAAGACGCCTGAATCGATTTGGAAAATTCTTTTTTGTTTCAAAGGGAATACTTCCCGGGTGGTCTCATTTAAATTTTATCGAAATCAGTCGAGCGGTTTTTTAAAAAATAACAATAAATTAGATACTTTGCATTAGCGCGGGCGATTGAAGTCGGTTTTAAAAATAGAATTTTTTTATTATAGATTTCTTTTCAAATGTTTGTTCCCGAGACAAAAGTAGCCTTTGTCACTTTCCAGGTCCTCAACATTACCTGTGTAAAAAACCACGTCAATCTAAACTCAACAAATGCGTAAAAAATGGGACGCATACAAACATACATACATACATACATACATACATACATACATACATACATACATACATACATACATACATACATACATACATACATACATACATACATACATACATAAATACATACATAAATACATACATACATACATAAATGCCGCGTAATTAAAAGATAAATATGTGAAAAGTAGCATACTAATATCCCGCAGGAACCGTTTGTTTTCCCGGGATAAAAAGTAGCCTTTGTCATTTTTCAGGCCCTTAACTTTACCTGTGCAAAAAAATCACGTAAATCTAAAACTCCATTGCGCGTATTTTGAAGGACAAATGCGTAAAAAATAGCGATGCTATCCCGCAGGAACTGTTTGCTTTTCCGGGATAAAAAATAGCCTATGTGCTATTCCAGACTATAATCTATGTCTGTGCCAAATTTCAGCAAAATCGGTTCATTCGTTGTCGCGTTAAAGAGTAACAAACATCCATCCATCCAAACATCCATACATCCATCCTCACAAACTTTCGCATTTATAATATTAGTAGGATTGCTTAAATTATATTTAATTGCTTAAAAGTAACATAACTCCGAAAAGTCAGAAATGCGTGTAGGGTTCGAACCCTGGACCTCCCCGAAAAGGAGGTTGATGTCTCAAGTTCTACTATTTCAATAGGGATTTAACATTATAATTAAGTTCAAATCAGCAACTCTTAATTTGGCACGGGGAAAAATGATTATTTTGTAAATTTTATTGATTTTAGGTCACTTGAACTCTTTAATTTTCTGGAATAAAAAATAGCTTAATATGTCACTTTCCAGGTCCTCAGCTATATACCTATCCATGGAAAAAATCATATCGATCCGTAACTCTGTAGCGGTGTGATTGAAGGACAAACTAACAAATTAAGATTCCTGACTTGTCATAAGAGCCACAAGTTGGCCTACATGAAATAAATGATTTTGAATTTGAATATTTTTAAATAGAATAGAATAGAATAGAAATATTTTTTATTCAAATAAACTTTTACAAGTGCTTTTGAATAGTCGATGAATCTACCACTGGTTCGGAATGCCTTTCCTGCCGAGAAGAACCAGCAAGAAACTCGGCGGTTGCTCTTTTCAAAACGAAATTACAATACAGTAAATACTATGCTATATATGCAGTGTTTCCACAATGAGGGAAGTTCCAAAAATGCATACCGACTAACTTCTATCTTAAGATGGGCAGACATAAAGTAGCCCCATTCCCGCCGGTGGCACCCGTTCACGAGCATGACGCATGACCCAGCCATTGCTTCGCTCAACCATATTTGAGGGGAAAGATGGGCAAATCCCAATTATGGTACATAAAATGTCCAGAACACAAACACTGTATGGACGTTGTATAACAGTTGTACAGGTATCTTTAAATAAAGTATTTCCGTTCCGAATCGTTACGTAGGTACAAGTAAGTATCCGTGCACTCGCAGGTCGTTACGATAAAACGCAGCGCATCTCGAGATACGCTGGAATCGAACCCGCACTTATGGGTTATCGCACTCGGACGCGCCGGGGGCTATTTTTATGAATTACTAGCTGATGCCCGCGACTTAGCCCGTGTGGATTTAGTTTTAAAAACCCGCGGGAACTCTTTCATTTTCCGGGATGCCTATGTCACCCTCCAGGTTCTAACAATACCTATCCAAAAAATCACGTCAATCCGTAGCTTTGTTGCAGCGTGATTGACGGACAAACCAACAAACAAACACACTTTCGCATTTATAGTTTATTAGTAAGGAAGGATTAATACTTTTTTTACCGGCGATTTAATTAAATTTTAGAACACAAAAGCTACTATTGTGACTTAAATTATGATAGTTTGATATATTATATTCCCTCGGGGACTTTTGTAGAGAATAATGAGTACTTTAATCATGTAGTACATCATGTTTATGTATCATCAATAGTTTTCTCAGCACACGCCAAATAATGCATTTTATAGACAAAATTTTGCTTCTTTGGGTTTGCAACTTTCTTAAGGAGCTCTAATTTTTTTGAAAATAAATAATAGCCTATGTTCCTGATAACTTAGCTTTCTATTCGTGAAAAAATTGTTAAAATCGGTCCAGTAGTTGCAGAGCCTATTTGGTACATACAAACAAACAAACAATTTTTTCCTATATTATTTGTATAGACGAGTAGTTACCCTCGAACTGTTTCTAATAAGTAATTACAGAAATAGCTTCTCTAATAGCTTCTGCCCGCGATTTCATTTGCGTAGAGTATGTTAAGATCCCGCGAGAGTTGTTTATTTTTTCGGGATAAAAAGTAGCCTATGTCACTCTTCAGGTCCTCAACTATGAAATTAAGACCATATAAGACCATACGAACTATTTACTTATCACAAATCACAACACTAACGTTAAAATACTAGATATAAAAGGAGTAGTTAGTAGAACCCGCGATGTGAAGACAAGAAAAAAAATACTCGTAGTCACACTGGTGTTGCAAACTGGTGTGACCACGAGTCGGGAGTCGAAAAAAGTTACGTCGATCCCTTTTTAAATCCCGCGGGAATTATTCCGGGAAAAAAAGTATTAAAAAGTATCCTATAATATATGTCACTCTTGTGTCATGCACGGGCGTGGAAGAACAACGCAAGAACCACCTCGGATCTCCAGCTTCACTTCAAGAAGTCCTTGGCAACCTGGGCGGCCTGCTAGGCTTCTGGAGGGATCTGGGATGGTTGGAGTAACAATAATGGAAGGATTGGTCACACACAACAGACCATCACGGTTAACGTGTGGAAACCAGTCCAGAAGAAAGAAGAAGAAGTAGAAGTTACTCTTCAGGTCTAGGAAAAAAGTTACGTCGATCCCTTTTTTAAATCCTGCGGGAATTATTCCGGGAAAAAAGTATTAAAAAGTAGCCTATATGTCACTCTTCAGGTCCTCAATTAGGAAAAAAGTTACGTCGATCCCTTTTTAAATCCCGCGGGAATTATTCCGGGAAAAAAAGTATTAAAAAGTAGCCTATATGTCACTCTTCAGGTCCTCAATTAGGAAAAAAGTTACGTCGATCCCTTTTTAAATCTCGCGGGAATTTTTCCGTGAAAAAAGTATTAAAAAGTAGCCTATATATGTCACTCTTCAGGTCCTCAACTAGGAAAAAAGTTAGTTGATCCTTTTTTTCAAATCCCGCGTGGATTTTTCCGGGATAAAAAGTAGCTTATGTCACTCTCCAGGTCCTAAACTATACTCATGCAAAAAATCGCTAACGTTGATTCGCTACTCCTTCGCTGCGTGATTGATGGACAAATCAACAAAGAGACAGACCTTCGCATAATTATAAAGGACTAACTGCGTGGATTTAGTTTTAAAAAATCCGTCGGAAACTCTTTGATTTTCCGGGATAAAAAGTAGCCTATGTCACCCTCCGGGTCCTCAACTATACCCATGCAAATCACGTCAATCCGTAATTCTGTTGCGGTGTGATTGAAGGACAAATCAACAAACTAACACACTTTTCTTTTTTCATGAAAATGGTTTTAAAAGATTTCTTAAACTTGTGTAAAGTTTCATTATGGAAAGTCACGCCCATTCCCACAAATGTCTCGATGTCTTTCAGACTTTCTTCAGGCTTGGTCGAGGAATTACGAGCCTTTTTGGCTTTCTTATTTGCCTATCGTGTAAATCGGATGGATCTTGAAAATTGTTCTTTGCAGTTGTTGTAAGGTTCGCTCGTTTGTTGCAGATGACTTAAGCGCAGCACAAGCAGTCATGCGGCGTGCGATCCTGCTGCTGCTGGCGAGGGATTACGAGCCTTTTTGGCTTTCTTATTTGCTTATCGTGTAAATCGGATGGATCGAGAAAATTGTTCTTTGCAGTTGTTGTAAGGTTTGCTCGTTTGTTGCAGATGACTTAAGCGCAGCACAACGAGCCTTTATGGCTTTCTTATTTGCCTATCGTGTAAAATTACGAGCCTCTTTGGCTTTCTTATTTGCCTATCGTGTGAACCGGATGGATCTTGAAAATTGTTCTTTGCAGTTGTTGTAAGGTTCGCTCGTTTGTTGCAGATGACTTAAGCGCAGCACAACAAGCCTTTATGGCTTTCTTATTTGCCTATCGTGTAAAATTACGAGCCTTTTTGGCTTTCTTATTTGCCTATCGTGTGAATCGGATGGATCTTGAAAATTGTTCTTTGCAGTTGTTGTAAGGTTCGCTCGTTTGTTGCAGATGACTTAAGCGCAGCACAAGCAGTCATGCGGCGTGCGATCCTGCTGCTGCTGGCCGCGCTGCTGGGCGCCGCCGTCGCCTGCCCCTGGGCGTGCTCGTGCCGCCCCAACGCCGCGGACTGCGCGCACCGCGCGCTGCTGCACGCGCCCCGGCGGCTGCCCGCTGACGCGCATCGGCTGTGAGTCTACTGCACCTGGCATTTGTCCCTTCTTCTTCTTTTTTTTGGAGTTTACTCCTTAAGAATCGATTTTAGGCGCCCGGTATGAGAAAAATTCGAGGAGTAAAATGTACTTATCAATGACCTCGTTACGTTTTTCACAACGATGCAAATTTCTACCCTAACGTTGAGTAAATAAGGTTGGTTTTCGTGCGAAAGAGCTTTCGCTTCGGGAAGCCGAGCGCGTACCGATCGGGTCCGAGCGGCGCCTAGACGCAGCGAGCGCCGCGAATGCATTACGACGTTGTAAGGAGTAAACTCCAGTGGTGCGTCGGAGCTGACACACACACTTTTTTTTATCTTATTTATTTTAAGGAGCTTTTATAGGTGACCTACATGTCAGACCCATCGGTACACACAAAATACATAAAAAAATCATTCATTGATTCAATTATAATTAAAACTAAAACTATATCAATTTGAGAGAATCACTAAAAAATTTGTATACTTTAATAGCCGGAATGCTGAAAGGTGTACTGAAAATAGAGTTAAAAATGCCAATATTCATAAAATTTAAATTTAGTTCCTTAGATTAATTACTCGTAGATCAGAAATTTCTAACAAAGTTCCGCTCGAAACGTAGGCTCAAAAACAACCACAACAATGTGTGAGTTCATGTAATTACATTCACCGACACGCACTTGTGTGCGTGAGTCATGCTACAAGCGGAACGATCGGAAATAAATTCTCCCTAGATGTAGGGAAAATTCACCTTCCGATTTCACCTTGCGCGGCAATTTTAAATTAATATATAAATAAATAAAATTGACGTTTCTGTATGAGTGGGCTCTTTATAAACTCATATTATTCAAACAGAATAGAATAGAATCATTTTTATGCAACTAAACTTTTACAAAGTGCTTTCGATTCGTTAAAAGAATCCACCACTGGTTTGGAATGCCGTTCCAAAAGTGTATTTGAAAGATATCATAATTCAAATACACGTTTTTAAAATTTTTGTCTGTCTGTTTGGACTGAACCGATTTTGATAGCACTTTCATAAACGGGCAGACAATAGAATATTTTAATCTTTCTTTGTCATCGAAATGTTTTGAACAAATTACAGTGAATTTACTTGGCTTCCAATTGGTTTCCTTGCGATTAATTCTAAGTTTTTCATTCCATATGGCAGCAACAATAGGATCAGAAGGGAATCTTTAAATAAATTTATGAAATGTGGCAACCTTAATAATATACACATACCCGAAACTAGTTAAAACATTTTGTTTTCATCAGAACAAAATAAAATCAACTCATTTTTTTTCCTATAGTACCACTTCACAATTAATATTTGGTCACCCTAGTATTACATAAATGTACTAATGTGAATCGGGATTAAAAACAACAGGTACTTAGAATGAGAAAAAAAGGTACGTTGGGGTAAAATATTTCGCCTAGAGCTAGCAACATTTTCCTTGCAATAGGGTCTGTTATACCTACGATTTATTTTTATGTTTCGAAGAATGTTTTACTCAAAAATGATAGTTTTTCGGTAGTACTTACTTGTGAAATGCGATCTTTAAATGTTTTGGAGTCCTTTGTGATGAATTATTACATCCTTTCACAGCACAGTATGGCATTTTTTAATATTTTTTTGCGAGCTCGTCGTACTAAGACTTGTCATTGAACACTAACGCGACGATAGGCGTCGGAAGACGCTCCGTCTTCCTAAAAATGGCTTATCGCCGCGTCGACTACTGCGTTTCTATGAGTAAATATTCTTAGTTTAGTTCATACATTAGTGTTTCTCTCAAATTGTGGTTCCGAACACATGCCAATAGCAAGTGTGAAACATCCTCTATTTCGCCACATACATCACAATTTGGAGAGTCAGTTTTCTTCATAAGGTGTTTAAATTTTCCTAATGGCATGTGTCCAGCTCTCAGTTCTTCTTCTTCTTGGGCTTTTCTCTCTGAGATTTGTGAAATAAGGCTTACTAGAACTACTAGTAACAGATAAGGGAAGTCAATTTGCTACTCATCGTAGAATAGAATAGAAATATTTTTTATTCAAATAAACTTTTTTTACAATTGCTTTTGAATAGAATAGAATAGAATAGAGTAGAATAGAATAGAAATATTTTTTATTCAAATAAACTTTTACAAGTGCTTTTGAATGGTCAATGAATCTACCACTGGTTCGGAATGCCTTTCCTGCCGAGAAGAACCAGCAAGAAACTCGGCGGTTGCTCTTTTCAAAACAGATTTACAATACAGTAAATACTATGCTATATAGGCAGTGTTTCCACAATGAGGAAAGTTCCAAAAATGCATACAGACTAACTTCTATCTTAAGATGGGCAGACATAAAGTAGCCCCATTCCCGCCGGTGGCACCCGTTCACGAGCATGACGCATGACCCAGCCATTGCTTCGCTCAACCATATTTGAGGGAACGTAACAACCCGCATCACACGACACCACCACAGAAATGTTTAAAGAGTGCGTGACATACTTATGCTACCCATGTCAAGGCATCAAACTGAAAACTAATATTCAAATGCTAATTTTAAGACATCACTTAGACACAAATAAAGTAGAAACACTGAATAGCACAGGATAATTTTGTTACACAGGTTGATTATTACTGTCTCATGAATCGCTGGAGCGAGTTATATCCACGCTTTTTTGTCATTAATATAGTCTTCAATTGTATAATATGCTTTTTCCATGATAGAAGTTTTAATTGCTTTCTTAAACTTGTGTAAAGGCAAGTCTAAGATCGACTGTGGAATTTTATTATAGAACGTCACGCCCATTCCCACAAATGTCTTTCGGACCCTCTGGAGGCGCAGTCGAGGAATCACGAGCCTATTTGGATCTCTAACCTGCCTATCGTGTAAATCACCCTTTTTTTTGTAACTTAAAATATTTTGTCTGACAAATATTATGTTGTTATAAATATATTGTGAAGCTACTGTCAGAATGCCTATTTCCTTAAATTTTTCTCGAAGGGAATCCCGCGGTTTTAAATTGTAGATTGCGCGAATTGCCCTCTTCTGCAATACAAAAATTTTTCCAATGTCGGCTGCTTCACCCCATAGTAAGATTCCGTATGACATAATACTATGGAAATATGCAAAATAATCAATTTTTGCAGTTTCTATGTCAGTTAACTGTCGAATCTTCCTAACAGCGTAAGCAGCAGAGCTAAGCCTGCCAGCAAGTGTTGTTATATGGGTGCCCCACTGTAGCTTAGAATCCAGGGTTAATCCCAAGAACACTGTGGAGTCCTCAGTTTTCAAAGGTTCATTATTTATCTTTAGATTATTACTGACAGCTCTGGTGTTAGGCAATAAAAACTCAACACACTTGGTTTTTTTAGCATTTAAAAGTAAATTATTTGCCGTAAACCATTCAGAAACTTGAGATAATGCATTATTTACATCGTCAAAAAAAATCGTCGATAAGTCTACCACTAGTTCGGAATGCCCTTCGGAAACCATCAAGAAACTCAGTGGTTACTCTTTTTAAAACAAGTTTACAATACAATAGATACTTTGCTATGTATGCAGTGTTTCCACAATGAGGGGAAGTTCAAAAAATACATACTACTTAGAATTATTCAATACATATTAAAATGGGCATACATAAAGTAGCCCCATTCCCGCCGGTGGCACCCGTTCACGAGCATGACGCATGACCCAGCCGTTGCTTCGCTCAACCATATTTGAGGGAACGTAACAACCCGCAGCGCGTAGGTCGGCCTACCACAACTAATGATATGCGACGAAGGTCCTTAGTTTCCTACTCGTTGTACTTGAAGCAGCCTAAATAACGAACTTCTGTCAACTGCCTCGACGCTGCAGATTACACTCATAGGGCCTTACTGCCAGAAGGCTGCCTAGTGACGCGCATTGCCTGTGAGTGGACTGCTTCATGCTAGCGTTTGCACCAGCTCCTTGGACCATTCCATCCCAGAAAGCGGCCTTTCGCCCACTGCGCCAAACAGAGCTACTCGTGAACCTCTAAAATGTTGAACGCTTACTGAACGACGGTATTAGGTTTATTTTCGTTACGGAATTTCTTGATTCGGTTGCCGCGCTGTTTGTCCTAGTTCAAAGCCCGCGATAAAAGCTATGCAATAGCTTAAAACACAGTTTCTCATTTATAATATTAGTAAGGATAACGATTTCTGAAGGTTGAAACTAGTAGCCGTTTTTCTAAGATCCCAAATTAATTGAACATAGATGCACCCTAAAATAACATTCTCGAAATGGTTAGAGGCAGTGGCAGGTTTTCTCATTATTTTCTTTCACCGATGTTGACATTTTGATACAAATACCGGTTCAATAAAACTAATATTGTGTTTTGAACGTCTTCTGCCAGCGGAAGCGCAAAGTTATTGCGTAGTGTATTAGTGGGGTAATACGGGCCGCCCCTGCTTTATTGACCTGAGCATGAGACGCACAGGGCAATAGCGTCACAGATAATAATAATATTGGTGGAAAATTCTTACGAATATTATAAACTAGTTTTTGCCCAAGACTTCATCCGCGTGAATTTAGTTATTAAAATCTTGCGGGAACTTTTTATTTTCCGGGATAAAAGTAGCCTTTGTAACTCTCCAGGTCCTCAGCTATACCCATGCAAAAATCAAGTTAATCTGTTGCTCTGTTAAGGCGTGATTAAAGGACAAACCAACAAACTAACAACAAACACACTTTCGCATTTATAATAATAGTAAGGATAAGGATTTCTGAAGGTTGAAACCAGTAGTGGTTTTCTAAGATCCCTAACGTAGACGCACCCTAAAATTCTTTTCAAAAAACCGACTTCTAGCCACTACAAAGTATAAAAATAATTTTAGTTTGTCCACGTTTGTTGAAGTCGGGCGGGCCTAAATTCAAACTATGAAACCGATGCGCGACGCTACACAATATGAGAGACTCGTTTGTAGAAGTTGAGCGAGCATCGCGAGTCGGTTTCATAGTTTGTATTTTAGGCCCGCCCGACTTCAACAAACGTGGACAAACTAAAATTATTTTTATACTTTGTAGTGGCGCTAGAAGTCGGTTTTTTGAAAAGAATTTTTATTTTAAGCTTTTAAGTGTAGTATCCTATGATTGAGGAGCTAGGACCTGGAGCTCCATGATGTAGTCCATACTTGTTGCCTACAGTATCAATTCGTAATCGAAATTTCCTACATCCCCATAGTTTTAGGTAGGCAGTACCCTGCAGCATCAGGATTGAGGAGCTAGGACCTAGAGCTCCATGATGTAGTCCATACTTGTTACCTACAATAATAATTCGTAATCGGTATTTCCTAAATCTCTTTATTTTAGGTGAGTAATATCCCAGCAGCATCAGGCTTGAGGAGTTGAAGGTCAACATTTTTATGGGACCATTTCGCAAACATCCTCTGTCGATTAAAAAAAAAAATCACGCGAATCGGTCCAGTAATCCCGGAGAAATCGGTGGGCATCTTTGAGTAATAAACCAACACAGGAGAAGACTTGACGCGCGTACCCCTCTGTAAGTTGGGTATGAGCAGTGGTCCTACTCGTTATATAAAACTGTTTGACTCGAGTCACGCGCCTGTCAACTACGTATGGTTAGCGGGGAATGAGCTCCGCTATAAATGCCGAGTATGAGAGTATTTTCTTCTAAAAAAAATATTTAAAACATCCAGTTTACTAAAGGATAACATTTATTTACTTCTGATGTATTATTTTATCCAAATAATGCAATACTTATGCAGAAAACTTAAGAAAACTGTCGATCTGAAAATGTTGCTACTTAATCGTACATGAAATAATTTGGGGAAAATATTGAAAATTAATCTTCCTACTTACTATTCGTTTAGAGAACTTTTTCATGAACTGCATTATAAATTGATCCCATAGAATTAAAATCACGATAGAATAGGAAGGGGTTGAACGACTAATTTATAAGCTTTAAGTAAAATATGACTAGATATATAAATACGAATTTTGATCGTCTGTGGGATTATCAAATAATGATAAAAAATTCTTTATATAAAACCGACTTTAAACGCCACTACAAAGTATAAAACAATTTTAATTTGTACATGTATGTTGAAGTCGGGCGGGCCTAAATATAAATGATGAAACTAATGCGCGACGGTAGCCCAACTTTGCCCGATCGGCGTATGAAGTCGGTTTTTAGGGTTCCGTACCCAAAGGGTACCAACGGGACCCTATTACTAAGCCTACGCTGTCCGTCCGTCCGTCCGTCCGTCCGTCTGTCAGCGGGCTGTATCTCGTAAACCGTAATAGATAGACAGATGAAATTTTCACATATTATGTATTTCTATTGCCGCTATAACAACAAATAATAAAAATTAAATTAAATTAAAAAAATTAAATTAAAATATTTCCATGGGTACATGGAAATATTTTTATTTAATTTTTTTAACGGAACCCTAAAAGAGCGAGGCCCGACTCGCACTTGGCCGATTTTTTAAAGATATTTTTTTTACATTATTATTTTAAGCTTTTTTGTGTATATCTCTGATCGCGAGCAATTTGCTCTTAATCATTGAGTTCCTTCCTCCATCACCGAAGATATGAATCATCTTCTCTTCACCTTTTAAATAGGCCCAACCTTATTATGCGTTCTTTCAAAAACAATTGAAATCGGTTCAGATTTGACGTAGTTATGGAGTAACATCTAACATTATATCAACAAAAATTTATATGGGAACCACCTCTGAAGTATGCCCTACTAAACAAAAAAAAAATATCAAATTCCATTCATTATTTGGCGGAATAATTGGGTAACAAATATACAAAAAATTCAAATTGAGAACCTCCTCCTTTTTTGAAGTCGGTTAAAATGATTGCATTATTATAACGATCGCAATGGTGTCTGATTGGCTGGTACTCTCCCACTATTGTTTAAAATGCATTGATGCAGCTAGAGCTCCATAAACTCAGCGAATTCATAAAATTAGTTTTTTTACTCAATTATTTCAAAATTTATAGGTATATATTTCCATATAGCCAGTGTGATATGATTTTCTAAATATATAAAATGAAAAGGTGACTGACTCACTGATTTATCAACGCATATCTACTATGACGTAGGCATCCGCTAAGAAAGGATTTTTACAAATATAATACAAAAAATAATGAAAACGAGACTAAAAAATTGTTTAATAATAATGATAAGTTCTACGTAAGTCTTTCTTACTCGAAAATTAGGACTTTAATTTTATGAAGTCGGCCACACCGCAATAAAATTAGGGCTGGACAGCAAGATTTCATATGTCGATATTGGTGGGGGGATTGTATAAATTATTTATACCGAGATATTTTTATCGTCTTACTAATGGTTCATTGACGAAAAAAAATATTTAAATTCTATACATATTTGGTTCATTAAAACTTGGCAATTGAATTAAAGTACCCATACTTCTTATTCATCCCGCTAGGTTTACCGGAAAGCTAAATAGCTTGGCGGTGTTTTATTACAGATGGGGTGGCCACTATAGCCATGGCGGCAGCCTAGCATTACAAACAAATATACACTTCGTTCAGATGAAGTAGATGAAAAAAATAAGCCTTCCAAGTAAAGTATGTAGGTACAAGTTTTAACTTACCAATCATAACTTTAAATAATTTTTTTTTTAGGGTTCAGTTTTTACTTTTTATGTTTCCTCCATACTGGACTGAGAGAATATTATTCAACGCTGGAAAACGATCTTGTAAATCGTAAAAGTGAATTTTAAACCAGAGCCAATAACGTTTTAAAAAATCATAACAGCTCATAATAAGCTATCAGGAGCAGATTTTTTTCAAAAAGCATATTTTTTAATGTAACACATCAGATGATACTAATTATATAATTCTAAAGTAGAATTACTTTAGTTTTATACATTAGTTTTATATCAATTTCGACTAATAGTTTTTCAATTTCAAGAAGCAATGTTGCTGTAAATTGGTATTTGAAACATATGAAACCACGAAATAACTCTAAACTCTGAAATGCTAATTATGCTGTATTTATTTTTAAGGAAACATGATGTAGTCCTAACAGTTTGTACTTAATATACTTTTTAGAAATAGATACACCGTAAATTTCGCTTTAAACATAAATAAAACAAATGATGTTTCATTAAAATGCTGTATGTTTATTTAAAAACTTACTTAAAAAATCAATGTGTTCAATATTAATACCCACTACGTATTCAAATAAAAATTAAATGTCTCTCAACTTAATAAACAATATTATTAAAAACCTATGACAAAGTACAGCACTCCCTGGTGGCTTATAACCTTAAATCATAACTAAACAGCTGCTCTAAGGTGATATACTGTGGTACCTACAGCATGCTTTCAGCATGAGATTGAGAGTATAGTGACGGAGTAAATACCTTGGTATCTACAAAACCTGTTAATAATCAGATAATCCTAAGTCCTAACAGTAGGTACACCTAAGTGCACTGCACTGCTAAAAAGTATTGATAACTTTTTTGAAGTATCTGTATAATATTGAAAAATAGATGATGTCTTAGTATTTACAGCATTTTTGAGTACGTTGAAAAATATGAATAACAAAAAAAAATATAATATAAACATGCAGAGAAGGTCAACATAGTATCTTAGAAAAATAATGTCATAGGAAAACGAAAATCCGACAATCCGACGCAGTATCTTTTTCTTCCAAATATATAAAAAAGTCATTTTGTTATTTTTCGAAATAAGCTAGATCGCTTTCCAGCGTCAATATAGTCCAAAGTTTCTAGCTGTATCTTTACGCAAGTACTAAAAGCCTACAAAGAGTCAATCTAATAGCAAAGGCATATTATGACTAAAATAACGGCAAGAGCCTCGTTTCCTAGCGCTTCTATATACCTACCATGTTAAAGATCTCGAACAAAAAAATTTACTCTCGAATAAAGTAACTCTGTTGTAAATAATTATTAGAAAAACTTATCGAAAGTCGATAATCGATAGTGTCAAATCCCTAAAATGCTTACACAAATGATGCGATTGTTTCATGTAATGATAGAGCGTCCCTGTGTGTGAATGTGATAGTGTGCATATACTTTAAGGTAGTGTTTGCTAATTATATTGTGTGCGTGCATAGCGACGTGATGGAAAAATGCAACTGTAGTAAGCAAGTTTTCATGTGTGCTACCTCGCCCCCCACCGTAATTGACAGACTTTTTTGCGAATAAATTAGGGGTCAATTCCTCTCCTGTGTTGGTTTATTACTCAAAGGTGGGCATACATAGAAAAAAAAAAAGATACCGGCCGAATTGAGAGCCTCCTCCTTTTTGGAAGTCGGTTAAAAATAACATTCTCGAAATGGTTGCAGGCAGTGGCAGGTTTTCTCATTATTTTCTTTCACCGATGTTGACATTTTGATACAAATACCTGTTCAATAAACCTAATATTGTGTTTTGATCGTCTTCTGCCAGCGGAAGCGCAAAGTTATTGCGTACAGTGTATTAGTGGGGTAATACGGGCCGCCCCTGCTTTATTGACCTGAGCATGAGACGCACAGGGCAATAGCGTCACAGATAAGTAATAATAATATTGGTGGAAAATCCTCACTTATATTATAAACTAGTTTTTACCTGTGACTTCGATAGCGTGAATTTAGTTTATGAAATCTAGTGGGAACTTTTTTATTTTCCGGGATAAAAAGTAGCCTATGTCCTCAGCTATACCTAAAATCACGTCGGTCTATAGCTCTGTTGCAGCGTGATTGAAGGACATACAATCAAATATACTTTCGCATCATCATCATCATACTAATATTATAAATGCGAAATTGTGTTTGTTTGTCCTTCAGTCACGCCGTAACTGAGCGACGGATTGACGTGATTCTTTGCACGGGTATAGTTGAGGACCTGGAGAGTGACATAAACTCTTAGACTAAACTACTTTTTATGTACTTTTTCCCGGAAAATCAAAGCGTTCCCGTGGGTTAATACAAACTAAAAACACGCGAATGAAGTCACGGGTATCAGCTCGTAATGCTTATTAGGGATCTGTAATACATGTCATGATTTCCATTAAAATTTTTTTTAGGGAGCGTTTTCGCTGAGAGTTTGCCTGAGAGTTTTTATTTGTTTATTTCAGTTGCAGCTTGTTTACACATACCCCGTTAGGGTGTAGCAACTTGGTCTGAAATCGACCGTAGTAGAGAGACCGATTTTATTTATTTTTATTTGTATCGGCAAAAAAATCATTTATGTTGTAGTAGCACTTTTCCAATAAAAAGTTTTTTAATGTTTTATAAAATTTATTTTCTTTATCTACGTTTCGAATGCTGTCTGGCAAATTATTATATATTTTTATGGACATTACGCTCTATAAATTTTCCATAAAGCTCTACTTGAATTTGAACAAGATAAGTATCTTATATTTTGAAAGTCGACGTCTCTATCCGTAGCTACCCTGTGCACTCCCTATAACATAATATTGCACCATGAACTCGACTGACGGAAAATGGGAAACCGCCCCCGTGCAACGATATTATGGGTTATACTTACCGGGGGGTGCGACGCGGCAAATTGTGCCGATGATATTGTTTCCATTGTGTCCTATGGTGTTTTACGGCCCTTTTGGGGTTGCATTTTGGGTTAAAGCCTTTTGTTTTTGGCACGTATTTGTAAAATTGCTTGGGGTTGCAAGCTACAAACGGGATGTTGCCTATATTACGTTACGTTCCCTCAAATATGGTCGAGCGAAGCAATGGCTGGGTCATGCGTCATGCTCGTGAACGGGTGGCACCGGCGGGAATGGGGCTACTTTCTGTCTGCCCGTCTTTGACATGAATTGAATTGTAGTACGTTTTGTGGAAATGTCATATTCTATTCTAACAAAGATGCACGGGTTAAATCAGCTTGGCATCCAGCTGCCCACAAGATAGTATAAAAACTTATTACAATGTAATAGCTACTTATTAATATTGTAAAATGATTATTTTGAAAAGAGCAACTGCTGAGTTTCTTGCCGGCTCTTCTCAGCAGAATCCGCTTTCCGAACCGGTGGTAGAATCTTGACGTGTCATAAGAGCCACAGGTTGGCCTACATGAAATAAATAATTTTGAATTTTGAATTTTGAATAATAGCCGTTTTTATACGTTCATGAATAGCCGTCATAATAAAGAATCGTTTGACACCTGATTCATCAAAATCGAGTCACTAGTTCAGGCGCTACGGTGGAATCATACGTAAATATGTACAAACATTTATATAAAATACAAACGTATACTTACAGCATAAAGCTAAAAGAAAAAGGTCGTGTGGTGTCGTGGGACACCAGATAGGAACGAAGTTATTATCGACCGAGCGAAGCGAAGGTCTTTGAGTTAACTAGGGCGATTTGCACTTGTCCGTCCGTCCGTCCGTCCGTCCGTCCGTCTGTCAGAGCCTTATAACTTTTGAATTACTGAACGTAATTACTTCAAATTTAGATATAATATGTAAACCGATGGCCTCCAGCCGAAAATGGCTTTAAAAGTTATAAAAATCTTTATTTCAGGGGGGCTCTCATAGAAGCGAATGCGAAGTAAAAAAAAAAAAATCGCGTTACATAAAATTGTTACGTATCATTTTAAAGATAATTTTGAACTGAGTACAAAAATATTTTTTTTTTAATTTTTCCCTTAAAATTGACGAAATGGGGGGCTTTCAAAGTGGCGATTTTATACGCTCGCTTGAAGACGCTCTCTAGAAAAATCCGCTATGGATTTTCAAACTGATTTTATGTTTTTAGGTCACTTATATCCTGTACTTGAACAACAAATACTAAAATTATATGAATATTATAAAGAAACGAGATTATTTAATTTTTAATGGGCGTCAGTAATTCATATAGCATCAACATAGCTTCACAATAATGCTAATAGATGGCGCAGTCAGTAACTATTCCCATGGAACTACGAGTTAAATTCAATGTTTGATAAATAATTCAATGTTTTCACTAACGTTCCCTAACCTTTACGGGCTACCTATAAGTTAGGTGATTGATGTTTTCTGTCAACTTATTTATCACGATCCTGTACGGGACACCTAAAAGGATATTGGGACGGATGTTAGGACTTAGGATTGTATTTAGGAGCTACCTACGTTAAGAGACTCCTACTTAGGGGATGATTTAGGTATGTTTGGTGAAAACGGGCATAATAATAATGTCAGTTTTGGTTATCATGTATCGATTGAATGAATAATCATGGGATACCGTTACCGCGAGGTCTCAGTTCGGGGCGAACCACTAGTTATAAAAATATTAATTTCAAGTTCTATTCGAGGTATAAAGAAAATAATTATTCGGGTATACATTTTTTATCATGATTTTTCAATTGATAAAAATCAAAATGACCCCAGGGAAGCCTAAATATCGATTTTTATAAAATATTAAAATTAAAATATTTTTATAAAATAAAAATAGAAAATTCAGTCTGTCGATCTGGGATTTGAACCATCGACCTTTATGCGACTGTAGAAACCACAAGGCTACGGAGATCTAATATTGTAGTGTGAAAATATTGAACACAATGCCAAATTCACATTCAAAAAAGTGTCGGTTCAATTTAGTCTTAATTTTTTCCGTCTAGCCTCCTTTCGCATCGCGCGATAAGGAACTTCGTTCCAATAAACCTTCCTTGGATGGATGGATGCTGGATGTTTGTTATTCCATCACGCCACAACGAATAAGCGGATTCGACTGAAATGTGGAATGGAAATAGCTCATACCCAGGATTAGCATGTAGGCTACTTTTTATCCCGGAAAATCACAGGGTTCTGCGTTAATTAAAAAACCTTAATCCACGCGGACGAAGCCGCGGGCATCGTCTAGTAAAATTAATAGAGAAACGTATAATTTTCTTTTGAATATCTTGCTTTCAAAATCTTTAGGGAAATTTACGTTGATAAAAATTTAGATCTTCGCCTTGATTTTTTTTTTGAAAAATTACCATGGCTTTTGGCAGTATTTTGTATTTATCGCACATGATTTTCAATACTATATTATTATCTCAAAAAAAGCTGTTTCGAGATATCGCGTTTTGAACTTAAAAATATGAGGGTATTTTCAGTTTGTAGAGAGAAAAATCTATGTAGTTTCTGAAACCATTAATAACTCAAAAT
The DNA here is from genome assembly GCA_029955525.1 of Oeneis ivallda. Lineage (NCBI taxonomy): Eukaryota > Metazoa > Arthropoda > Insecta > Lepidoptera > Nymphalidae > Oeneis > Oeneis ivallda. The sequence continues at coordinate 21,804,864 of JARPMR010000021.1, forward strand.
CGCAAAATTTTGAGATTATACAGTATTGAAATTCATGTGCGATATATGGCTCATGTTCCCCTCTCCCCACCATAACTAGACTTCACGCTATGCTAGTAGAGGGTAGGTACTATATAGGTATATGGTCAAAACTAGTTGTTCTACAAGTTGTGTAAGTCTATAAGAGTACCGCCTGAAGGCTAGAACCTAGATAGATCTGACGGAGCGAGCTATGAGCTTCAAAACCACTCGAAACTTAAAGAGGTAGAGTCACCACGAAATATGTCACACCTAGTATAAATTCAAAACATAAATTGAAAAAAATTTTATTCTTCTTGTTTTTTTGACGAGACAAAGTTTTTATTGAATAATATTTTATTCTAAACTAAAATCTAAATGGATTCCAAAAATTTCCTGAAATTAAAACTGAATTGTTAATATCTCATCGATGTCACGATGGATGGATTTGGATGGCCAAACTAATTTTTGGCCAAATTGCCAGCTGTTCTACAAAATTATTAATTTCATGTAGGCCAAATCCTACTTTTACAGCTTCGAATTTCAAACACAGATTATTAAATTAGTTGTTAGGTTAAGTGAAATTGTAGCTTTTTATTGAACAATTCAAATATGTTTTTTTTTCTAAGAAAAAATACATTTATCGAAGTATTTATTATCACCATCTTTCTGAATCACATCTTGAAAAAATATCATAGGACTTTAGGTCTCTAGGTCTATGAAGGCATTTTGTACCGCTTACTGAGAACGCTTGCCTATTAAATTAGGCATCTTCTGCTTAAGTTTATAGTTAACTAGCTGATGTCCGCGACTTCGTCTGCGTGGAATTAAAATTAAAATCCCTTTGGGAACTCTTTGATATTCCGGGATAAAAAGTAGCCTATGTCACTCTCCAGGTCCTCAATTATACCCATGCAAAAAATCACGTCGATCCGTAGCCCTGTTGCGGCGTGATTGAAGGACAAACCAACAAACAAACACACTTTCGCATTTATAATATTAATAAGGATTAGAAAAACATTACAAATGGTGGTGCGTATTTATAACGAGCGACGATGCAATGCACTTAGTGCGTTTTCGTGGGATGTCAACCATGTTAGTGGTGTAGATATTGAGTTTAGATGTTCGATAGTAACACCGAAATGACGAAGAAGTTAATCGTCTCGCTTTTATAGGAAAATCCCAGACCAGTGTTCGAACCTTGTCACCCTAGTAACACAAACTTGCCCGCGGCCGCGGCACTTCCTTCGCGCAGACCTTATCAAAATTGATATACTTCTTATTACTTGTGCGCAACATCTAAACTCTAAAGGCACAAAGGCATTGCCTGCTACAATCTATTCCTCCTTACATTCTATCTATCTATATTATATTTAGTATCTATGAGTTACAATACCCGGCGATATATATTGCAGATCGGCCTTTGGAATAAAACGCTATTTCTATTCTATTGCAAGGAAAGCTAGCCAGAAATTCACGTAGTAATTACTGAAATCTCTTCACAATCGGCGAGCACATCACGTAACATATATACCTAAAAAAAAATGCAGTCGAACTGTGAATAGAATAGAATAGCGTTTTATTCCAAAGGCCGATGTGGAATATATATCGCCGGGTACTGTAGTAATATTTGAACCTCTTGTCATCCGATTTCGGCAATATAATACCTATCTAAAAGACAAGTGTAAATTGAGTTAAACATCTCCGACATGGCAATCTATTTATGACTAGCTGATGCCTGGGAAGTATACCTTTTGAAACAAAAAAGAATTTTCCAAATCGGTTCAGGCGTCTTCGAGTAATCGGTGAACGTACATCTTCTTCTTCTTCTTTATCAACCTATAGACGTCCACTGCTGGACAAAGGTCTCCTGCATGGACTTCCACAGGCTTCGGTCTTGCGCCACTTGAATCCAGCGGCTCCCTGCGACTCGTTTGATGTCGTCGGTCCACCTGGTCGGCCTGCCAACACTGCGTTTCCCGGTGCGGGGTCGCCATTCCAACACCTTGGGACCCCAACGACCATCAGCTCTTCGAACTATGTGCCCCGCCCATTTCCACTTCAGCGTCGCGACTCGCTGATCTATGTCGGTGACTTTGGTTCTCCTACGAATCTCCTCATTTCTGATTTGATCTCGCAGGGATACACCGAAAATACATAAAAACCGAAATACCGAAAAATACATAAACACCGAACGTACATAAAAAATACTAATAATAAAAAAGATTCCACCTAATTAAGAACCTCCACCTTTTTTGAAGTCTAAAAAGAAGATTTTTTATTAAGCTATTGCATAGCTTTTATGGCGGGCTTTGAACTAGGACAAACAGTTTGAGCGCGGCGACCGAATCAAGAAATTCCGTAACGAAAAAACCTAACACCGTCGTTCAGTAAACGTTCAACATTTTAGAAGTTCAAATTTAGCTCTGTTTGGCGCAGTGGGCGAGCGGCCGCTTTATGTATGATGTCGCAGGTTCGAATCTCACTCGCGAAGTTGTGACAGTTCGCTTTTCTTGTTTGTTTGTTTTTAAATTTTTTTTTTGCATAATTTTTAGTATGCAAAAAAAATATTGCATAAATATTATAATTGGATAAGTTGATAAAAAATGCTATGCAATAGCTTTACCGCGGCAGTCCCCGAGGGCCACTTAATTTTTTTTATTATAGATTATAGAGAATCGACTCGCTGAGTTCGTTGAAACGAAGAATCTAACAAACAGTTAACAGTAATGGCACCGTCGTCGGCTCATCTGCTGACAAATTGTACTTGACTAATAAATCCGGACAAAGTGGCGCTATCTCCGCGAACAGGTATTAATGGAGGGGAGGGGATCAGGGTGCCACGGATATTGTACACGCACCCTTAAAACCTAAATTCATACATATTTATTTTTATTAAAGTGTTAACCTACACTTAAGGAAATATCAGAATAAATTTTATAAACACATATCAAAAATTCCGAAGCCAGCGGGATTCGAACCCACATCTCTTGGGAATCGCGCCCGAGTGTGTTAGCCACTTACACTATAGCCACGGTCGAACTACCCGTCAGCATCGAAATTAGTGATATATATATCTACTTTTTCAGTTTAAGCAACTGCTAGCGACATCTAGTAGCAACACGTTACAGTTTTTGATCTACTTTCCAAGACCCCATATTACAATGGAGCTCATTAGGAACTAGAGATGCCACATTGCTTTTTACTATTTATTTTTATTAAAGTGTTAACCTACACTTAAGGAAATATCAGAATAAATTTTATAAACACATATCAAAAATTCCGAAGCCAGCGGGATTCGAACCCACATCTCTTGAGAATCGCGCCCGAGTGTGTTAGCCGCTAGCAGTTGCTTAAACTGAAAAAGTAGATATATATCACTAATTTCGATGCTGACGGGTAGTTCGACCGTGGCTATAGTGTAAGTGGCTAACACACTTGGGCGCGATTCCCAAGAGATGTGGGTTCGAATCCCGCTGGCTTCGGAATTTTTGATATGTGTTTATAAAATTTATTCTAAATTCATACAGTTGTTTTTCCTCTTTTAGCCACCTAGATCAGCTACTGATGCGACTACGTCCGCATAGATTTAGTTTTTATAAAATCCCTATAAAAAGTATCCTATGTCACTCTACAGGTCTACAGGAAAAACAAACCAACACACTAGCATTCATACTTTCAAAAAAAATTGTTTTCGTAATTCTTACCTCATACCTATTTGCAGCTATATGATACAAAATAAGTTTGACGATCTATTGACTTGTAAAAAAACTGTAAAAAAGTCACGGGCAAAAGTATTGTAGTCTTAACTTATTCTGAAGTCTGAACTTTCAAAATACCTATCTCGGCGTATTACACTTGCCAAAACTTTAGAGTAAGCGAGTTAAACTGGCTGGATAGTCGGACCTACTCGGTTACTTTACAATTTAATTCACTTTACCAAACAGAGGAATTTGGCGAGATACCCTGGCGCTCCTCCAGTGCCCCGCACTTAATTATTACTTATAGCTTTAAGGCGATATGGCAGTTTTTATTAGGGGGGGGGGGAGCAATTAGGATAAACGTCTTATTTAATGACTAACTGATGCCCGTGGATTTAGTTTTTAAAATCCTTCGGGAACTCTTTGATTTTCCGGAAAAAAGTAGCCTATATTAGCTATAGTTGTACAAAAGTACAAAAAGACAATCGAATGAATCGAACTATTGAACTATCGACTGTCGATTTATTCGTCTTCATAAAAAACGATCATCTAATAAAAATCGAGAATCGAATAACTATCGAAAAACCATCGAAAATCAAAAACTATCGAAAATTGAAAACTATCTAAAATCTAAAAAAAATCGAACGATCGAAAATCGAAAACTATCGAAAATCCAATAACGAAAACTATCTAGTTAAAAAATTGTAAATCGAATTATGATTCCATATAAAATCATAGATTAGTTGTAGAGGTCGGTGCGCTATTTGCAATAATTATTAGTTCCACAGACACTCGTATGTCAAATGTGGCGCTTCAAATTGATCTAAGTATAATTAAACTGTCATTTGTATAGGGACTGCTAGTCCAGTGTTAATCATAGATTAATTTTAACAGTGGTTAAGACCAGTGAATTAATGTCAACTTCAGGGCCTTGTGCCAGGTATAGTATTAACATCTACATGCTTTCGATATATTTTTTATTTTTTATTAAGATGAGGAAAATGAATGCTGGAAAGCACTGATGTGGTCTAGGTTGGAGCGCGCTTGCCTAGAAAATGCCTATTCACTCGTGCCATGAAAGTACTCGAATTATACGTGGCCGGAAACGCAGACGCCGGAAGTGCGTTCCACGCCTTAGCGGTTCGTTTCCGAAAAGTGGAACTGAAACGTTTCGTGCGAGTAGGTTGGATTTCAACCATGTAAGGATATCTTTTTGACCGACTTCAACAAAGGAAGAGGTTATCAAGTCGGAATCTTTTTTTTATGTATGTCCACCGATTACTCGAAGACGCCTGAACAGATTTCGGAAATTCTTTTTTTTTTGTTTGAAAGGGTATACCAATAATGTTTTGGCCAACTGTCAGCCTTCAAGACCGGTGACCTTGGCTCGGGCCCATGAGAAGCCAAAGGCGGTCGATTGAGCAGTTAGTGGATGAAGGGGCTGAGATCAGACCTACAACCTGGATGAAAGTCGCACCGGCGCAAATGTGGTCTCATATAAATTTTATAGAAATCGGTCGAGCGGTTTTTAAAATATCAACAATAAATTATATACTTTGTATAGTGTGTGTAATGTAGTAAAGCGGGAGTTTGAAGTCGGTTGTTTAAAAATTTTTTTATATATTAAACTAGCTGATGCCCACGACTTTGTCCGCGTGGATTTAGTTTTTAAAATCCCTCGGAAATTCTTTGATTTTCTGGGATAAAAAGTAGCCTATGTCACTCTCCAGGTCCTCAACTATACCCATGCAAAAATTCACGTCGATCTGTAGCCCTTTTGCGGCGTGATTGAAGGACAAATCAACAAACAAACACACTTTCGCATTTATAATATTAGTAAGGATTATTAAGGCTCCGAGAAAATTCAAAACCGTGACACGTCTCAGGGTTCTATTCTCGTCTAGGTTTTAGTATGCGAGTCTAGACGGCACCAATAAACTCAACCATGGAGCTAAACGATTCGTTTTTATGACGCCGTTGTTTACACTGACTGAACGAAAGATGAGTTTTACGATGAATTTCACTTAAACTGCAGTCCCATGTTACATTGTTGCATTGAATTCTGTCACAGAAGCAAATCATCTATGGGTCTTCATCTTTTTGATTGCATTGACATTTTCAGCGGTGGTACCTACTCTTCTTTTTTTTTTTATTCGATGACAAGCTAGTCCTTGACTGGCGATCTCACCTGATGGTAAGTGACGATGCAGTCTAAGATGGTAGCGGGCTAACTTGGAAGGGGTATGGCAGTGAACATTCAACCCACACCCCTATAATTGGTTTCTACACGCCATCGTGCCGGAACGCTAAATCGCTTGGCGGCACGTCTTTGACGGTAGGGTGGTAACTAGCCACGGCCAAAGCCTCCCACCAGACCAGACCAGAGATAATTCGGAAATTATAAATTCCCAAATTGCCCCCGCCCGGAATCGAACCCGAGACCTCCCAGTTATAAGACAACAGCGCTCACCACTGAGCCAGGGAGGTCGTCACACCTACTCGTAGTGGTTAAGATACCGGCGTCCTTTTCGAGGTTCCGTCTTCTTCTTCTTTATCAACCGATAGACGACCACTGCTGGACAAAGGTCTCTTGCATGGACTTCCACAGGCCTCGATCTTTCGCCGCGTGAATCCAGCGGCTCCCTGCGACCCGTTTGATGTCGTCGGTCCAACTGGTGGGCGGTCTGCCAATACTGCGCTTCCCGGTGCGGGGTCGCCACTCCAGCACCTTGGGACCCTAACGACCATCAAATTTTCGAACTATGTACCCCGCTCATTTCCACTTCAGTTTCGCGACTCGCTGAGCTATGTCGGTGACTTTGGTTTTCCTACGGACCTCCTCATTTCTGTTTCGATTCCGCAGGGACACTCCGAGCATAGCTCTCTCCATCGCTCGCTGAGTGACCCTGAGCCTTCTTATGAGGCCCATAGTTAGCGACCATGTCTCGGATCCGTAAGTCATCACTGGCAACACTGTTCGAAGACTTGAGTCTTCAGGCACTGAGGAATTTTGGACGAGAAGACATCTCGGAGCTTCCCGAACGCTGCCCAGCCGAGTTGGATTAGGCGGTTGATATCTTTCTCGAAATTGGACCTACCTAGCTGGACTGTGTGTCCCCGGTATATATACTCGTCTACAATTTCGAAAACAAAAACAAATAAGTAATAGGGTTTCGAGGGTCCTAGTTTCGATCATTGCTGTGGATTGTCTAAAAATGATGGCTACAGTTTGATTTGCTAGTGTTAAGTATCTACTCTCTTGCTATTCGTTAAAATGCATCGATGCAGCAAGAACGTCATAAACTCAGCCAATCTGAGATGCGATTGTCTCGTGAATTACAAAAACAAGGGTGATTTACACGATAGGCAAGTTAGAGATCCAAACAGGCTCGTGATTCCTCGACTGCGCCTCAAGAGGGTCCGAAAGACATTTGTGGGAATGGGCGTGACGTTTTATAATAAAATTCCACAGTCGATGTTAGACTTGCCTTTACACAAGTTTAAGAAATCAGTTAAAACTAATCTCATGAAAAAAGCATATTATGCAATTGAAGGCTATTTAGATGATAAAAAAGCGTGGACATAATTCGCTTAGCGATAGAATAGCGATTCATGAGCCAGTAGTTGGTAATTAAACTGTATAACTATTCTATTGAATTGTAAACTTGTTTTGAAAAGAGCAACTGCCGAGTTTCTTGCTGGTTCTTCTCGGCAGGAACGGCATTCCGAACCAGTGGTAGACTCATCGACGATTCAATAGCACTTGTTAAAAAGTTTATTTGAATAAAAAACATTTCTATTCTATTCTAAAGTTTTTCCCATTGATCGTAATCGTATTCGATGACATTAGCGTCAAAGTAAAATAAACCATAGAAGCATTGAATTAGAGCTCAATTTCGTGTATGCATTCTTATACGTTTAGGTTTGTACGATACGCTTCATAACGCTTCATATTAAAATCGGTTGTACTGAATTTGTGACTTTAAATCAATACAATCAAAGATATTTTACTTTGACGCTAATGTCATTGAATACGAATGCGATCAATGGAATAACTTTTAGACAATTGGTACCCAGACGTGATTGTGATCTTAACATTAACACAATCATTACAAGCTTTTTTTAGTTTCACCTGTCCCGATGTTTGTTATCAAATCTTGCAAATTGATCAACTTCCTGGTTACCGATTGAGCTGAAATTTTTCATACATGTGTAAATCGCGTGACAATGCAACATTATGATGACATGGTGCTGATCTGATGATGGAGCTGGAAGGTGGCCATAGGAACTTTGCAATGAAACGACACAACCTCATCGAGTTTGGGCTCGTTTGAATCGTCTTGACGAGTAGTTTGTCTTTTAATGGTAACCAGGGTCTGATGATGGAGCTGGAAGGTGGTCATAGGAACTCTGTAATGAAACGACGCAACCCTATCGAGTTTCGGCTCGTTTGATTCGTCTTGACGGGTACTTTGTTTTCAGATGGTTACCAGGGTCTGATCTGATGATGGAGCTGGAAGGTGTTCATAAGAACTCAGTAAAGAAACGACGTACTCATGTCCTATATGATATCCAGGTCTGACGATGTATCCAGCTCCTAAAAGCTTGTTTTTTAAAAATAAAATTTTTAATTTACACTTGTTCTTACGTGTTACATTTTCGATTATAAGCGATATATATTACACATCGGCCTTTGGAATAAAACGCTATTTCTATTCTATTGCAAGGAAAGCTAGCCAGAAATTCACGTAGTAATTACTGAAATCTCTTCACAATCGACGAGCACATCACGTAACATATATAAAAAAAAAGTGTTTTTGTCAGCTCCGACGCACGACTGGAGTTTACTCCTTATAGGCTGATTACACCTACCGAGTAGAGATGCGAGACAGTACTCTCGGCCGAGTACTCGGTGCGTATAAACACTTCGCCGAGTGCTCGGCCGACCACTCGGCCGAGCAAAGTGAGAGACAATAGCTCGGCCCCCATTCGCTCGGACCCGATCGGTACGCGCTCGGCTTCCCGAAGCGAAAGCGCTTTAGCACGAAAACCAACCTTATTTACTCAACGTTAGGGTAGAAATTTGCATCGTTGTGAAAAACGTAACGAGGTCATTGATAAGTAGATTTTACTCCTCGAATTTTTCTCATACCGGGCGCCTAAAATCGATTCTTAAGGATGATTATACGAGTCTGCCCGCGAAATTCAAATTTAATTTGGTTTTTCGCAATTTGTAAAATAATACGACAAACTAGGCTAATGGCATTCTAATTGCGCCAGTAGAATTATCATCTTCACAGGTTTACATAAAAATCTTTACTTGAAAGTGACCAGTTTAAGAAATTAATCAAAATACTGAGTTGGACGTGAGTTACTCACAAATTAGTCGATATTTTGATTAATTTCTTAAACTGGACATTTTCCAGTAATTTTTTTTATATAAACCTGTGAAGATGATACTGCCATTGTCGCAATTAGAATGCCATAAGCCTACTTTGTCGTATTAGTTTACAAATTGCGAAAAACCAAATTAAATTTGATTTTCGCGGGCAGAACTGTGTCTTCCACCTTAAGGGGGCTCAGTATGCGCGACCGAAGTTGCCGGCGCACGTGGGTAACCTGCTTGCTATTTCACCTAACATTGTGTGAGAAAGAGATAGACTCAGTGTAGCGACGAGCGAGTGCATGCGCGCGTACTTCCGTGCTACCGTCCCGCTCCCGCTCCGTGTCGGGTGAGAGGCGCGATAATTTACACCGAAATCAAGCGCGCGAAAAGGGTTGAACAGTCGTTTGGGAAAAGTGTTTTTGAGAAAAAACTACTAAATGTATGTTTACAAAGTAAAGTTATTTGAACTGATGAATAAATAAACTATGTCTATGATAATTTTTTTTTGAATTTTCATACTCCTAATGTTATTTATTTGCGCCAAAATTTGTTATAAATTTAGTGTGAAAATGACGATCTTTCGAGGCTCGTAACTTTTTAGCGAATATTTTTTTCACTATTTTATATATCAATAAACCTAGATAATGACGAGGCGAATCGACATAAAACTTAGTTTTGAGCGTACAATATCAAATAATGTAGTAATCACTCTCTCACACTGATCTACGTTTGTATGAAGAAAGTACTGGCTTGCGTCCCCTTAAGGAATAAACTCCAAAAATGCAGTCGAACTGTGAATAGAATAGAATAGTGTTTTATTCCAAAGGCCGATGTGCAATATATATCGCCGTGTACTGTAGCTGATGCCCGCGACTTCGTTCGCGTGGATTTAATTTTTAAAACTCTTTGATTTTCCGGGATAAAAAGTAGCCTATGTCACCACTATGTCTCCAGGCCCTCAACTATACCCATGCAAAAAATCACGTTGATCCGTGGTTCTGTTGCTGCGTGATTGAAGGACAAACAAACACACTTTCGCATTTATAATATTAGTAAGGATGAATATCAACATTTTGACTACACAGTCAAATACCCAATTAGCCGTTACAATACACGTTCACAAAAGGCGAGCGCGGCCCAACGTAAATTAAATCGGCCGCACCGCAATGCGCGCTGGCGCGCCGCCAGCCTGCAGAGATCCATGCACGGGAACCTAATTGGGGGGGAGGGGGGGGGGTTCTATCCTTTTTTTTAACCCCTTTTGATACTAGGTATATCACCTGTTACCTAAGCTACGTGATGGATTTTTAACCAACTTCAAAAAAGGAGGTTATCAATTCGACGGAATCTATTTTTTTATGTACGTCCACCGATTACTCGAAGACGCCTGAACCGATTTGGAAAATTCTTTTTTTTGTTTGAAAGGGTATACTCCCCAGGTGGTCCTATATAAATTTTATCGAAATCGGTCGGGCGGTTTTTAAAATATCAGCAATAAATTATATAGTGGCGCGGGAGTTTGAAGTCGGTTTTTAAAATAATTATAATATTTATCAGGATACTTTTTTTTTACGATGGCGTGTGAAAATCAATTAGGGGTAGGTATGGGTTGAATGTTCACTTCCATACCCCGTACAAGTTAGTCCGCTAATGGTCCGCTAACATCTTACACCGCATCGTCACTTCAGGTGAGATCGCAGTCAAGGACTATATTGTCATTGAATAAAAAGAAACGGATACTTACGTGTTGGATTTCATGCGAAACCTATAGTTAATTATTAACTATCTATAGATTTAAAGTGAGACGTGATATATTAGATTTAAAGTGATTAATTACTAATTAAACATCATGAACAACCCAATGAAAGGTTGGGTTTAATAATTACCTATAGGTTTCGCATGAAATTCAACACGTAAGTTTCAGGTTTTTACTGAGCGCAGCAAGCGAGCGCGTTTCAGGGAATAATGAGCACAGGTTCTCAAAGAAGGGTTACAGGCCACAGTCCACCACGCTGGCCCAATGCGAATTGGCGGACTTCACACACCTGCGAGAGCATTATGGAGAACTCTCAGGTGTGCAAGTTTCCTCACGATGTTTTCCTTCACCGTCGAAGCATGTGATATTATAACTCCGAAACGTCAGAGGTGCGTACCCGGGATCGAACCTGCGACCCCCCGAATAGGAGACCACAGTCCTAACCACTAGGCTATCACTGCAATAAGGTGAGATAGACGTAGACGATCTAATTCAGCCCTTCAGGTTTAGCGTAAGTTCGTCTAATTGCTTCTAATTGCTCAAAGTTAGTTTGAAGACGGTCGTTATAAAGTTACTCGTACTTTGAGAACTATTTTCATTAAAGTACATTTATGAACAGTGATAGCCTAGTAGTTAGGATTGCGGATCCTATTCGGGGGGTCGCAGGTTCGATCCCGAACACGCACCTCTGACTTTTGTGAGTTAAGTGCGTTTATGAAATTAAATATCATCAATCAATGATTCCTTTCATTTATTTATATCATCAAAATGTAGCTAATCCAGAGTATAATCTATCTCTGTTCCAAATATAAGCCAAGTCTGTCCAGTAGTTTTTGCGTGAAAGAGTAACAAACACACACACACATACACACAAACTTTCGCCTTTATAGTATTACTAGCTTTTGCCCGCGGCTTCGCTCGCGTTAAGTTCGATTTTTCAATCCCCTATTTTACTCCCTTAGGGGTTGAATTTTTAAATATCCTTCCTCAGTAGATGCCTACGTCATAATAGCTATCTGTATGCCTTTCCGTCCGTCCAGTGGTTTGAGCTGTGCGTTGATAGACCAGTCAGTCAGTCACCTTTTCCTTTTATATATTTAGATAATACTAGCTGATGCCCGCGACTTAGTCCGCGTGGATTTAGTTTTTAAAATCCCTCGAGAACTCTTTGATTTTCCGTAAAAATAAAAAGTAGCCTATGTGACTCTCCAGGTACTCAACTATACCCATGCCAAAAATCACGCTTTGTTGCGGGGTGATTGAAGGACAAACCAACAATCACACTTTCGCATTTATAATATTATATAGTATGATAGTGTGATAATGTCCTGAAAAATCTGTATCTGTGTAGGTACATTCTTCTTCTTCTTCTTTATCAACCTATATAGACGTCGATTGCTGGACAACGGTCTCCTGCATGGACTTCCACAGGCTTCGGTCTTGCGCCGCCTGAATCCAGCGGCTCCCTGCGACTCGTTTGATGTCGTCGGTCCACCTGGTGGGGGGTCTGCCAACACTGCGTTTCCCGGTGCGGGGTCGCCACTCCAGCACCTTGGGACCCCAACGACCATCAGCTCTTCGAACTATGTCCCCCGCCCATTTCCACTTCAGTTTCGCGACACGCTGAGCTATGACGGTGACTTTAGTTCTCCTACGGACCTCCTCATTTCCGCATAGCATAGCTCTATCCATCGCTCGCTGAGTGACTCTGAGAACACTAGCGGCCACTAAAAGTGTACAACTGAAGCGGTATACATACAATGGCCTGTGACTGCTGCCGGGTTCACGGCTCCCATTACAGTGTGTGAACCGCGGGAATGCGAACTGTCGCGCGATCAAGTGTTCATTCTTAACTGGGAAAAATCATATTACTAGCTGATGCCCGCGGCTTCGTCCGCGGCGATTGAATTTTTAAAATCCCTCGGGAACTCTTTGATTTTCCGGGATAAAAAGTAGCCTATGTCACTCTCCAGGTCCTCAACTATATCCATGCAAAAAATCACGTCGATCCGTAGCTCTGTTGCGGCGGACAAACCAACAAACACACTTTCGCATTTATAATATTATTAGTATGATTTACCGACTTCAAAAAAAGGAGGAGGTTATCAATTCGACGCGTATTCTTTTATGTCAATGTTACTCCACAACTCCGTCAAATTTGAACTGATTTCAATATATTTTTAGGATTCCGTACCAAAATGGTAAAAATGGAACCCTTATGGTGAGAATTTCTCCGTCCGTCCGTCCGTCTGTCACAGTCGTTTATTTTAGAAACAATTAAAGCTATCGACATGCAATTTGGAATAGTAGTGTATAATAGTGGCCCAACATCATTGGAATTAAAAAAAATCAAAAATTATTTTAATTTAATTAAAATAGGGGGAAAATCGGGAGTTTGAAATTTCAAAGTAAGATAACTATACCGAGTGGGGTATCATATGTAAGGCCTTTACCTGTACATTCTAAAACAGGAATAAATAATAGTTTAAAAAAAATAAAAACACGCTTTTTATAGAAAACCAAACTAAAAAATAGAAAATAAATTTTAATAAATTTAAATTAAGAATAGGGTCCAAAAATTTCAATAAATATAAATTAATAATAGTGTAAATTAAAAAAATGTATTTTATTTAAAATAAAATCGGCCAAGTGCGAGTCGGGCCTCGCTCTTTTAGGGTTCCGTTAAAAAAAATTAAATAAAAATATTTCCATGTACCCATGGAAATATTTTAATTTAATTTTTTTAATTTAATTAAATTTTTATTATTTGTTGTTATAGCGGCAATAGAAATACATATTATGTGAAAATTTCATCTGTCTATCTATTACGGTTTACGAGATACAGCCCGCTGACTGACGGACGGACGGACGGACAGCGTAGGCTTAGTAATAGGGTCCCGTTGGTACCCTTTGGGTACGGAACCCTAAAAAGCGTGGGGTGCATGGTGTCAATAGTTATAAATATTTTATTGACAGATATGAGTAGAGTGATTATCATTTTGATAATATCTTAAAAAGCACCCCACGCTTTTTTTAAAATAAAATACATTTTTTTACACATTAAATACATTAATTTATATTTATTGAAATTTTTGGACCCTATTCTTAATTTAAATTTATTAAAATTTATTTTCTATTTTTTAGTTTGGTTTTCTATAAAAAGCGTGTTTTTAGTTTTTTTAAACTATTATTTATTTTCTACTTTTTAGTTTGCTTTATTTTTAATAGCTTGTTTTTGTAATTTTAATATATCTATATATATCCATGTAAAATTAACATGGATGGTGATATATCTATATCCATAAATATTATGTACATTTATTTTACCAGGGGCGCTAGTGCAGTACCTTCCTAGTATATAATAGCTGTTTTTTCGGCAATTAATTTTGAATGACTTTTGTTTTTTTTTTTTCAAATTAGTGTATTGTCATCGGTCCTCGATAAATCTACAAAGTTTGAACGAAATCTGGCCGTTTAAAGTGGGTCAAAATCGCTCCCAAAGAAGTCGGTTACAAGTTACAAACATACAAGTGAAGCTAATAAAAAGCGTATAAAAATAAAACCAACGCTCTAACTAGCATAATTTTTTTATATTAACAATAAACCTCTACAAACAAAGTTAACGATAATTAAGCAAATTAATATAATATTATCGTTTCACTTTTACTTCTAGAGTACGGAACCCTCGGTGTGCGAGTCCGACTCGCACTTGGCCGGTTTTTTTTTAATTGACGTATACCAAATTTAAATGGGTTATGGGACCAATCTGACGGTATGCAAGGGCATACCGTCAGGTTGTCTTCGGTGTCAATATCTTCGGTGATGGAGGACGGAACTCCTCAATGAATAAGAGCTAGAGTCTAAAAAGCTTAAAATAATCCAACTTCCTACTAATCCTACTAATACTATAAATGCGAAAGTTTTTGAGGATGGATGTATGGATGGATATTCGTTACTCTTTCACGCCACAACAAATCAAACGATTTGGTTGAAATTTTGAAAGGAGATAGCTCATACCCAGGATTAACAATGGTAAAAACAATCGGTATGCATTTTTGGAACTTCCCTCATTGTGGAAACACTGCATATATATAGCATAGTGTTTACTGTATTGTAAATTTGTTTTGAAAAGAGCAACCGCCGAGTTTCTTGCTGGTTCTTCTCGGCAGGAAGGGCATTCCGAACCAGTGGTAGAGCCAGACGATTCAAAAGCACTTGTAAAAAGTTTATTTGAATAAAAATATTTCTATTCTATTCTATTCTATAACACGGAAAATCAAAGAGTTCCCGAGGGGTTTTAAAACTAAATCCATGCGGACGAAGTCGCGGGCTCCAGCTAGTTAATATAACCGCTTGCGCGCCCGCCTGTACGCGGGTAGACTGAAATTAATAACCGCAAGTTTCAGTCAGATAGCGCAGCACAAATAGTTTAAGCAGTTCCCCCTTTGACGAGCGTGCGGCAATTAAACGGTTCTCAACCGAAAATAATTGCCGAGTTTGCGCACTAGTGCGAAAGAGTTTTCCAGCAGACTTCTTTATAATTACTTGAAAGTCGTTTCAAGTATAAAGAAAATGTCCGCTGAGGGTTTAAATCAAAGTTAAATTGGAATCTTTTTTAGGTTTCCGAAAAAAAAGAAAACATTAAACTATAAGGCTTATGCAGGATCACTTCGTTGTTCGTCTGACTGTCTGTCAAGCCACTTTTTTGACCGACTTCAAAAAAGGAGGAGGTTTTCAATTGGTCTGAATCTTTTTTTTATGTATGTTCACCGATTACTCGAAGACGGCTGAATCGATTTGGAAAATTCTTTTTTTGTTTGAAAGGGTATACTTCCCAGGTAGTCCCATTAAAATTTTATCGAAATCGGTTGAGCGGTTTAAAAAAAATCAACAGTAAATAAAAAACACCCACGCCACTACAAAGTATATAATTTTGTAGTGGCGCGGGTGTTTGAAGTCGGTTTTTTAAAAAGAATTTATTATATTTAATTATCTCGGTAACGGCTTGAGTCACTAAGTTGAAATTTATACTGAATATGAAGTTTATACTGAATACGAATTTACACGAAGATTATTGGTTTCAGAATGCTGTGAAATCAAGCTTTTAGTTCAACTCAATAAAAAGTTAGAGCTTTTTAAAGTGTATTTTCATAACAAAAAATCAGTGACGTAACGCTTCTTTAGTATTATTATATTACAAAATTTCACCACTAAGTTGCTCATCTAGTAATAATTAATAATATTATAATCCTCACAAGGCACGGAACCCTCAGTGCGCGAGTGACTCGCACTTGGCCGGTTTTTCTTTCATCATTAATTGTATCGCTCAGCCAAACTATAAACAAAAAATAAACATTGAAATATAATGTCTTAATCTCAATTCTCAAGCTTTGCAATACTTGAATGCCCTTATATAAACGCTGTGCGCAGTTTATGCCCCTATAAAGTGGTACAACATGGAGTTTATGGCCGATACCACCTTAACGGGGAGCCTATATGACCATTGACTCATATTTTACTGCAATATCGCTTTTAGTTGCATCCGGCACCAAAATGGCGGAAAAACCATAAACAAGAAAAAAGCTCCCAATTTTTTTTGATCAGATAGCCAAAATCTCAGCAAAAAGTCAGTTTCAAATACAGTAAAGTTTAGTGAATCCGCTTTCCGAACCGGTGGTAGAGTCATGACGTGTCATAGAATAGAATAGAATAGAATAGAAATATTTTTTATTCAAATAAACTTTTACAAGTGCTTTTGAATAGTCGATGAATCTACCACTGGTTCGGAATGCCTTTCCTGCGAGAAAAACCAGCAAGAAACTCGGCGGCGGTTGCTCTTTTCAAAACTAATTTACAATACAGTAAATACTAAGCTATATATGTAGTGTTTCCACAATGAGGGAAGTTCCAAAAATGCATACCGACTAACTTCTATCTTAAGATAGGCAGACATAAAGTAGCCCCATTCCCGCCGGTGGAACCCGTTCACGAGCACGACGCATGACCCAGCCATTGCTTCGCTCAACCATGTTTATCTCAACCATAAGAGCCACAGGTTCCAATCCAATCCATCAGCCTGTATTTATCCACTGCTGGACATGGGCCTTTCCGAGAGCGCGCCACCAAACACGGTCCGCCGCTTTCCTCATCCAACCGCTTCCCGCCACCTTCTTAAGGTCATCGGTCCAGCGAGCTGGAGGGCGCCCCAGGTTGGCCTATGTGAAAGAAATAATTTTGAATTTTGATTTTTCTTTCGAACTGTAACAATTTAATAAAAAAACTTGAGAGGTGTCAAGGGACACCCGGATGGGACGAAGTTCCTTTCGATTAATTAATTTGGCATTGTGTTCAACATTTTCACACTACAATATTAGATCTCCGTAGCCTTGTGGTTTCCACAGTCGCCAAACAGCCAAAGGAATTTTTCCCTAATTTTTTATAACTTATAAGTTATAAAAAATTAGGGAAAGGTTCCACATGTAGAAATTGTTTAAAATAAAATTGAAAATGGAAAAATCGGTCTGTCGAGCTGGGATTCGAACCATCGACTTTTAACTGTTTAGCGACTGCAGAAACCACAAGGCTACGGAGACCCAATATTGTACCGCGAAAATACCGAACACAATGCCAAATTCACATTCAAAAAAGTGTCGGTTTCAAAAAAGTGTCGATCCGTCTAGCCCCCTTCCGCACCGCGCGATAAGGAACTACGTTCCAATTAACAAGGTTATCAGTGTTAAACATTGCATATAAATAACATGTTACATCATGTCGTATTGATTTTGACAAACCAACCAACAAATAAATAAACAATCAAACACACTTTCCCATTTATAATATTATTAGTATTCATAAGCACTCATGGATGGAAAATTGAAATTACATGTATACCAACCTGGATCACTTCTCGCTACGTAATCTAAGAAGTAGTAATTTATCACTGGCATTATGTACTTGCGAAATGTTAAGGGTGAGGTCAGACTAGCTACTTTTAAGCGGCAGCGGTCGGCGTTTTTTGACTTTTAGTCGCAGTTCGGAAACTCGATTCCGCGTCCGAACGCTAACGTGGGCACACAACAAACGCCAGTCGCAGCGATCGAGTTGCGAGTTTTAGCATCGGCGTTGAGCTGACCTTCGCGTTTTTGAAGTGAAAACTTCTTTAGGCGCGTTGAGCACTTTTTTGGGTGAAATAGAAATACTTAGAAATGTTTTTTTATACAAATAAACTTTTTTACAAGTGCTTTTGAATCGCCGATGAGTCTACCACTGGTTCGGAATGCCCTTCCTGCCGAGAAGAACCAGCAAGAAACTCGGCAGTTGCTCTTTTCAAAAGTTTACAATATAATAGATATTATGATATGTATGCAGTGTTTCCACAATGAGGGGAAATCCCACAAAAGCATACCTAATTATAATTCAACACATGTTAAGACGGGCGGTGAGCAAAAAACATGTATTTCGCGTCATCGTCACTTCACAATCGTCACCTGGAGATTTCAGTAAGCGTTCAACATTTTAGAAGTTCCCAAGCAACCTTGTACAGCGCAGCGGGCAAGCAGCCGTCTGCCTTACCGTTTAATGTAGAGATGCGCCGAATGTTCGGCCGAATATTCGTATTCGGTACATTCGGCATATTTTTCATGTTCGTATTCTGCCGAATATTCGGTTGATTTGCCGAATAATTACCGAATATTTAAATATGTATAATGTATAAAACTGAATGATTCGGCCGAATATTCCGTTCTGTACATTTTGGACCGAATATTCGGCCGAACATTCGTATTCGGTTGAACCTATATTCGGTGCATCTCTAGTTTAATGTATGATGTCGCAGGTTCGAATCTCACTCACGAAATCGTGGTAGTGCGCTTTTCTTATTTGTTTTTAATTATTAGCAAATCTAGTTTTCACTTCTATCGGCAATTTTTGCCAATTTTTTTGCATCGTATCGAATGCTTTTGAGTCGCGAAAACGCAATGCCCTCGCAAAAAAGCCGCTCGCTGCTAAAAGATACCAGTCTGCCCTCTCCCTTAGTTCTTTGCTGTGAGAAACAGAGAAACTCGGTGCATTTAAACGCGCCATCGCACTCGCGTAGTGCAAGTTATGAGGAGACTGGGGGCGCACGTGGTCTGATTGCGAGATGCTGAGTACAGTACCCGGCGATATATATTGCACATCTTTGGAATAAAACGCTATTTCTATTCTATTGCAAGGAAAGCTAGCCAGAAATTCACGTAGTAATTACTGAAATCTCTTCACAATCGGCGAGCACATCACGTAACATATATATAAAAAAAATGCAGTCGAACTGTGAATAGAATAGAATAGCGTTTTATTCCAAAGGCCGATGTGCAATATATATCGCCGGGTACTGTACATGCAGTGTGAATATTACTTATCCTCTCCTACAATGCTACTTGGCGTTATGGCCGATTTACACGGGTTTAGTTTAGTAAATCTTTAGTAAATATTTAGTGACTAGCTTCTGCCCGCGACTTCGTCCGCGTGGAATAGTTTCATCCTCACCTTAACCACCTTAAAAACACCTTCACAAATAATGCATTATTTTAGAACAAATTTGGTTAGCATAAAAAAGGTTATAGTGAGCCAACCTTAAAAGATAGGCATATGCTGTCGCGGATTTTTTTTAGAACTTTTACAAGGGAACAATTCTGTCATACATGATTTTTGCGAAACTTTAAGGCGCTGTAGTCAGTCACGATCTTCATATCACAAGCCGAATGAAGATCGTCCAATTTAAAATCTATGGGTCATAATATTATGAAAAAAAAAAGTAGTTATAATTGATCGTATTTCTGGCCTGATGGCTGTTTCCTAAACACGATGACGCAAACTTTTCTCGATAGAAAAAAATTGCAAAGTTGACTCTGCAAATACATAAACTCCCATCGTTCTCTGTTATGCATACATTTATTTTGGTAAAATTATTTACAATTGTTTTTCATATTTTAATACAACAAATGGCTGTTTTAGATTTTATTTATTGCAACTGTTATAATTTTAATATTATCCATTACAATTTGTCACTTGGCCCTTCTATTCCCAGAAGCGACTTCTTTGTCTCTCCTACTCAATTAGACAGTGATCGCCGAGGCGTGCTGCTAGGTGGACCTGCGTCGCGCTGCGCTCGCTCGGCTATCAAATATTATCGTAAATTGTAATAATTGAAAATTGTTTATGTTTATACTGAAAACTATTATTTTGTATATTTTAGACTTTAGAGAAGTCAAATAGAGTGTACCTAATTATAAGTTTGTATATATTAATATTGTAAATAATTTATCCATCAAAAAAGTTGTAAATAAGTAGGGACTGAGTAGTAGAGTAGACTAATTTTGAAAATGGGTCCGAAAAAAAGCAAAATCTAAGAATGTACAGTATAAAAAAATCGGCCAAGTGCGAGTCAGGCTTCGCTCTTTTAGGGTTCCGTTAAAAAAATTTAATTAAAATATTTCCATGTACCCATGGAAACATTTTAATTTAATTTTTTTAATTTAATTTAATTTTTATTATTTGTTGTTATAGCGGCAATAGAAATACATAATAATTATGTGAAAATTTCATTTGTCTATCTATTACGGTTTACGAGATACAGCCCGCTGACAGACGGACGGACGGACGGACAGCGTGGGCTTAGTAATAGGGTCCCGTTGGTAACCTTTGGGTACGGAACCCTAAAAATAACAAAAGCAGATGATGGAAGTTGTAAAGTAAGTAGGTACCTATTTCAATATTTTGTAAAGGATGATTTGTGTAACATGTAATGTAATGGATCATGAAATATCAATTTCATCATCAAGTAAGGTATCTAATAATGGTGGGATGCATCATGCAAAGTAAGTACATCATATAGGTACATCGTACAGTTTGGCTAATCAAATTGAGGTCAAATTGACGACGTCCCTGGCTCAGTGGTGAGCGCTGTTGTCTTATAACTGGGAGGTCTCGGGTTCGATTCCCGGCGGGGTCAATTTGGGAATTTATAATTTCTGAATTGTCTCTGGTCTGGTCTGGTGGGAGGCTTTGGCCGTGGCTATTTATCACCCTACCGTCAAAGACGTGCCGCCAAGCGATTTAGCGTTCCGGCACGATGGCGTGTAGAAACCAATTAGGGGTATGGGTTGAATGTTCACTGCCATATCCCTTCCAAGTTAGCCCGCTACCATCTTAGACTGCATCGTCACTTACCATCAGGTGAGATCGCAGTCAAGGACTAGCTTGTCATCGAATAAAAAAAAAAAGGTAGGTAGGTGGAAGTTAGGTACTTTATGGGTATGGGTAGGAGTAGGGGTCGGGGTAGAGGTAGGGGTAGAGGTAGGGGTAGAGGTAGGGGTAGAGGTAGGGGTAGAGGTAGGGGTAGGGGTAGGGGTAGGGGTAGAGGTAGGGGTAGAGGTAGGGGTAGAGGTAGGGGTAGGGGTAGGGGTAGGGGTCGGGGTCGGGGTAGAGGTAGGGGTCGGGGTAGGGGTCGGGGTAGGGGTAGGGGTAGGGGTAGGGGTCGGGGTAGAGGTAGGGGTAGAGGTAGGGGTCGGGGTAGGGGTTGGGGTAGGGGTCGGGGTAGGGGTTGGGGTAGGGGTAGGTGTAGGGGTAGTGGTAGTAGTAGTATTATTATATGTATACTTAGTGACATATTTAGTTCCTCTCACAATCTGTCCTTTTCTGCATATTACACTTTTACAAAATAATGTCGATGTTTCACATCTGCCAGGCGTCCCACGACGGCTCACAATTTTTTGTACCTAAAAGTGCCTAAAATTACAAGTGTAGATCACGATTCGCATGCGAAAGGATCCTTTCGCATCCTTGGTTCCGTAAGGATGCGCACGGATCCTTCCAGATCCTTACGCGTGCGAAAGCGTCTTTGGCAACTAGGGCAATGCATGAAGTGCCAAAAAGTATCGATATATCGAATCGATGAAATTAGTTTCTATCTCAAGTATGTGTGCAAACACAGGTGCACTTTTCCGCCATGTTGGAATTCTTTGATAATGGACGGATTACGTTCAAAATCGATATTTAGGCTTCCCTGGGGTCAAGAAAGAGGAAATGGGTGCCAGAATTTTAAAGAGGGAATGGGTGCCAGACTTTTAAAAAGTCCCCGCCATATTGAAATTCTTTGTTATGGCGGGGACTTTTTAAAATTTTATCACCCATTCCCTCTTTCTTGACCTCAGGCAAGCCTAAATATATATTTTGAACGAAATCGGTCCAGTAACAAAGAATTTCAATATGGCGGTGTTTTTTTAAATTTTGCCACCGATTTCCTCTTTCTTGACCCCAGGGAAGAACAAATATCGATTTGGAACAAATCGGTCTAGTAACAAAGAATTTCAATATGGCGGTGACTTTTGAAAATTTTGGCACCCATTTCCTCTTTCTGGACCCCAGGGAAGCCTAAATATATATTTTGAACGAAATCGGTCCAGTAAACAAGAATTTCAATATGGCGGTGACTTTTTAAAATTTTGGCACCCATTTACTCTTTCTTGACCCCAGGGAAGCCTAAATATCGATTTTGAACGAAATCGGTCCAGTAAACAAGAATTTCAATATGCCGGTGACTTTTTAAAATTTTGGCACCCATTTACTCTTTCTTGACCCCAGGGAAGCCTAAATATCGATTTTGAACGAAATCTGTCCAGTAACAAAGAATTTTAATATGGCGGTGACTTTTTAAAATTTTCGCTTCTATTTCCTCTCTCTTGACCCCAGGGAAGCCCAAATTTCGATTTCGAACGAAATCGGTCGAATAACAAAGAATTTCAATATGGCGGGGACTTTTTAAAATTCTGGCACCCATTCCCTCTTTAAAATTCTGGCACCCATTCCCTCTTTCTTGACTTCAGGGAAGCCTAAATATATATTTTGAACGAAATCGGTCCAGTAACAAAGAATTTCAATATGGCGGTAACTTTTTAAATTTTGGCACCCATTTCCTCTTTCTTGACCCCAGGGAAGCCTAAATATCGATTTGGAATGTAATCGGTCCAATAACAGCAAATTTCAATATGGCGGTGACTTTTTAAAATTTTGGCACCCATTTCCTCTTTCTTGACCCTAGGGAATCCTAAATATCGATTTTGAACGAAATCTGTCCAGTAACAAAGAATTTCAATACGGCGGTAACTTTTTTAAATTTTGGCACCCATTTCCTCTTTCTTGACCCGAGAGAAGCCTAAATATCGAATTTGAACGAAATCGGTCCAATAACAGC
This sequence comes from Oeneis ivallda, assembly GCA_029955525.1. Taxonomy (NCBI): domain Eukaryota; kingdom Metazoa; phylum Arthropoda; class Insecta; order Lepidoptera; family Nymphalidae; genus Oeneis; species Oeneis ivallda. Next base: position 21,827,936 of record JARPMR010000021.1, read on the forward strand.
GAATTTCAATATGGCGGTGACTTTTTAAAATTTTGGCACCCATTTCCTCTTTCTTGACCCTAGGGAATCCTAAATATCGATTTTGAACGAAATCTGTCCAGTAATAAAGAATTTCAATATGGCGGTAACTTTTTTAAATTTTGGCACCCATTTCCTCTTTCTTCCCAGGGAAGCCTAAATATCGATTTGGAACGTAATCGGTCCAATAACAGCGAATTTCAATATGGCGGTGACTTTTTAAAATTTTGGCATCCATTCCCTCTTTCTTGACCCGAGAGAAGCCTAAATATCGAATTTGAACGAAATCGGTCCAATAACAGCGAATTTCAATATGGCGGTGACTTTTTAAAATTTTGGCACCCATTTCCTCTTTCTTGACCCTAGGGAATCCTAAATATCGATTTTGAACGAAATCTGTCCAGTAATAAAGAATTTCAATATTCAACTTTTTTAAATTTTGGCACCCATTTCCTCTTTCTTCCCAGGGAAGCCTAAATATCGATTTGGAACGTAATCGGTCCAATAACAGCGAATTTCAATATGGCGGTGACTTTTTAAAATTTTGGCATCCATTCCCTCTTTCTTGACCCGAGAGAAGCCTAAATATCGAATTTGAACGAAATCGGTCCAATAACAAAGAATTTCAATATGGCGGTGACTTTTTAAAATTTTGGCACCCATTTCCTCTTTCTTGACCCCAGAGAAGCCTAAATATCGAATTTGAACGAAATCGGTCCAATAACAAAGAATTTCAATATGGCGGTGACTTTTTAAAATTTTGGCATCCATTTCCTCTTTCTTGACCCCAGGCAAGCCCAAATATCGATTTATAATGAAATCGGTCGAATAACAAAGAATTTCAATATGGCGGTGACTTTTTAAAATTTTGGCACCCATTTCCTCTTTCTTGACCCCAGGGAAGCCCAAATATCGATTTTGAACGTAATCGGCCCAATAACATAGAATTTCAATATGGCGGGGACTTTTTAAAATTATGGCAGGCATTCATTTTCTCTTTCTCGACCCCAGGGAAGCCCAAATATCGATTTTGAACGAAATCGGTAGACTAACCAAAAAAAAAAAAATTAAAAAAAAAAAATTAAAAAAAGCATGTTATTGTACATATTTGGTTAGGAATTGAACCTGTATAAATTTTTTTTGATTATCTATGAACATGAACTGGAACCATGCTAACTGAGCCAAATAAAGTATAATAGGATTGACGAAAATAAGTTACAGTACCTATTAAGTTTAGATAAATAACCAGTTTTGTCAGTCGGGAGTTGTTTCCCGCCAGAGTTGCTTCGCGCCATTTCTGCGCTTCGCACGGGGCGCCCCGCGGTGGGCGGGACTACGACTCCGCTCCTTCTCCTGCTTCACCCCCTCAAATACCTAAACTTTGTCTGCCTCCTCGCCTTAAAAATTTTTTTATATATTAAACTAGCTGATGCCCACGACTTTGTCCGCGTGGATTTAGTTTTTAAAATCCCTCGGGAATTCTTTGATTTTCTGGGATAAAAAGTAGCCTATGTCACTCTCCAGGTCCTCAACTATACCCTTACCCATGCAAAAATTCACGTCGATCTGTAGCCCTGTTGCGGCGTGATTGAAGGACAAACCAACAAACAAACACACTTTCGCATTTATTATATTATTAAGGATTATTAAGGCTCCGAGAAAATTCAAAACCGTGACACGTCTCAGGGTTCTATTCTCGTCTAGGTTTTAGTATGCGAGTCTAGACGGCACCAATAAACTCAACCATGGAGCTAAACGATTCGTTTTTATGACGCCGTTGTTTACACTGACTGAACGAAAGATGAGTTTTACGATGAATTTCACTTAAACTGCAGTCCCATGTTACATTGTTGCATTGAATTCTGTCACAGAAGCAAATCATTGGCCTTCATGTTTTTGATTGCATTGACATTTTCAGCGGTGGTACCTACTCTTCTTTTTTTTTATTCGATGACAAGCTAGTCCTTGACTGGCGATCTCACCTGATGGTAAGTGACGATGCAGTCTAAGATGGTAGCGGGCTAACTTGGAAGGGGTATGGCTGTGAACATTCAACCCATACCCCTAATTGGTTTCTACACGCCATCGTGCCGGAACGCTAAATCGCTTAGCGGCACGTCTTTGACGGTAGGGTGGTAACTAACCACGGCCAAAGCCTCCCACCAGACCAGACCAGAGATAATTCGGAAATTATAAATTCCCAAATTGCCCCCGCCCGGAATCGAACCCAAGACCTCCCAGTTATAAGACAACAGCGCTCACCACTGAGCCAGGGAGGTCGTCACACCTACTCCTAGTGGTTAAGATACCGGCGTCCTTTTCGAGGGTCCGTCTTCTTCTTCTTTATCAACCGATAGACGACCACTGCTGGACAAAGGTCTCTTGCATGGACTTCCACAGGGCTCGATCTTGCGCCGCGTGAATCCAGCGGCTCCCTGCGACCCGTTTGATGTCGTCGGTCCAACTGGTGGGCGGTCTGCCAATACTGCGCTTCCCGGTGCGGGGTCGCCACTCCAGCACCTTGGGACCCTAACGACCATCAAATTTTCGAAGTATGTACCCCGCCCATTTCCACTTCAGTTTCGCGACTCGCTGAGCTATGTCGGTGACTTTGGTTTTCCTACGGATCTCCTCATTTCTGTTTCGATTCCGCAGGGACACTCCGAGCATAGGTCTCTCCATCGCTCGCTGAGTGACCCTGAGCCTTCTTATGAGGCCCATAGTTAGCGACCATGTCTCGGATCCGTAAGTCATCACTGGCAACACTGTTCGAAGACTTGAGTCTTCAGGCACTGAGGAATTTTGGACGAGAAGACATCTCGGAGCTTCCCGAACGCTGCCCAGCCGAGTTGGATTCGGCGGTTGATCTCTTTCTCGAAATTGGACCTACCTAGCTGGACTGTGTGTCCCAGGTATATATACTCGTCTACAATTTCGAAAACAAAAACAAATAAGTAATAGGGTTTCGAGGGTCCTAGGTTCGATCTTTGCTGTGCATTGTCTAAAAATGATGGCTACAGTTTGATTTGCTAGTGTTAAGTATCTACTCTCTTGCTATTCGTTAAAATGCATCGATGCAGCAAGAACGTCATAAACTCAGCCAATCTGAGATGCGATTGTCTCGTGAATTACAAAAACAAGGGTGATTTACACGATAGGCAAGTTAGAGATCCAAACAGGCTCGTGATTCCTCGACTGCGCCTCAAGAGGGTCCGAAAGACATTTGTGGGAATGGGCGTGACGTTTTATAATAAAATTCCACAGTCGATATTAGACTTGCCTTTACACAAGTTTAAGAAATCAGTTAAAACTAATCTCATGAAAAAAGCATATTATGCAATTGAAGACTATTTAGTGGTACCACCAGTGGTAGACTCATCGACGATTCAATAGCACTTGTTAAAAAGTTTATTTGAATAAAAAACATTTCTATTCTATTCTATTCTAAAGTTTTTCCCATTGATCGTAATCGTATTCGATGACATTAGCGTCAAAGTAAAATAAACCATGGAAACATTGAATTAGAGCTCAATTTCGTGTATGCATTCTTATACGTTTAGGTATGTACGATACGCTTCATAACGCTTCATATTAAAATCGGTTGTACTGAATTTGTGACTTTAAATAAATACAATCAAAGATATTTTACTTTGACGCTAATGTCATCGAATACGAATACGATCGATGGAATAACTTTTAGACAATTGGTACCCAGACGTGATTGTGATCTTTACATTAACGTAATCATTACAAGCTTTTCTTTAGTTTCACCTGTCCCGATGTTTGATAACAAATCTTGCAAATTGATCCACTTCCCGGTTACCGATTGAGTTAAAATTTTTCATACATGCGTAAATCGCGTGACAATGCAACATTATGATGACATGGTGCTGATCTGATGATGGAGCTGGAAGGTGGCCATAGGAACTTCGCAATGAAACGACACAATGTCATCGAGTTTGGACTTGTTTGAATCGTCTTGACGAGTAGTTTGTCTTTCAATGGTAACCAGGGTCTGATCTGATGATGGAGGTGGAAGGTGTTCATAGGAACTTAGTAAAGAAACGACGTACTCATTTCCCAGATGATATCCAGGTCTGACGATGTTACCAGCTCCTAAAAGCTTGTTTTTTTTTAAAAAAAAAATTTCAATTTACACTTGTTCTTACGTGTTACATTTTCGATTATAAATAACTAGCTGATGCCCGCGACTTCGTTAGCGTGGATTTAATTTTTAAAATCCCTCGGGAACTCTTTGATTTTCCGTGATAAAAAGTAGCCTATGTCACTCTCCAGGCCCTCAACTATACCCATGCACAAAATCACGTTGATCCGTGGTTCTGTTGCGGCGTGATTGAAGTACAAACCAACAAACCAACAAACAAACACACTTTCGCATTTATAATATCGCACATGATTTTCAATACTGTATTATCTCAAAAAACTCTGTTTCGAGATATCGCGTTTTGAAACTGAAAAATCGCAATTCCTAATTCTGAGACATTAGTAATCTAATGATTGTATTGGTATCTTGCTACATTAATATTCTTTATGTGCAGAAAAATTCATGGCTTGTAGGCTTATATCTTCGATTTTAAAAGCGTTTTCTTACAACCACTTAGAGTTAGGACTATATTGCCAACCCAAATGATTATTTATTTTGATTTATGACCGTATCAACTTGAAATAAAACTTATTTAAAAAAAAATAAAGCCGGCAAAGTGCGAGTCGGACTCGCGCACCGAGGGTTCCATACCTAATCCAAAAGTAAAAGTAAAACGATAATATTATATTAATTTGCTTAATTATCGTTAACTTTGTTTGTAGAGGTTTATTGTTAATATAAAAAAAACTATGCTAGTTAGAGCGTTGGTTTTATTTTTCCTGTAAAATATACATAAACCTCTATTGACCATAATTATTTCAGATTTTTCGATTGGTAAACTTCGGAGATAAGGGGGGGGGAAACGGTATTTTTTTCGACATTTTGGCCGATTAATCAGAAACTATTATATCTAGAAATAAATAAAAAACAGTTTTAGAATACACAAGTAAAGGCCTTTCATATGATACCCCACTCGGTATAATTATCTTACTTTGAAATTTCAAACCCCTGATTTTCCCCCTTTTTTAATTAAACTAAAATAATTTTCGCGTTCATTTTATTTTTCCTGTAAAATATACATAAACCTCTATTGACAATAATTATTTCAGATTTTTCGATTGGTAAACTTCGGAGATAAGGGGGGGGGCAACGGTATTTTTTTCGACATTTTGGCCGATTACTCAAAAACTATTATATATAAAAATAAATAAAAAACTGTTTTAGAATGCACAAGTTAAGGCCTTTCATATGATACCCCACTCGGTATAGTTATCTTACTTTGAAATTTCAAACCCCCGATTTTCCCCCTTTTTTAATCAAACTAAAATAATTTTCGTGTTTATTTTATTTTTCCTGTAAAATATACATAAACCTCTATTGACAATAATTATTTCAGATTTTTCGATTGGTAAACTTCGGAGATAAGGGGGGGGGACGGTATTTTTTTTGACATTTTGGCCGATTACTCAAAAACTATTATATATAGAAATAAATAAAAAACTGTTTTAGAATGCACAAGTTAAGGCCTTTCATATGATACCCCACTCGGTATAGTTATCTTACTTTGAAATTTCAAACCCCCGATTTTCCCCCCTTTTTAATCAAACTAAAATAATTTTCGCGTTGCTTTTATTTTTCCTGTAAAATATACATAAACCTCTATTGACCATAATTATTTCAGATTTTTCGATTGGTAAACTTCGGAGATAAGGGGGGGGGAACGGTATTTTTTTCGACATTTTGGCCGATTAATCAAAAACTATTATATATAGAAATAAATAAAAAACTGTTTTAGAATGCATAAGTAAAGGCCTTTCATATGATACCCCACTCGATATAGTTATTTTACTTTGAAATTTCAACGCCCCGATTTTCCCCCTTTTTTTATTAAAACTAAAAATAATTTTCGATTTTTCTTTATTCCAATGATTTTGGGCCACTACTATACACAACTATGCCAAATTTCATGTCGATAGCTTTAATAGTTACTGAAATAATCGACTGTGACAGACGGACGGACAGACGGACGGAGAAAGTCTCACCATAAGGGTTCCATTTTTACCATTTTGGTATGGAACCCTAATAATCGACAAGGAACAAGGTATTATGTCAAAATTAATACGATATAGAACGCTCAGATTCGTTAATATTTAGCCAATTAGGAGTCTTATTTTGAAATATGACAAGAAATAATGGGGGTAAGGCGTCAATGAACAGTCAAGAAAGACCTTTGATATCATATATCGGTGATCTAATGACTTAAAAATATGAGGGCATTATCAGTTTGTAGAGAAAAAAATCTAGTTTCTGAAACCATTAATAGCTCAAAATCGCAAAATTTTGAGATAATACATGAATATCAACATTTTGACTACAGTCAAATACCCAATTAGCCGTTACACGTTCACAAAAGGCGAGCGCGGCCCAACGTAAATTAAATCGGCCGCACCGCAATGCGCGCTGGCGCGTCGCCAGCCTGCAGAGATACATGCACGGGAACCTAATGGGGGGGGGGGGGGGGGGTTCTATCCTTTTTTATACCCTTTTGATACTATTTCACCTGTTACCTGAGCTACGTGATGGATTTTTAACCGACTTATAGGTAGTACTATCATATCATGTAGGTTCATGTACTCGAAGACGCCTGAACCGATTTGGAAAATTATTTTTTTTGTTTGAAAGGGTATACTCCCCAGGTGGTCCCATATTAATTTTATCGAAATCGGTCGAACTGTTTTTAAAATATCAACACTAAATTATTATATACTTTGCATAGTGGCGAGGGAGTTTGAAGTCGGTGTTTTAAAAATATTTTTTTTATATTAAACTAGTGGTTCGCCCCGAACTGAGACCTCGCGGTATCCCATAATTCCCATAAGGTAGTTTTAACTATATTATATTGTAATTAAAACGCGCCGAATCTGATGACGTCAATCGTCATCTGCTTTCGTGGATGGGATGCGTATTTACAATATTAAAGACAGCGCCATAGTAACAGTATAGTGAAGTTTTGTTAAAAACATTGATGCCCATCAAAACTCAAATAATTTCGTTTCTTTATAATATTTTTCTAATCTTAGTATTTGTTGTTCAAGTACAGGATATAACTCAAATTATGTGTAAGTTTCAAGTTTTAAAACAAAGTGGTTTTAGAGATCTAGCCTCGAATACAATCTCCACTTTGAAAGCCCCCATTTCGTATGGGAGCCCCCCTGAAATAAAGATTTTTATAACTTTTTAAGCCATTTTCGGCTGGAGGCCATCGGTTTACATATCATATCTAAAATTGAAGTAATTACATTCAGTAATTCAGAAGTTATAAGGCTCTGACAGACGGACGGACGGACGGACAAGTGCAAATCGCTCTAGTAAACTCAGAGACCTTCGCTTCGCTCGGTCGATTATATTTATCAGGATACTTTTTTTACGATAGCGTGTAAAAACCAATTAGGAGTATATGGTTTGAATGTTCACTTCGATACCCCTTACAAGTAAGCCCGCTGCCATCTTAGACCGCAGCGTCACTTACCATCAGGTGAGATCGCAGTCAAGGACTGTCTTGTCATCGTATAATTTCACGCGAAACCATCATAATCATCATCATGAGCAACCCATCAACGGCTCACTACTGAGCGCAGGTCAGGTAGAATAATATTATCATTAATGAATATCACTGACTTCTACTATAATTTTATTAATCTATGATTAACACAGGTCTGGCTTGCGAGCCCTAGCCCCTAACACTATCCCACAACCTGAGCATTTTGTGGTACACTTTACTGAAAAACTATCACGCCTATAGATTTGTGCTTTAACATAGTAATTTAACTTCATATCCAGATGTGTTATCTATCAAAAAAAATATAATTTTATAACCATTAAAAAAATTGTATTCATTGGGTGGATGTAATATACTACTAACGCCATCTGTTAGAAAACCAAAGAGTTAACATCGCTGCAAGTTGCAATGAGTACTTATTACCCGTTAGCTAAACTACTCGAGCACTCACAAAGCTCAGCTTTTTGCTAGTGTATCAAAATATAGAAGCGCCACTTTTGACATACGACCCAATGTGAGTTGACGGCTCCACACACCTTTAAGAACATAATGAAGAACTCTCAGGCGAGCTGGTTTCCTCGCGATATTTTCCATCACCGTTGAAGCAAGTGATATTTAATTTCTTAAACGCACATAACTCCGAAAAGTCAGAGGTCCCGGGATCGAACCTGCGACCCCCCCGAATAGGAGACCACAGTCCTAACCACTAGGCTATCACTGCAATAAGGTGAGATAGACGTAGACGATCTAATTCATCCCTTCAGGTTTAGCGTAAGTTAGTCTAATTGCTTCTAATTGCTCAAAGTTAGTTTGAAGACGGTCGTTACAAAGTTATTCGTAGTTAGAGAACTATTTTCATTAAAGTACATTTATGAACAGTGATAGCCTAGTGGTTCGGACTGTGGTCTCCTATTCGGGGGGTCGCAGATTCGATCCCGGACACGCACCCCTGACTTTTGGGAGGCATGTTTGCATCAAGCAATTATGTGATATTTAAACATCGTGAAAGAAACCTGCACACCTGAGAGTTCTCCATAATGTTCTCGAAGGTGTGTGAAGGTGCTATTGTTATAGATTAAGGTTTTTGATTTGACCCTTTAATTTTCCGGGATAAAATGTAGCCTATGTGTTAATCCAGGGTATAATCTATCTCTGTTCCAAATATAAGCCAAATCTGTCCTGTAGTTTTTGCGTGAAGGAGTAACAAACACACACACATACACACATACTTTCGCCTTTATAGTATTACTAGCTTTTGCCTGTGGCCTCGCTCGCGTTAAGTTCGATTTTTCAAACCCCTTTTTACTCCCTTAGGGGTTGAATTTTCAAAAATCCTTTCTTATCGGATGCCTACGTCATAATAGCTATCTGTACGCCAAATTTCATCCCAATCCGTCCAGTGGTTTGAGCTGTGCGTTGATCAGTCAGTCAGTCAGTCACTTTTTCCTTTTATATATTTAGATAGAATAGAATAGAATAGACATGTTTTTTATTCAAATAAACTTTTTTACAAGTGCTTTTGAATCGTCGATGAATCTACCACTGCACTGGTTCGGAATGCCCTTGCTGCCGAGAAGTACCAGCAAGAAACTCGGCGGTTGCTCGTTTCAAAACAAGTACAATAGGTACTAGATAGATATATTTAGATAATATAGTGGGATAGTGTTATAATGTCCTGAAAAATGGCGTCTCTGAGTACACTAGCGGCCAATAAAAGTGTACAACTGAAGCGGTATACATACAATGGCCTGTGACTGCTGCCGGGTTCACGGCTCCCATTACAGTGTGTGAACCGCGGGAATGCGAACTGTCGCGCGATCAAGTGTTCATATTACTAGCTGATGCCCGCGACTTCGTCCGCGTGGATTTAGTTTTTAAAATCCGGAATAAAAAGTATCCTATGTCACTCTCCAGGTCCTCAACTATACCCATGCGAAAAATCACGTCGATCCGTGGCTCTGTTGCGGCGTGATTGAAGGACAAACAAACACACTTTCACGTTTATAATATTAAGTACGAAATATGATTTACCGACTTCAAAAAAAGGAGGGGATTATCAATTGAACGCATATTCTTTTTAGGGTTCCGTACCCAAAGGGTACCAACGGGACCCTATTACTAAGCCTACGCTGTCCGTCCGTCCGTCCGTCCGTCCGTCCGTCTGTCAGCGGGCTGTATCTCGTAAACCGTAATAGATAGACAGATGAAATTTTAACTTATTATGTATTTCTATTGCCGCTATAACAACAAATAATAAAAATTAAAATTAATTGAAAAAATTAAATTAAAATATTTCCATGGGTACATGAAAATATTTTAATTTAATTTTTTTTAACGGATTACGGAACCCTAAAAGAGCGAGGCCCGACTCGCACTTGGCCGATTTTTTTGTCAATGTTACTCTGTATCTGTCAAATCTGGTCACTTTCAAGTAAAGATTTTTATGTAAACCTGTGAAGATGATAATTCTACTGGCGCAATTAGAATGCCATAAGCCTACTTTGTCGTATTAGTTTACAAATTGCGACAAACCAAATTAAATTTGAATTTCGCGGGCAGACCCGTATAATCCACCTTAATATAACCGCTTTCGCGCCCGCCTGTACGCGGGTAGACTGAAATTAATAACCGCAAGTTTAAGCGAGATAGCGCAGCACAAATAGTTTAAGCAGTTCCCCCTTTGACGAGCGTGCGGCAATTAAACGGTTCTCAACCGAAAATAATTGCCGAGTTTGCGCACTAGTGCGAAAGAGTTTTTCAGCAGACTTCTTTATAATTACTTGAAACTCGTTTCAAGTGTAAAGAAAATGTCCGCTGAGGTTTTAAATCTAAGTTAAATTGGAATTTGGGATCTTTTTTAGGGCTCCGATAAAAACGAAAACAATTTATTTTTCCTTAATTTTTATTTTTATTATGATTACAAAAAATATTTTTTTTTTTTTTTATTTTTTTTTTATTCGATGACAAGCTAGTCCTTGACTGCGATCTCACCTGATGGTAAGTGACGATGCAGTCTAAGATGGTAGCGGGCTAACTTGGAAGGGGTATGGCAGTGAACATTCAACCCATACCCCTAATTGGTTTCTATACGCCATCGTGCCGGAACGCTAAATCGCTTGGCGGCACGTCTTTGACGGTAGGGTGGTAACTAGCCACGGCCAAAGCCTCCCACCAGACCAGACCAGAGGCAATTCAGAAATTATAAATTCCCAAATAGACCCCGCCGGGAATCGAACCCGGGACCTCCCAGTTATAAGACAACAGCGCACACCACTGAGCCAGGGAGGTCGTCAGATATATTACTTATAGATATATTACTTAAAAAAAATAACTATAAGGCTTTAAATGCAGGATCACTTCGTTGTTCGTCTGACTGTCTGTCAAGGCCCTTTTTCTCAGTAATGATTGAGCTACTAAGTTGAAATTTATATTGAATAAGAAGGTCATTTTTTTCAGAATGCTGTGAAAATCAAGTTTTTAGTTCAACTCAATAAAAAGTTAGAGCTTTTTGAAGCGTATTTTCATTAAAAAAAATCTGTGACGTAACGCGTCTTCAGTATTATATTATAACGAAATTTCGCAAAGAATCTGGTCATCTAGTCTAAATATATAAAAGGAAATGGTGACTGACTGACTGATCTATCAACGCACAGCTCAAACCACTGGACGGATCAGGCTGAAATTTGGCACACATGTAGCTATTATGACGTAGGCATCCGTTAAGACAGTATTTTTGAAAATTCAATCCCTAAGGGGGTAAAATAGGGTTTGAAAAATCGAACTTAACGTGAGCTAAGCCCCGGGCATTAATATAATCCTCACAATGTACAGAACCCTCAGTGCGCGAGTGTGACTCGCACTTTGCCGGTTTTTCTTTCATTTTTTTTTAATTTTAATTGTATCGCTCAGCCAAATTATAAACAAAAAATAAACATTGAAATATAATGTCTTAATCTCAATTCTCAAGCTTTGCAATACTTGAATGCCCTTATATAAACGCTGTGCGCAGTTTATCGCGCTATAAAGTTGTATAACATGGGGTTTATCGCCGATACCGCCTTAACGGGGAGCCTATATGACCATTGACTCATATTTTACTGCAATATCGCTTTTAGTTGCATTCGGTACCAAAATGGCGGAAAAACCATAAAAAGAAAAAACAGTTTCAATATAGTAAAGTTTTGTAAATCCGCTTTCCGAACCGGTGGTAGAGTCATGAGTCATGACGTGTCATAAGAGCCACAGGTTGGCCTACGTGAAATAAATAATTATGAATTTTTGGAACGAAGTTCCTTATGGCGCGTTGCGGAGGCCACCCTAGCCGGCCAAAAACGTCCGTAACGTTAAATAAAAAAGCGTAAGATTTTATATATTTTTTGATGGCCTAAAAATCTTATATAATAATTTCAATGAGTTGTGCATCGCCTCCGTGACGCAATCGGCTCGCGTGCGGCTGTTTACCGAAAGGTTGGTGGTTCGAGCCCACCCGGGGGCGCGCAATTTTATTTTCATTTTTTATTTTATAAAATTATTTTAATTTTAATATTTTATAAAATCGATATTCAGGCTTCCCTGGGGTCATTTTGATTTTTATCGATAAAAAAATCATGATAAAAAATGTATACCCGAATAATTATTTTCTTTATATACCTCGAATAGAACTTGAAATTAATATTTTTATAATAAGGAACTTCGTTCATATCTGGCGTCCCACGACACCACACGACTTTTATTTTTAAATTTATTTTGAGAAAATCCTCAAAAAAATTTAAAAACTTTTCTTTCAAAACTGTAACAATTTATTAACTAACAAGGTTATCAGTGTAAAGTGTAAACATTGTATATAAATAACATGTTACATCATGTCGTATTGATTTTGACAAACCAACCAACAAATAAACATACAAACAAACTTTCGCATCTATATAAATAAAAATGAATGTTGGTAAGCGCATAACTCAAGAATGGATGGACCAATTCGGTTAATTTATTTTTTTGTATGTTCCTTAAGGTCCACGGGAGGTTTTAATAAAAAAAAATACAAAAAAAAAATTTTTACTTTTAATTTTTGACAGAACGAAGTCTGTCCGGGCAGCTAGTTTATAATATTATTAGTATTCATAAGCACTCATGGATGGAAAATTGAAATTACATGTATACCAACCTGGATCACTTCTCGCTACGTAATCTAAGAAGTAGTAATTTATCACTGGCATTATGTACTTGCGAAATGTTAAGGGTGAGGTCAGACTAGCTACTTTTAAGCGGCAGCGGTCGGCGTTTTTTGACTTTTAGTCGCAGTTCGGAAACTCGATTCCGCGTCCGAACGCTAACGTGGGCACACAACAAACGCCAGTCGCAGCGATCGAGTTGCGAGTTTTAGCATCGGCGTTGAGCTGACCTTCGCGTTTTTGAAGTGAAAACTTCTTTAGGCGCGTTGAGCACTTTTTTGGGTGAAATAGAAATACTTAGAAATGTTTTTTTATACAAATAAACTTTTTTACAAGTGCTTTTGAATCGCCGATGAGTCTACCACTGGTTCGGAATGCCCTTCCTGCCGAGAAGAACCAGCAAGAAACTCGGCAGTTGCTCTTTTCAAAAGTTTACAATATAATAGATATTATGATATGTATGCAGTGTTTCCACAATGAGGGGAAATCCCACAAAAGCATACCTAATTATAATTCAACACATGTTAAGACGGGCGGTGAGCAAAAAACATGTATTTCGCGTCATCGTCACTTCACAATCGTCACCTGGAGATTTCAGTAAGCGTTCAACATTTTAGAAGTTCCCAAGCAACCTTGTACAGCGCAGCGGGCAAGCAGCCGTCTGCCTTACCGTTTAATGTAGAGATGCGCCGAATGTTCGGCCGAATATTCGTATTCGGTACATTCGGCATATTTTTCATGTTCGTATTCTGCCGAATATTCGGTTGATTTGCCGAATAATTACCGAATATTTAAATATGTATAATGTATAAAACTGAATGATTCGGCCGAATATTCCGTTCTGTACATTTTGGACCGAATATTCGGCCGAACATTCGTATTCGGTTGAACCTATATTCGGTGCATCTCTAGTTTAATGTATGATGTCGCAGGTTCGAATCTCACTCACGAAATCGTGGTAGTGCGCTTTTCTTATTTGTTTTTAATTATTAGCAAATCTAGTTTTCACTTCTATCGGCAATTTTTGCCAATTTTTTTGCATCGTATCGAATGCTTTTGAGTCGCGAAAACGCAATGCCCTCGCAAAAAAGCCGCTCGCTGCTAAAAGATACCAGTCTGCCCTCTCCCTTAGTTCTTTGCTGTGAGAAACAGAGAAACTCGGTGCATTTAAACGCGCCATCGCACTCGCGTAGTGCAAGTTATGAGGAGACTGGGGGCGCACGTGGTCTGATTGCGAGATGCTGAGTACAGTACCCGGCGATATATATTGCACATCTTTGGAATAAAACGCTATTTCTATTCTATTGCAAGGAAAGCTAGCCAGAAATTCACGTAGTAATTACTGAAATCTCTTCACAATCGGCGAGCACATCACGTAACATATATATAAAAAAAATGCAGTCGAACTGTGAATAGAATAGAATAGCGTTTTATTCCAAAGGCCGATGTGCAATATATATCGCCGGGTACTGTACATGCAGTGTGAATATTACTTATCCTCTCCTACAATGCTACTTGGCGTTATGGCCGATTTACACGGGTTTAGTTTAGTAAATCTTTAGTAAATATTTAGTGACTAGCTTCTGCCCGCGACTTCGTCCGCGTGGAATAGTTTCATCCTCACCTTAACCACCTTAAAAACACCTTCACAAATAATGCATTATTTTAGAACAAATTTGGTTAGCATAAAAAAGGTTATAGTGAGCCAACCTTAAAAGATAGGCATATGCTGTCGCGGATTTTTTTTAGAACTTTTACAAGGGAACAATTCTGTCATACATGATTTTTGCGAAACTTTAAGGCGCTGTAGTCAGTCACGATCTTCATATCACAAGCCGAATGAAGATCGTCCAATTTAAAATCTATGGGTCATAATATTATGAAAAAAAAAAGTAGTTATAATTGATCGTATTTCTGGCCTGATGGCTGTTTCCTAAACACGATGACGCAAACTTTTCTCGATAGAAAAAAATTGCAAAGTTGACTCTGCAAATACATAAACTCCCATCGTTCTCTGTTATGCATACATTTATTTTGGTAAAATTATTTACAATTGTTTTTCATATTTTAATACAACAAATGGCTGTTTTAGATTTTATTTATTGCAACTGTTATAATTTTAATATTATCCATTACAATTTGTCACTTGGCCCTTCTATTCCCAGAAGCGACTTCTTTGTCTCTCCTACTCAATTAGACAGTGATCGCCGAGGCGTGCTGCTAGGTGGACCTGCGTCGCGCTGCGCTCGCTCGGCTATCAAATATTATCGTAAATTGTAATAATTGAAAATTGTTTATGTTTATACTGAAAACTATTATTTTGTATATTTTAGACTTTAGAGAAGTCAAATAGAGTGTACCTAATTATAAGTTTGTATATATTAATATTGTAAATAATTTATCCATCAAAAAAGTTGTAAATAAGTAGGGACTGAGTAGTAGAGTAGACTAATTTTGAAAATGGGTCCGAAAAAAAGCAAAATCTAAGAATGTACAGTATAAAAAAATCGGCCAAGTGCGAGTCAGGCTTCGCTCTTTTAGGGTTCCGTTAAAAAAATTTAATTAAAATATTTCCATGTACCCATGGAAACATTTTAATTTAATTTTTTTAATTTAATTTAATTTTTATTATTTGTTGTTATAGCGGCAATAGAAATACATAATAATTATGTGAAAATTTCATTTGTCTATCTATTACGGTTTACGAGATACAGCCCGCTGACAGACGGACGGACGGACGGACAGCGTGGGCTTAGTAATAGGGTCCCGTTGGTAACCTTTGGGTACGGAACCCTAAAAATAACAAAAGCAGATGATGGAAGTTGTAAAGTAAGTAGGTACCTATTTCAATATTTTGTAAAGGATGATTTGTGTAACATGTAATGTAATGGATCATGAAATATCAATTTCATCATCAAGTAAGGTATCTAATAATGGTGGGATGCATCATGCAAAGTAAGTACATCATATAGGTACATCGTACAGTTTGGCTAATCAAATTGAGGTCAAATTGACGACGTCCCTGGCTCAGTGGTGAGCGCTGTTGTCTTATAACTGGGAGGTCTCGGGTTCGATTCCCGGCGGGGTCAATTTGGGAATTTATAATTTCTGAATTGTCTCTGGTCTGGTCTGGTGGGAGGCTTTGGCCGTGGCTATTTATCACCCTACCGTCAAAGACGTGCCGCCAAGCGATTTAGCGTTCCGGCACGATGGCGTGTAGAAACCAATTAGGGGTATGGGTTGAATGTTCACTGCCATATCCCTTCCAAGTTAGCCCGCTACCATCTTAGACTGCATCGTCACTTACCATCAGGTGAGATCGCAGTCAAGGACTAGCTTGTCATCGAATAAAAAAAAAAAGGTAGGTAGGTGGAAGTTAGGTACTTTATGGGTATGGGTAGGAGTAGGGGTCGGGGTAGAGGTAGGGGTAGAGGTAGGGGTAGAGGTAGGGGTAGAGGTAGGGGTAGAGGTAGGGGTAGGGGTAGGGGTAGGGGTAGAGGTAGGGGTAGAGGTAGGGGTAGAGGTAGGGGTAGGGGTAGGGGTAGGGGTCGGGGTCGGGGTAGAGGTAGGGGTCGGGGTAGGGGTCGGGGTAGGGGTAGGGGTAGGGGTAGGGGTCGGGGTAGAGGTAGGGGTAGAGGTAGGGGTCGGGGTAGGGGTTGGGGTAGGGGTCGGGGTAGGGGTTGGGGTAGGGGTAGGTGTAGGGGTAGTGGTAGTAGTAGTATTATTATATGTATACTTAGTGACATATTTAGTTCCTCTCACAATCTGTCCTTTTCTGCATATTACACTTTTACAAAATAATGTCGATGTTTCACATCTGCCAGGCGTCCCACGACGGCTCACAATTTTTTGTACCTAAAAGTGCCTAAAATTACAAGTGTAGATCACGATTCGCATGCGAAAGGATCCTTTCGCATCCTTGGTTCCGTAAGGATGCGCACGGATCCTTCCAGATCCTTACGCGTGCGAAAGCGTCTTTGGCAACTAGGGCAATGCATGAAGTGCCAAAAAGTATCGATATATCGAATCGATGAAATTAGTTTCTATCTCAAGTATGTGTGCAAACACAGGTGCACTTTTCCGCCATGTTGGAATTCTTTGATAATGGACGGATTACGTTCAAAATCGATATTTAGGCTTCCCTGGGGTCAAGAAAGAGGAAATGGGTGCCAGAATTTTAAAGAGGGAATGGGTGCCAGACTTTTAAAAAGTCCCCGCCATATTGAAATTCTTTGTTATGGCGGGGACTTTTTAAAATTTTATCACCCATTCCCTCTTTCTTGACCTCAGGCAAGCCTAAATATATATTTTGAACGAAATCGGTCCAGTAACAAAGAATTTCAATATGGCGGTGTTTTTTTAAATTTTGCCACCGATTTCCTCTTTCTTGACCCCAGGGAAGAACAAATATCGATTTGGAACAAATCGGTCTAGTAACAAAGAATTTCAATATGGCGGTGACTTTTGAAAATTTTGGCACCCATTTCCTCTTTCTGGACCCCAGGGAAGCCTAAATATATATTTTGAACGAAATCGGTCCAGTAAACAAGAATTTCAATATGGCGGTGACTTTTTAAAATTTTGGCACCCATTTACTCTTTCTTGACCCCAGGGAAGCCTAAATATCGATTTTGAACGAAATCGGTCCAGTAAACAAGAATTTCAATATGCCGGTGACTTTTTAAAATTTTGGCACCCATTTACTCTTTCTTGACCCCAGGGAAGCCTAAATATCGATTTTGAACGAAATCTGTCCAGTAACAAAGAATTTTAATATGGCGGTGACTTTTTAAAATTTTCGCTTCTATTTCCTCTCTCTTGACCCCAGGGAAGCCCAAATTTCGATTTCGAACGAAATCGGTCGAATAACAAAGAATTTCAATATGGCGGGGACTTTTTAAAATTCTGGCACCCATTCCCTCTTTAAAATTCTGGCACCCATTCCCTCTTTCTTGACTTCAGGGAAGCCTAAATATATATTTTGAACGAAATCGGTCCAGTAACAAAGAATTTCAATATGGCGGTAACTTTTTAAATTTTGGCACCCATTTCCTCTTTCTTGACCCCAGGGAAGCCTAAATATCGATTTGGAATGTAATCGGTCCAATAACAGCAAATTTCAATATGGCGGTGACTTTTTAAAATTTTGGCACCCATTTCCTCTTTCTTGACCCTAGGGAATCCTAAATATCGATTTTGAACGAAATCTGTCCAGTAACAAAGAATTTCAATACGGCGGTAACTTTTTTAAATTTTGGCACCCATTTCCTCTTTCTTGACCCGAGAGAAGCCTAAATATCGAATTTGAACGAAATCGGTCCAATAACAGCGAATTTCAATATGGCGGTGACTTTTTAAAATTTTGGCACCCATTTCCTCTTTCTTGACCCTAGGGAATCCTAAATATCGATTTTGAACGAAATCTGTCCAGTAATAAAGAATTTCAATATGGCGGTAACTTTTTTAAATTTTGGCACCCATTTCCTCTTTCTTCCCAGGGAAGCCTAAATATCGATTTGGAACGTAATCGGTCCAATAACAGCGAATTTCAATATGGCGGTGACTTTTTAAAATTTTGGCATCCATTCCCTCTTTCTTGACCCGAGAGAAGCCTAAATATCGAATTTGAACGAAATCGGTCCAATAACAGCGAATTTCAATATGGCGGTGACTTTTTAAAATTTTGGCACCCATTTCCTCTTTCTTGACCCTAGGGAATCCTAAATATCGATTTTGAACGAAATCTGTCCAGTAATAAAGAATTTCAATATTCAACTTTTTTAAATTTTGGCACCCATTTCCTCTTTCTTCCCAGGGAAGCCTAAATATCGATTTGGAACGTAATCGGTCCAATAACAGCGAATTTCAATATGGCGGTGACTTTTTAAAATTTTGGCATCCATTCCCTCTTTCTTGACCCGAGAGAAGCCTAAATATCGAATTTGAACGAAATCGGTCCAATAACAAAGAATTTCAATATGGCGGTGACTTTTTAAAATTTTGGCACCCATTTCCTCTTTCTTGACCCCAGAGAAGCCTAAATATCGAATTTGAACGAAATCGGTCCAATAACAAAGAATTTCAATATGGCGGTGACTTTTTAAAATTTTGGCATCCATTTCCTCTTTCTTGACCCCAGGCAAGCCCAAATATCGATTTATAATGAAATCGGTCGAATAACAAAGAATTTCAATATGGCGGTGACTTTTTAAAATTTTGGCACCCATTTCCTCTTTCTTGACCCCAGGGAAGCCCAAATATCGATTTTGAACGTAATCGGCCCAATAACATAGAATTTCAATATGGCGGGGACTTTTTAAAATTATGGCAGGCATTCATTTTCTCTTTCTCGACCCCAGGGAAGCCCAAATATCGATTTTGAACGAAATCGGTAGACTAACCAAAAAAAAAAAAATTAAAAAAAAAAAATTAAAAAAAGCATGTTATTGTACATATTTGGTTAGGAATTGAACCTGTATAAATTTTTTTTGATTATCTATGAACATGAACTGGAACCATGCTAACTGAGCCAAATAAAGTATAATAGGATTGACGAAAATAAGTTACAGTACCTATTAAGTTTAGATAAATAACCAGTTTTGTCAGTCGGGAGTTGTTTCCCGCCAGAGTTGCTTCGCGCCATTTCTGCGCTTCGCACGGGGCGCCCCGCGGTGGGCGGGACTACGACTCCGCTCCTTCTCCTGCTTCACCCCCTCAAATACCTAAACTTTGTCTGCCTCCTCGCCTTAAAAATTTTTTTATATATTAAACTAGCTGATGCCCACGACTTTGTCCGCGTGGATTTAGTTTTTAAAATCCCTCGGGAATTCTTTGATTTTCTGGGATAAAAAGTAGCCTATGTCACTCTCCAGGTCCTCAACTATACCCTTACCCATGCAAAAATTCACGTCGATCTGTAGCCCTGTTGCGGCGTGATTGAAGGACAAACCAACAAACAAACACACTTTCGCATTTATTATATTATTAAGGATTATTAAGGCTCCGAGAAAATTCAAAACCGTGACACGTCTCAGGGTTCTATTCTCGTCTAGGTTTTAGTATGCGAGTCTAGACGGCACCAATAAACTCAACCATGGAGCTAAACGATTCGTTTTTATGACGCCGTTGTTTACACTGACTGAACGAAAGATGAGTTTTACGATGAATTTCACTTAAACTGCAGTCCCATGTTACATTGTTGCATTGAATTCTGTCACAGAAGCAAATCATTGGCCTTCATGTTTTTGATTGCATTGACATTTTCAGCGGTGGTACCTACTCTTCTTTTTTTTTATTCGATGACAAGCTAGTCCTTGACTGGCGATCTCACCTGATGGTAAGTGACGATGCAGTCTAAGATGGTAGCGGGCTAACTTGGAAGGGGTATGGCTGTGAACATTCAACCCATACCCCTAATTGGTTTCTACACGCCATCGTGCCGGAACGCTAAATCGCTTAGCGGCACGTCTTTGACGGTAGGGTGGTAACTAACCACGGCCAAAGCCTCCCACCAGACCAGACCAGAGATAATTCGGAAATTATAAATTCCCAAATTGCCCCCGCCCGGAATCGAACCCAAGACCTCCCAGTTATAAGACAACAGCGCTCACCACTGAGCCAGGGAGGTCGTCACACCTACTCCTAGTGGTTAAGATACCGGCGTCCTTTTCGAGGGTCCGTCTTCTTCTTCTTTATCAACCGATAGACGACCACTGCTGGACAAAGGTCTCTTGCATGGACTTCCACAGGGCTCGATCTTGCGCCGCGTGAATCCAGCGGCTCCCTGCGACCCGTTTGATGTCGTCGGTCCAACTGGTGGGCGGTCTGCCAATACTGCGCTTCCCGGTGCGGGGTCGCCACTCCAGCACCTTGGGACCCTAACGACCATCAAATTTTCGAAGTATGTACCCCGCCCATTTCCACTTCAGTTTCGCGACTCGCTGAGCTATGTCGGTGACTTTGGTTTTCCTACGGATCTCCTCATTTCTGTTTCGATTCCGCAGGGACACTCCGAGCATAGGTCTCTCCATCGCTCGCTGAGTGACCCTGAGCCTTCTTATGAGGCCCATAGTTAGCGACCATGTCTCGGATCCGTAAGTCATCACTGGCAACACTGTTCGAAGACTTGAGTCTTCAGGCACTGAGGAATTTTGGACGAGAAGACATCTCGGAGCTTCCCGAACGCTGCCCAGCCGAGTTGGATTCGGCGGTTGATCTCTTTCTCGAAATTGGACCTACCTAGCTGGACTGTGTGTCCCAGGTATATATACTCGTCTACAATTTCGAAAACAAAAACAAATAAGTAATAGGGTTTCGAGGGTCCTAGGTTCGATCTTTGCTGTGCATTGTCTAAAAATGATGGCTACAGTTTGATTTGCTAGTGTTAAGTATCTACTCTCTTGCTATTCGTTAAAATGCATCGATGCAGCAAGAACGTCATAAACTCAGCCAATCTGAGATGCGATTGTCTCGTGAATTACAAAAACAAGGGTGATTTACACGATAGGCAAGTTAGAGATCCAAACAGGCTCGTGATTCCTCGACTGCGCCTCAAGAGGGTCCGAAAGACATTTGTGGGAATGGGCGTGACGTTTTATAATAAAATTCCACAGTCGATATTAGACTTGCCTTTACACAAGTTTAAGAAATCAGTTAAAACTAATCTCATGAAAAAAGCATATTATGCAATTGAAGACTATTTAGTGGTACCACCAGTGGTAGACTCATCGACGATTCAATAGCACTTGTTAAAAAGTTTATTTGAATAAAAAACATTTCTATTCTATTCTATTCTAAAGTTTTTCCCATTGATCGTAATCGTATTCGATGACATTAGCGTCAAAGTAAAATAAACCATGGAAACATTGAATTAGAGCTCAATTTCGTGTATGCATTCTTATACGTTTAGGTATGTACGATACGCTTCATAACGCTTCATATTAAAATCGGTTGTACTGAATTTGTGACTTTAAATAAATACAATCAAAGATATTTTACTTTGACGCTAATGTCATCGAATACGAATACGATCGATGGAATAACTTTTAGACAATTGGTACCCAGACGTGATTGTGATCTTTACATTAACGTAATCATTACAAGCTTTTCTTTAGTTTCACCTGTCCCGATGTTTGATAACAAATCTTGCAAATTGATCCACTTCCCGGTTACCGATTGAGTTAAAATTTTTCATACATGCGTAAATCGCGTGACAATGCAACATTATGATGACATGGTGCTGATCTGATGATGGAGCTGGAAGGTGGCCATAGGAACTTCGCAATGAAACGACACAATGTCATCGAGTTTGGACTTGTTTGAATCGTCTTGACGAGTAGTTTGTCTTTCAATGGTAACCAGGGTCTGATCTGATGATGGAGGTGGAAGGTGTTCATAGGAACTTAGTAAAGAAACGACGTACTCATTTCCCAGATGATATCCAGGTCTGACGATGTTACCAGCTCCTAAAAGCTTGTTTTTTTTTAAAAAAAAAATTTCAATTTACACTTGTTCTTACGTGTTACATTTTCGATTATAAATAACTAGCTGATGCCCGCGACTTCGTTAGCGTGGATTTAATTTTTAAAATCCCTCGGGAACTCTTTGATTTTCCGTGATAAAAAGTAGCCTATGTCACTCTCCAGGCCCTCAACTATACCCATGCACAAAATCACGTTGATCCGTGGTTCTGTTGCGGCGTGATTGAAGTACAAACCAACAAACCAACAAACAAACACACTTTCGCATTTATAATATCGCACATGATTTTCAATACTGTATTATCTCAAAAAACTCTGTTTCGAGATATCGCGTTTTGAAACTGAAAAATCGCAATTCCTAATTCTGAGACATTAGTAATCTAATGATTGTATTGGTATCTTGCTACATTAATATTCTTTATGTGCAGAAAAATTCATGGCTTGTAGGCTTATATCTTCGATTTTAAAAGCGTTTTCTTACAACCACTTAGAGTTAGGACTATATTGCCAACCCAAATGATTATTTATTTTGATTTATGACCGTATCAACTTGAAATAAAACTTATTTAAAAAAAAATAAAGCCGGCAAAGTGCGAGTCGGACTCGCGCACCGAGGGTTCCATACCTAATCCAAAAGTAAAAGTAAAACGATAATATTATATTAATTTGCTTAATTATCGTTAACTTTGTTTGTAGAGGTTTATTGTTAATATAAAAAAAACTATGCTAGTTAGAGCGTTGGTTTTATTTTTCCTGTAAAATATACATAAACCTCTATTGACCATAATTATTTCAGATTTTTCGATTGGTAAACTTCGGAGATAAGGGGGGGGGAAACGGTATTTTTTTCGACATTTTGGCCGATTAATCAGAAACTATTATATCTAGAAATAAATAAAAAACAGTTTTAGAATACACAAGTAAAGGCCTTTCATATGATACCCCACTCGGTATAATTATCTTACTTTGAAATTTCAAACCCCTGATTTTCCCCCTTTTTTAATTAAACTAAAATAATTTTCGCGTTCATTTTATTTTTCCTGTAAAATATACATAAACCTCTATTGACAATAATTATTTCAGATTTTTCGATTGGTAAACTTCGGAGATAAGGGGGGGGGCAACGGTATTTTTTTCGACATTTTGGCCGATTACTCAAAAACTATTATATATAAAAATAAATAAAAAACTGTTTTAGAATGCACAAGTTAAGGCCTTTCATATGATACCCCACTCGGTATAGTTATCTTACTTTGAAATTTCAAACCCCCGATTTTCCCCCTTTTTTAATCAAACTAAAATAATTTTCGTGTTTATTTTATTTTTCCTGTAAAATATACATAAACCTCTATTGACAATAATTATTTCAGATTTTTCGATTGGTAAACTTCGGAGATAAGGGGGGGGGACGGTATTTTTTTTGACATTTTGGCCGATTACTCAAAAACTATTATATATAGAAATAAATAAAAAACTGTTTTAGAATGCACAAGTTAAGGCCTTTCATATGATACCCCACTCGGTATAGTTATCTTACTTTGAAATTTCAAACCCCCGATTTTCCCCCCTTTTTAATCAAACTAAAATAATTTTCGCGTTGCTTTTATTTTTCCTGTAAAATATACATAAACCTCTATTGACCATAATTATTTCAGATTTTTCGATTGGTAAACTTCGGAGATAAGGGGGGGGGAACGGTATTTTTTTCGACATTTTGGCCGATTAATCAAAAACTATTATATATAGAAATAAATAAAAAACTGTTTTAGAATGCATAAGTAAAGGCCTTTCATATGATACCCCACTCGATATAGTTATTTTACTTTGAAATTTCAACGCCCCGATTT
The DNA here is from genome assembly GCA_029955525.1 of Oeneis ivallda. NCBI lineage: Eukaryota > Metazoa > Arthropoda > Insecta > Lepidoptera > Nymphalidae > Oeneis > Oeneis ivallda. Next base: position 21,852,115 of record JARPMR010000021.1, read on the forward strand.
TCCCCCTTTTTTTATTAAAACTAAAAATAATTTTCGATTTTTCTTTATTCCAATGATTTTGGGCCACTACTATACACAACTATGCCAAATTTCATGTCGATAGCTTTAATAGTTACTGAAATAATCGACTGTGACAGACGGACGGACAGACGGACGGAGAAAGTCTCACCATAAGGGTTCCATTTTTACCATTTTGGTATGGAACCCTAATAATCGACAAGGAACAAGGTATTATGTCAAAATTAATACGATATAGAACGCTCAGATTCGTTAATATTTAGCCAATTAGGAGTCTTATTTTGAAATATGACAAGAAATAATGGGGGTAAGGCGTCAATGAACAGTCAAGAAAGACCTTTGATATCATATATCGGTGATCTAATGACTTAAAAATATGAGGGCATTATCAGTTTGTAGAGAAAAAAATCTAGTTTCTGAAACCATTAATAGCTCAAAATCGCAAAATTTTGAGATAATACATGAATATCAACATTTTGACTACAGTCAAATACCCAATTAGCCGTTACACGTTCACAAAAGGCGAGCGCGGCCCAACGTAAATTAAATCGGCCGCACCGCAATGCGCGCTGGCGCGTCGCCAGCCTGCAGAGATACATGCACGGGAACCTAATGGGGGGGGGGGGGGGGGGTTCTATCCTTTTTTATACCCTTTTGATACTATTTCACCTGTTACCTGAGCTACGTGATGGATTTTTAACCGACTTATAGGTAGTACTATCATATCATGTAGGTTCATGTACTCGAAGACGCCTGAACCGATTTGGAAAATTATTTTTTTTGTTTGAAAGGGTATACTCCCCAGGTGGTCCCATATTAATTTTATCGAAATCGGTCGAACTGTTTTTAAAATATCAACACTAAATTATTATATACTTTGCATAGTGGCGAGGGAGTTTGAAGTCGGTGTTTTAAAAATATTTTTTTTATATTAAACTAGTGGTTCGCCCCGAACTGAGACCTCGCGGTATCCCATAATTCCCATAAGGTAGTTTTAACTATATTATATTGTAATTAAAACGCGCCGAATCTGATGACGTCAATCGTCATCTGCTTTCGTGGATGGGATGCGTATTTACAATATTAAAGACAGCGCCATAGTAACAGTATAGTGAAGTTTTGTTAAAAACATTGATGCCCATCAAAACTCAAATAATTTCGTTTCTTTATAATATTTTTCTAATCTTAGTATTTGTTGTTCAAGTACAGGATATAACTCAAATTATGTGTAAGTTTCAAGTTTTAAAACAAAGTGGTTTTAGAGATCTAGCCTCGAATACAATCTCCACTTTGAAAGCCCCCATTTCGTATGGGAGCCCCCCTGAAATAAAGATTTTTATAACTTTTTAAGCCATTTTCGGCTGGAGGCCATCGGTTTACATATCATATCTAAAATTGAAGTAATTACATTCAGTAATTCAGAAGTTATAAGGCTCTGACAGACGGACGGACGGACGGACAAGTGCAAATCGCTCTAGTAAACTCAGAGACCTTCGCTTCGCTCGGTCGATTATATTTATCAGGATACTTTTTTTACGATAGCGTGTAAAAACCAATTAGGAGTATATGGTTTGAATGTTCACTTCGATACCCCTTACAAGTAAGCCCGCTGCCATCTTAGACCGCAGCGTCACTTACCATCAGGTGAGATCGCAGTCAAGGACTGTCTTGTCATCGTATAATTTCACGCGAAACCATCATAATCATCATCATGAGCAACCCATCAACGGCTCACTACTGAGCGCAGGTCAGGTAGAATAATATTATCATTAATGAATATCACTGACTTCTACTATAATTTTATTAATCTATGATTAACACAGGTCTGGCTTGCGAGCCCTAGCCCCTAACACTATCCCACAACCTGAGCATTTTGTGGTACACTTTACTGAAAAACTATCACGCCTATAGATTTGTGCTTTAACATAGTAATTTAACTTCATATCCAGATGTGTTATCTATCAAAAAAAATATAATTTTATAACCATTAAAAAAATTGTATTCATTGGGTGGATGTAATATACTACTAACGCCATCTGTTAGAAAACCAAAGAGTTAACATCGCTGCAAGTTGCAATGAGTACTTATTACCCGTTAGCTAAACTACTCGAGCACTCACAAAGCTCAGCTTTTTGCTAGTGTATCAAAATATAGAAGCGCCACTTTTGACATACGACCCAATGTGAGTTGACGGCTCCACACACCTTTAAGAACATAATGAAGAACTCTCAGGCGAGCTGGTTTCCTCGCGATATTTTCCATCACCGTTGAAGCAAGTGATATTTAATTTCTTAAACGCACATAACTCCGAAAAGTCAGAGGTCCCGGGATCGAACCTGCGACCCCCCCGAATAGGAGACCACAGTCCTAACCACTAGGCTATCACTGCAATAAGGTGAGATAGACGTAGACGATCTAATTCATCCCTTCAGGTTTAGCGTAAGTTAGTCTAATTGCTTCTAATTGCTCAAAGTTAGTTTGAAGACGGTCGTTACAAAGTTATTCGTAGTTAGAGAACTATTTTCATTAAAGTACATTTATGAACAGTGATAGCCTAGTGGTTCGGACTGTGGTCTCCTATTCGGGGGGTCGCAGATTCGATCCCGGACACGCACCCCTGACTTTTGGGAGGCATGTTTGCATCAAGCAATTATGTGATATTTAAACATCGTGAAAGAAACCTGCACACCTGAGAGTTCTCCATAATGTTCTCGAAGGTGTGTGAAGGTGCTATTGTTATAGATTAAGGTTTTTGATTTGACCCTTTAATTTTCCGGGATAAAATGTAGCCTATGTGTTAATCCAGGGTATAATCTATCTCTGTTCCAAATATAAGCCAAATCTGTCCTGTAGTTTTTGCGTGAAGGAGTAACAAACACACACACATACACACATACTTTCGCCTTTATAGTATTACTAGCTTTTGCCTGTGGCCTCGCTCGCGTTAAGTTCGATTTTTCAAACCCCTTTTTACTCCCTTAGGGGTTGAATTTTCAAAAATCCTTTCTTATCGGATGCCTACGTCATAATAGCTATCTGTACGCCAAATTTCATCCCAATCCGTCCAGTGGTTTGAGCTGTGCGTTGATCAGTCAGTCAGTCAGTCACTTTTTCCTTTTATATATTTAGATAGAATAGAATAGAATAGACATGTTTTTTATTCAAATAAACTTTTTTACAAGTGCTTTTGAATCGTCGATGAATCTACCACTGCACTGGTTCGGAATGCCCTTGCTGCCGAGAAGTACCAGCAAGAAACTCGGCGGTTGCTCGTTTCAAAACAAGTACAATAGGTACTAGATAGATATATTTAGATAATATAGTGGGATAGTGTTATAATGTCCTGAAAAATGGCGTCTCTGAGTACACTAGCGGCCAATAAAAGTGTACAACTGAAGCGGTATACATACAATGGCCTGTGACTGCTGCCGGGTTCACGGCTCCCATTACAGTGTGTGAACCGCGGGAATGCGAACTGTCGCGCGATCAAGTGTTCATATTACTAGCTGATGCCCGCGACTTCGTCCGCGTGGATTTAGTTTTTAAAATCCGGAATAAAAAGTATCCTATGTCACTCTCCAGGTCCTCAACTATACCCATGCGAAAAATCACGTCGATCCGTGGCTCTGTTGCGGCGTGATTGAAGGACAAACAAACACACTTTCACGTTTATAATATTAAGTACGAAATATGATTTACCGACTTCAAAAAAAGGAGGGGATTATCAATTGAACGCATATTCTTTTTAGGGTTCCGTACCCAAAGGGTACCAACGGGACCCTATTACTAAGCCTACGCTGTCCGTCCGTCCGTCCGTCCGTCCGTCCGTCTGTCAGCGGGCTGTATCTCGTAAACCGTAATAGATAGACAGATGAAATTTTAACTTATTATGTATTTCTATTGCCGCTATAACAACAAATAATAAAAATTAAAATTAATTGAAAAAATTAAATTAAAATATTTCCATGGGTACATGAAAATATTTTAATTTAATTTTTTTTAACGGATTACGGAACCCTAAAAGAGCGAGGCCCGACTCGCACTTGGCCGATTTTTTTGTCAATGTTACTCTGTATCTGTCAAATCTGGTCACTTTCAAGTAAAGATTTTTATGTAAACCTGTGAAGATGATAATTCTACTGGCGCAATTAGAATGCCATAAGCCTACTTTGTCGTATTAGTTTACAAATTGCGACAAACCAAATTAAATTTGAATTTCGCGGGCAGACCCGTATAATCCACCTTAATATAACCGCTTTCGCGCCCGCCTGTACGCGGGTAGACTGAAATTAATAACCGCAAGTTTAAGCGAGATAGCGCAGCACAAATAGTTTAAGCAGTTCCCCCTTTGACGAGCGTGCGGCAATTAAACGGTTCTCAACCGAAAATAATTGCCGAGTTTGCGCACTAGTGCGAAAGAGTTTTTCAGCAGACTTCTTTATAATTACTTGAAACTCGTTTCAAGTGTAAAGAAAATGTCCGCTGAGGTTTTAAATCTAAGTTAAATTGGAATTTGGGATCTTTTTTAGGGCTCCGATAAAAACGAAAACAATTTATTTTTCCTTAATTTTTATTTTTATTATGATTACAAAAAATATTTTTTTTTTTTTTTATTTTTTTTTTATTCGATGACAAGCTAGTCCTTGACTGCGATCTCACCTGATGGTAAGTGACGATGCAGTCTAAGATGGTAGCGGGCTAACTTGGAAGGGGTATGGCAGTGAACATTCAACCCATACCCCTAATTGGTTTCTATACGCCATCGTGCCGGAACGCTAAATCGCTTGGCGGCACGTCTTTGACGGTAGGGTGGTAACTAGCCACGGCCAAAGCCTCCCACCAGACCAGACCAGAGGCAATTCAGAAATTATAAATTCCCAAATAGACCCCGCCGGGAATCGAACCCGGGACCTCCCAGTTATAAGACAACAGCGCACACCACTGAGCCAGGGAGGTCGTCAGATATATTACTTATAGATATATTACTTAAAAAAAATAACTATAAGGCTTTAAATGCAGGATCACTTCGTTGTTCGTCTGACTGTCTGTCAAGGCCCTTTTTCTCAGTAATGATTGAGCTACTAAGTTGAAATTTATATTGAATAAGAAGGTCATTTTTTTCAGAATGCTGTGAAAATCAAGTTTTTAGTTCAACTCAATAAAAAGTTAGAGCTTTTTGAAGCGTATTTTCATTAAAAAAAATCTGTGACGTAACGCGTCTTCAGTATTATATTATAACGAAATTTCGCAAAGAATCTGGTCATCTAGTCTAAATATATAAAAGGAAATGGTGACTGACTGACTGATCTATCAACGCACAGCTCAAACCACTGGACGGATCAGGCTGAAATTTGGCACACATGTAGCTATTATGACGTAGGCATCCGTTAAGACAGTATTTTTGAAAATTCAATCCCTAAGGGGGTAAAATAGGGTTTGAAAAATCGAACTTAACGTGAGCTAAGCCCCGGGCATTAATATAATCCTCACAATGTACAGAACCCTCAGTGCGCGAGTGTGACTCGCACTTTGCCGGTTTTTCTTTCATTTTTTTTTAATTTTAATTGTATCGCTCAGCCAAATTATAAACAAAAAATAAACATTGAAATATAATGTCTTAATCTCAATTCTCAAGCTTTGCAATACTTGAATGCCCTTATATAAACGCTGTGCGCAGTTTATCGCGCTATAAAGTTGTATAACATGGGGTTTATCGCCGATACCGCCTTAACGGGGAGCCTATATGACCATTGACTCATATTTTACTGCAATATCGCTTTTAGTTGCATTCGGTACCAAAATGGCGGAAAAACCATAAAAAGAAAAAACAGTTTCAATATAGTAAAGTTTTGTAAATCCGCTTTCCGAACCGGTGGTAGAGTCATGAGTCATGACGTGTCATAAGAGCCACAGGTTGGCCTACGTGAAATAAATAATTATGAATTTTTGGAACGAAGTTCCTTATGGCGCGTTGCGGAGGCCACCCTAGCCGGCCAAAAACGTCCGTAACGTTAAATAAAAAAGCGTAAGATTTTATATATTTTTTGATGGCCTAAAAATCTTATATAATAATTTCAATGAGTTGTGCATCGCCTCCGTGACGCAATCGGCTCGCGTGCGGCTGTTTACCGAAAGGTTGGTGGTTCGAGCCCACCCGGGGGCGCGCAATTTTATTTTCATTTTTTATTTTATAAAATTATTTTAATTTTAATATTTTATAAAATCGATATTCAGGCTTCCCTGGGGTCATTTTGATTTTTATCGATAAAAAAATCATGATAAAAAATGTATACCCGAATAATTATTTTCTTTATATACCTCGAATAGAACTTGAAATTAATATTTTTATAATAAGGAACTTCGTTCATATCTGGCGTCCCACGACACCACACGACTTTTATTTTTAAATTTATTTTGAGAAAATCCTCAAAAAAATTTAAAAACTTTTCTTTCAAAACTGTAACAATTTATTAACTAACAAGGTTATCAGTGTAAAGTGTAAACATTGTATATAAATAACATGTTACATCATGTCGTATTGATTTTGACAAACCAACCAACAAATAAACATACAAACAAACTTTCGCATCTATATAAATAAAAATGAATGTTGGTAAGCGCATAACTCAAGAATGGATGGACCAATTCGGTTAATTTATTTTTTTGTATGTTCCTTAAGGTCCACGGGAGGTTTTAATAAAAAAAAATACAAAAAAAAAATTTTTACTTTTAATTTTTGACAGAACGAAGTCTGTCCGGGCAGCTAGTTTATAATATTATTAGTATTCATAAGCACTCATGGATGGAAAATTGAAATTACATGTATACCAACCTGGATCACTTCTCGCTACGTAATCTAAGAAGTAGTAATTTATCACTGGCATTATGTACTTGCGAAATGTTAAGGGTGAGGTCAGACTAGCTACTTTTAAGCGGCAGCGGTCGGCGTTTTTTGACTTTTAGTCGCAGTTCGGAAACTCGATTCCGCGTCCGAACGCTAACGTGGGCACACAACAAACGCCAGTCGCAGCGATCGAGTTGCGAGTTTTAGCATCGGCGTTGAGCTGACCTTCGCGTTTTTGAAGTGAAAACTTCTTTAGGCGCGTTGAGCACTTTTTTGGGTGAAATAGAAATACTTAGAAATGTTTTTTTATACAAATAAACTTTTTTACAAGTGCTTTTGAATCGCCGATGAGTCTACCACTGGTTCGGAATGCCCTTCCTGCCGAGAAGAACCAGCAAGAAACTCGGCAGTTGCTCTTTTCAAAAGTTTACAATATAATAGATATTATGATATGTATGCAGTGTTTCCACAATGAGGGGAAATCCCACAAAAGCATACCTAATTATAATTCAACACATGTTAAGACGGGCGGTGAGCAAAAAACATGTATTTCGCGTCATCGTCACTTCACAATCGTCACCTGGAGATTTCAGTAAGCGTTCAACATTTTAGAAGTTCCCAAGCAACCTTGTACAGCGCAGCGGGCAAGCAGCCGTCTGCCTTACCGTTTAATGTAGAGATGCGCCGAATGTTCGGCCGAATATTCGTATTCGGTACATTCGGCATATTTTTCATGTTCGTATTCTGCCGAATATTCGGTTGATTTGCCGAATAATTACCGAATATTTAAATATGTATAATGTATAAAACTGAATGATTCGGCCGAATATTCCGTTCTGTACATTTTGGACCGAATATTCGGCCGAACATTCGTATTCGGTTGAACCTATATTCGGTGCATCTCTAGTTTAATGTATGATGTCGCAGGTTCGAATCTCACTCACGAAATCGTGGTAGTGCGCTTTTCTTATTTGTTTTTAATTATTAGCAAATCTAGTTTTCACTTCTATCGGCAATTTTTGCCAATTTTTTTGCATCGTATCGAATGCTTTTGAGTCGCGAAAACGCAATGCCCTCGCAAAAAAGCCGCTCGCTGCTAAAAGATACCAGTCTGCCCTCTCCCTTAGTTCTTTGCTGTGAGAAACAGAGAAACTCGGTGCATTTAAACGCGCCATCGCACTCGCGTAGTGCAAGTTATGAGGAGACTGGGGGCGCACGTGGTCTGATTGCGAGATGCTGAGTACAGTACCCGGCGATATATATTGCACATCTTTGGAATAAAACGCTATTTCTATTCTATTGCAAGGAAAGCTAGCCAGAAATTCACGTAGTAATTACTGAAATCTCTTCACAATCGGCGAGCACATCACGTAACATATATATAAAAAAAATGCAGTCGAACTGTGAATAGAATAGAATAGCGTTTTATTCCAAAGGCCGATGTGCAATATATATCGCCGGGTACTGTACATGCAGTGTGAATATTACTTATCCTCTCCTACAATGCTACTTGGCGTTATGGCCGATTTACACGGGTTTAGTTTAGTAAATCTTTAGTAAATATTTAGTGACTAGCTTCTGCCCGCGACTTCGTCCGCGTGGAATAGTTTCATCCTCACCTTAACCACCTTAAAAACACCTTCACAAATAATGCATTATTTTAGAACAAATTTGGTTAGCATAAAAAAGGTTATAGTGAGCCAACCTTAAAAGATAGGCATATGCTGTCGCGGATTTTTTTAGAACTTTTACAAGGGAACAATTCTGTCATACATGATTTTTGCGAAACTTTAACCGTTTACGCAGCGCAAGCAGCGGAAGCTCTCAAAAGGAAAAACCCCCCGGTTTTGAAACATTCTTCATTGTTGCTCCGCTCCTCTTGGTCTTAGCGTGATGATATATAGATATAGCTTATAGCCTTCCTCGATAAATGGGCTATCTAACACAGAAAGAATTTTTCAATTCGGACGAGTAGTTCCTGAGATTAGCGTGTTCAAGCAAACAAACAAACAAACAAATTACTTAACCCGTTTGGACAGATATGTGATGGATGAATGGATAGATGTTTGTCACTCCCTCACACTTCAACGAATGAACCAGTTTGTCCGGGAATGAGATAACTAATTCCCAGGATTAACACATAGGCTTTATTTTATCCCAGAAAATTAAGGAAATCCCGAGGGAATCAAAAATACTTAATCCGCGCGGATGAAGTCGCGAGCATTATCTGGTATTATAACTGCGAAAAGTATGTTTGTTTATGATTTGTGTTAATACGTTTGTATGAAAACACGCTTTAGAAGCGTCTTTCAAGCTTCGTTTTCAAATAATTAAAAATACAAACTCATAACAAAACTGCCTAAATTTAAACGTAAACAACACGAATATTAATTAAACTAGCGGCACGCTATGAAGGCCGGTTTGACGTTTGTCCGCTCATGAAGTTCCGTATTAATTGATAACGACTTTGAAGGAAATAATTGTATTACTTTATTGACGATAGTGATGTGCAGAGATTCATAAATTTTATCGAATGTAGTTTTAGGTTTAGGACTCAAAATTTATTTATTAAATTGATTTCTAAAATGTATACAAGTGTAGAAAAATCAGTTTGCACCATTTAAGGGGTGAATGTACTTGTGAATATGAACAATTTTCACTATGTGGACAAACCTCTGAAATCGCAAAAAAATATCAGCTGTTTCATACAAAAGGTAAAATTTTTATTTTTATATGATATATACCACAACTCGGCATTTGGTTTTCTAAATTGAAAATTTTTAAAAACCTTTTTTGGTATCTTTTGTATTCATATGTTTCTTGTGTGCATATAAAGTATGTATATTCATTTTCATTCAAATATTCAGTTCGTTCAAATAAATTAAATAAACATATACATTTTTGTTTTATTAAACCTATTTAATCAGGTACAAAAACAAAACTTAATTGTTTTTTGTTCGAGAATAAATTGACATTCCACATCACTATTGTAATGTGTCAAACCGGCCATCATAGCGTGCCGCTAGTGTAATATATATATAGCTGTTCGTGCTGATTCACTGATTCACTGACTGATTGATCACCTCTCCTGTAAAATTTAGTATGAAAAAATTTTTTTTCACTGATTGTTTCGTACAGAAGACAAAAATTCATTCGGAGGAAAATTATGGAGAGAGCTGATGATTGAGGATTTCGGAGACGGGTGAAGAGCACGGCCAGGGTATCGAAGATAGGTGGGTGGTGCTCGAACAAATATCACTCGAAACCTCATCCAATTCGCAGCGAGCTGAAAAAAAATTCAAAATGGCGGAAAAAAGATGGCCGCCATACAATATTCTTCGGTGTCTATCTCGGGGAGTATAAAAGATGGAAGAACGGTTTCTTGGCAAAAGATGATCAGGGCCTAAAGGTCTATTTGATGAATAGAAAAAAAATCCAAGATGGCGGTTTTTTTTTCTTCATACAAAATATATGGCTAATATTGAAGAGACTATAAGCCGGGAATCATGCAAGACTTTGATACGGTTCCTTTTCAAGATTTGTTTTTATTGAAGAATTTTCATTATGACAAATGATGATATATGATGATCGAGGGTTTGGAAGGTGGGTGAGGAGCACGGCCATGGTAATGAAGATAGGTGGGGGTGCTCGAACAAAAGTCACTCGAAACCTCATCCAATTGACAGTGAGCTGAAAAAAAAAACCAAAATGGCCGATTCAAGATAGCGGCCATACCAATTTCATCGGCATCTATCTCGGAGAGTATAAAAGATGGAAGAGTGTTTATTTGATAGAAAATGATCAGGACCTGAAAGTCCACTTGACGATAGAAAAACCGCGGTCCGCTTGCGGGCCGCGCACCCACGCGCCCTACTAGTTATTATATATTGACTCATTGTTTTTACTCAGTAAATGAATTCCTTATCTTCAACGAATGGAAATATGGAGGATAGAAAGTTTACACCTAATATTATGTTATCTGTAGCTTATTTTTTTTTTTTTTATTCGATGACAAGCTAGTCCTTGACTGCGATCTCACCTGATGGTAAGTGACGATGCAGTCTAAGATGGTAGTGGGCTAACTTGGAAGGGGGTATGGTAGTGAACATTCAACCCATACCCCTATTGGTTTCTACACGCCATCGTGCCGGAACGCTAAATCGCTTGGCGGCACGTCTTTGACGGTAGGGTGGTAACTAGCCACGGCCAAAGCCCCCCACCAGACCAGACCAGAGACAATTCAGAAATTATAAATTCCCAAATTGACCCCGCCGGGAATCGAACCCGAGGCCTCCCAGTTATAAGACAACAGCGCTCACCACTGAGCCAGGGAGGTCGTCAAGGATAACCACGCTCTGCTACCAAATGTTGAGGCCAACGGCTTGGCCAGCGAGTCAAGGCCTGGAACACGAGATATAGGGGCCCATCGGCTATAACCTGAGTCCAGGGTCGCTGCCCTAAGGGCCTTTCTCCGCGGTCAGACTTGTTCTCAATGTAACTGGTAGGGTTGCACTGACCTTCCTTGCAGCAGTCCTCCTTGTATAGGGCCCGAGATGGTATGAGAGTGGTGGTGTGGTGTATTGTGGGGTTTAGTGTAATGTGAACTTCTCAGACCGCTAGCAGTAGCAGGCAGACAGCCAGCTATTGCCTGCTGAAGACGCTGGGTTGGCGTGGCACTGTACACTCGGCTTGTCACTAGTTTGGTCCAACGAGAGCTGGTCTAAGTCACTTTTTCACACTTAACGTGGCGAGCAAAAAACCACTTGTTAAGGGTCGCCTTTTGTTACAAATAACACGTTAAACCGTAATAAACCAAATCTAGACACTCAAAACAGCAAAAACGTGCGCGAGACGACCGGAATTTTCGTGAAAAAACGTGTTGGCTGTCAAAAAGCAAAAGGCACTTGCCAACCACACCCAAAAACGCGGCAAGTTTTTTCCTTTCAAGTGTCATCTGTCAATTTCATTGCGAGCCAAAGAGGTTGCCAGCGCCATCGACCATGGAACAAGGAATTATGGCGCGAACAATCCCCCCGCCCGTGGGCGTAAGGATTTACGTCCACTTACTAGTAAATAGGTAAACGTGATAAGGAGCAAACGGCTCGCTGCAAGACAGAGTCTCCGACCATTACCTCGGCAACCCTGGGAACCCCATCAGACCCGTAGATCAGCTTAAGAATGCGCCCACGGCGCCAGTATAAAGGCAACAAATTAGGTTCCTTAATCAGCACTAGGTCACCAACTTTGGGTGGATCAGATTTGTCAGCCCACTTAACCCGCTGCTGCAAAAGATGCAAATACTCTAGTGACCAACGGTGCCAAAAACTCTGAGTCATCTGTTGCAGCAGCTCAAACCGGTACAAACGTGAGACCTTCACGTCCCTGAAGGGGTATTCGGGTAGAGCGTTAAGGGGCTGACCAATCAGAAAATGACCGGGAGTTAAGACCTCCAGGTCATTTGGGTCAGATGAGAGGGGACAGAGTGGCCGAGAATTGAGTACAGCCTCAATTTTGCAAAACACGGTGGCGAGTTCTTCAAAGGTTAAAACAGTTTCGCCTATAACGCGCCGGAGATGAGTCTTGGCCACCTTAACCACAGCTTCGAATATTCCACCCCAATGAGGGCAAGCTGGGGGGTCAAACTTCCAGGTTACCCCCATCTTGGACAATGCTGTACTTAATCTAATCTTATTGCTAGACAGGAATTCGACAATTTCTTTTAAATATCTATCAGTGCCCTTATAATTTGTGCCACAATCCGTGCGAATCAGGTCAGGCAATCCTCGACGAGAGACAAATCTACCTAGCGTGGCTACAAAAGCTTCAGTGCTTAAGGCACTCACAAGTTCTAAATGTACCGCCTTGGTAGCGAGACATACAAAAACGCAGAGGTAGGCCTTGAGCGATCTGGCGTTGCGGAGGTTAGAGCTCTTGATGGCAAACGGGCCAGCAAAATCAGTGCCAACCCCAGCAAAGGGTCGAGTGGCTAGAACGCGGTCGGAGGGCAGATCACCCATCATCGGCTGTGAAGTATTAGCCTTCAAGCGGTAACACGGAATACATTTGAAAGTGACGTTCCGGATGGTGCGTCTCCCTGCCAGAATCCAAAACTCGCGCTGTAAAATAGCTGAGAGTGCATTACAACCAGCGTGGGCATTTTTAAGATGGTAGTGTGTCACTAGCAATTTGACAAAGGTGCCGTCCTTAGGTAGCAAAAGGGGGTGGCGAGCACCATAGGGCAGATTGGAATTCTTGAGGCGTCCTCCAACGCGTAGCATTCCGTTATTGTCCAAAAAAGGGCTTAGGCGAGCAAGGGGGCCCTTCAAAACTAAACCTCTCTTTAGAGTGTCAATCACGGATGAAAAATGCTCCACCTGAACCACACGCACCCAGTAGTTCCGGGCGTCTTGGCGTTCAAGAGGGGAAAGCACAGGACTCAAATTTTTATTTTCTGAATTCCGCCCATTATGGATGAAGCGTCGAATCCAACCGGTAACACCAATTAGTTTATCAAGGGAACTGTAACGGTTCAAAAGAAAGTTCAAGTCGGGGATCTGTTTATCCTCAACCACTCCGACTCTTAAGCCCGGCAATACTTCGGGAGCGGAAAACCTATTTTGAGGCCAAGTCGTCTCGGATTGGGATAGCCAACTTGGATCCCACCAAAGGTGATGGTGGACCAGTGAAGAGGCCTCACAGCCGCGGGAGGCGCAATCGTCCGGGTTCAGTTCTCCGGGTACGTGTCTCCAAATCACCGGTACTGCAGAGCTCTGAATTTGGGAGACCCGATTCGCAACAAAGACCTCTAAGTTGTGAGGCGCGGCTCGTAGCCAGCAAAGGACAATCTCACTGTCCGTCCAAGCATAAACGTCGGTCAGATCGACCGCAGATGCCAAAGAGGAGCGGACGTGGTTCAAGAGGCGTACCAGAAGGGCGGCGCCAGACAATTCTAATTTCGGGATAGTTAACCGTGACCGAATAGGGGCCACCTTGCTTTTTGCCAAGACGAGATGCGTCGCGACCTCACCGGCGACATCGACAGTCCTCAAATATACCACGGCGGCGTATCCTCGTTCGGAGGCGTCGCAAAACCCGTGGAGACTGGCATGACACCTTCCTGTTGGTAGGAAGCGTCGAGGCATGGAAATTCGGTTAACTTCCGGAAGTGAAGACACAAGGGAGTTCCACTCCTTCAATAACTTCCCAGAGAGTGGTTCGTCCCAACCGAGTTCAGCAATCCAAAGCTTCTGGAGGAAACATTTAGCCAAAAATATTACGGGAGTGATCCATCCATTGGGATCGAAGGTGCGAGCAACCGTAGACAATACGGAACGCTTAGTCCAGACCTTAGGAGGTGGGTCTAATTTGACCCGGTAGGTGAAAACGTCTTGGACGGGCTGGTACTGTATTCCAAGGACCGTCAGCAAATTGGGATTTTCGGGATTTTCAAAAATATGAGGATCCTGCTGATCCTTTCCCGGAAGATCCTTCAAGACGTGAGGGGAGTTGGACAGCCACTTGCCCAACTCATAACCTCCGGACTTCAGTATTGCAATCAACTCATCGCGAAGAGTCAGAGCTTCCTCAACGCTCGAGGCTCCCGTGCAAATATCGTCCATATAGACTGACGATTCCAAGGTGGCTGATGCGCGAGGGTAATTCAGTCGCTCCCGGTTAGCTAGTTCTAACAAGGTCCTGATAGCAATATAGGGGCTTGACTTGAGTCCATAGGTCGTGGTGTTCAATTCAAAGACACGCATTGGCTCATTAGGATTTTCGCGCCACAGAATCATTTGGTATCTCCGATCATCGCGATGTACCATCGACTGTCTAAACATCATCTTGATGTCAGCTACGAAAACAATTTGATGCCGGCGGAAATGCGTGAGGATATCGGAGATATCCTCACGCTGCACGATATTTACTGCTGTTTATAAATATTTATATACATTTAATATAGCAATAATGTAATATGGAATATATTGATTGACATTAAGTAATATCTAGATTTAATACTGACGTTACATAATCCAAATAATTCTGTATAGGTACCTACATAAATAAATTATCGATAATGACATTTTTTAATTCCTACCTATTTTATTTTATTTAAGCCATTTATTCCATTCCATTACTTACAGTTCTAATTACACTTCTGATTTATTAGTTATGTTAGTAGTATTTCTTACTCTAGTTAGTTAGTATTTGTGTTAGTTTTTCGTTTGTTTTAGGATATGGACCCCAGTTTGGGTAAAGGCCTCCTCCAACTCTTTCAATGCCTGTCTGTCTTTGGCCCGACTCATCCATCGATTTCCCGCTATCTCTCTTATGTCATCAGCCCATCGTTTTATTGGTCTTCCTACTTTTCTTTTGCCTAGTATTGGTCTTTTCCAACGTGTGGTTTCTATGGTCCATCTTCCATCTGTATACCGTGAGATATGACCAGCCCAGTTCCACTTCAATCTCAATGCATGTGTAAGTGCATCAGTTATTTTCGTTTTCTGTCTTATGATCTCGCTTCTTATTTTTTGTATTTTTCTAATTTTCAAGATGCTTCTTTCCATAGCTCTTTGAGTGGTCAGTATCTTATGTTTCACTTTTTCTGTAAAAGTCCAGGTTTGACAGCTGTACAGTAAACTTGGTAGTACACAGGTGTCCATTACTACTTTCTTCAAGGTCAAATTGTAGTTGCCTTTTAAGATTTCTTTTAATGACCAGAACCTACTCCAGGCTATAGCAATTCTTCTTGCGACTTCTTCTTCATTATTTGTTTTGCTGAAGGATATTTGTTTCCCCAAATATATGTAGTTTTCGACATATTCAATTACTCTTCCTCTTACTTCGATGGGTTCTTTGTCACAGTTGGTCATTACTTTAGTTTTTGATGCGTTCATTTCTAGGCCTACTTTCGTACTCTCTTGGTCAAGTAAAACCATCATGTGTTCTAATTCTTTGGGGTTTTCAGCTAGTATCACGATATCGTCGGCGAACCTTAAGTGGGTTAAATAACGTCCGCACATTTTAATTCCTTTTTGTGACCAATCTATCTTCCGGAATGTGTTCTCAAGAACTGTAATAAACAATTTCGGGGACAATGGGTCGCCTTGTCGGACACCTCTTTCTATATTTATCGGTTTTCCTCTAGTTTCCAGTCTTACACTGCTTTGGCTATTCTCGTAGATGTGTTTCAGAATGTTCATATATTTTTGGTGTACTCCGACTGATTTCAGGGCCTCCCAAATAGAGTTGTGACTTATACTGTCGAATGCCTTGCTATAATCTATGAATGCTACATACAGTGGTCTGTTGAACTCACGGTATTTCTGTATAATTTGTTCTATAGAATGGATGTGATCGGTGGTGCTGTAGCCTGAGCGAAAGCCTGCCTGTTCTATTGGTTGTGAGTTGTCGACATCGGTAGTTATTCGTTTTAAAATTATAGAAGAAAACAGTTTATAGACACTTGCTAATAGACTAATTGGCCTGTAGTTTCCAATGTCTAGTGGGTCACCTTTCTTAAATAGCAGTATGATGTCGTATTTGCACCACTGTGATGGTACTCTCTCTGAATTTATTACCATATTGAATAAATTAGTCAGGTGTGGGACTAAGATTTGTGCACCTAACTTAAGAACTTCATTGCTAAGCCCATCAGGTCCAGGACTTTTTTCATTCTTTAGCTGTTTGATTTGGTGGTAAACTTCTTTTATCTCAATAGGTTGTACAGGGCTGCTTATAGGTTCCCTGTTATCTGAGAGTCCATGTCTCTGATTAGGATCTCTTTTACGATACAATTCTTCATAAAAGTCTGTGGCATGTTTAATTATATCATTTCTTGTTTTTGTTTCCCCTGATTGTTGTTGAAGTTTTTGTATCCATGTTTTGTGAAGGTTTAGATCTTTAAATGCTCGCTTTGTGCTCCTGTAATTATTTAGGTTTCTCGTTATTATTTGTTGTCTGTGAGCTTGATAATCTTTTCGTATTGATTTACTTGTTTCTTTTTATAATCTTCTTAGTTCTTGTTTTAACTCTCTATTCTTATTTTTCATTTGTATAAGTTTACTACGTCTACTAATGAGTTGTTTTGTATCCTCACTAAATATTCTGTGTTCCTTCTTGTCTGTTCGTGTACATACTGCTGAACTATTCGAGAGAATTTTTTCGAGCTTATTGTAATAAGTTTGAACATCAATTTCAATAGGACCTTTCAATTCTTCTTCTAATATTTTCATGTTTACTTTCAAGTTATTTATGTATTCTTCTATTTGATCTTCTGTCTTTGTGTTTAATTTTGTGTTGTTAATGTTATTCCTTCTAATCTTGGGTAGTTTTAATTTCATCGTGCCTCGGAGCAATTTGTGATCTGAAGGGAAGCTTGTGTTGATTATTTCGAAATTTGTAAATAGTTTCGTATTGTTTGTCATAATGAAATCAAGTTCGTGCTTGGTATTATTGTCGGGTGACAACCATGTCCATTTCCGTGCATTTCTCTTCTTAAAGAAAGTATTTATTATAGAAAGTTTGTCTTCTAATGCAAAATCTACCAGTTTTTCTCCCCTTTCATTGCGCTCTCCGTAACCATATTGTCCCATAATTATGTGCTCTTCGCTTCTTGGATTTCCTATTCGGGCATTAAAGTCTCCCATTACTATTATTATTTTGTCTTCAGTGAGCAAGTATGTTCTGTCCACATCCTGGTAGAAACAGTTTATATCGTCCTCATTAGAGTTCTCCGTTGGTGCATAAACTTGAATTAGCGAGATTGAAAGTTCACCAAACTTTAATTGTAGTTGTTATTATGTTACATCGGCGAAACAAAAGGGCTTCATGGAGTTGGGTTTCTGATCTCCAAAATATACAAATCCAATATTGTAAATTTTTCAGGAATCTCGGAGAGAGTAGCCCTCCTACAATTCCTACCTATTTGACATAAATTATTTATTGACATTTTATAAGGTATTCCTAATTATTGTAATTGTTTTTTTTTGTTTCATAAAAGATTATTAATTTCATAGTTGTTGCATTTGGCATTTGCTAGTTATCGATGATTTATTTGACGAAAAGTGAAAGATTTCTTCAAAAAACGCATACACTTCTTGACATCTTGCAAATGAGATATTATATTGTGTGATAAATTAAGAATATAATAATTAAATTTTAGTTGTACCCACCCATTCAATATAGAATAGTAATTGATAAATAGTTTAAGTTATTTTTAAGTATCACCATTGTCAGGTGCGCAACCTGACAATGGTAAACTGTATGAGCTTATTATATTTGTAAGACCTATATTGTAACACAGTTTATGCAACTTATATCAAATAAATAAATAAATAAATAAACAAACACTCCCGGATGTTAATTAGGTAATTATGACCACGACCGTCTAGTGGTGTGATTTATATCGATATTTAATTACTTGCGGCTAATTAATATTACGCAACAATTTAGGGAATGGTTTATATCGATGATTTTCTATAGATATAATCTATTAAAATTATAATCACATATTACACACTGTATTTTACTAGGTACTACATCATGTCCGCGACTTCGTCCGGTTTTTGATTCCTTCGGGAACTCGGTAATATTCCGGGATAAAAAGTAGCCTATGTGTTAATCCTGGGTATGAACTATCTTCATTCAGCCACAGCGGTTCATTTGTTGTGGCATCATCCATCCATCGTGAACGGGTTCCACCGGCGGGAATGGGCTACTTTCTGTCTGCCCATCTTAACATGTATTTAATTGTAAGTAGGTATTCATTTTTGAAACTTCCCCTCATAGTGGTAACACTGCATACATAGCATAGTATCTATTGTAAACTATTTTGAAAAGAGCAACCGCCGAGTTTCTTGCTGGTTCTTCTCGGTGGGAAGGGCATTTTGAAGCAGTGGTAAATACTACTACTGCACTGGTTCGAAATGCCCTTGTCAGATGAATTCATCTGACTATTCAAAATCACGTGTAAAAGTTTATTTGAATAAAAAATATTTCTTTTCTATTCTATTCCATCCATCCATCCATATTTCCATCCTCACAAACTTTCACATTTATAATATTAGTAGGAAGTAGGATAGGATACAACCATTGGATACAACATATAAAACTAGTTACAAGGAGCGCTGGTTGCTTGCGGCGCAAGATGTTTTTATCTCAGAATACGTTGACTCATACAAAGTAGGTACCTTTTTAGAAATGAAATGAAATGAAATGTATTTATTTGCAAGAAACATTGTACGTAATAGATGTTAACATAATATTCAATGTCCAGTATGTTTCGTCAATTGACATGCAAAATATAATTATTTTAGATACTTTAGTTTTATACAGTTCTGGTAATTTTAATAAAATTAGATTTCTTATTAATTACCTACCATTAGCTTATTTTATAGTACCCAAAATGAAATTCAATGCAATTAAAATATAAAATGTACAATAAATATAAAAAGTATGTAATTTAATTATCTGTATGATGTCAATAAATTAATAAATTCAATGTCAAAAAAGAAACTAATTTGTAACTCATTTTGTATTGAAAAATTCTTTTAAACTATAAAAGCATTTATTTATTAACCATTGATGCAGTCTCCTTTTAAATACTTTAATAGATTTCAGTCAAACTCTAATTTGTCATAGAATGACTATATCCAACTCTAAATGAAGAGAAAAAACCTTAACTTAGTGGGCCAGCGATGGTCGAATAGTATGAAAATTAATGAATGAACTCTATCCAAAATTTTATCTATACCGATAACAATTTATCGACAGCATGCACATCCCTACGCATCTTCGAACAGCTGGCAGGCACAATTACAGCTCAATCGTTGGTAATTTATTTTGATTACAGCCAATGACGAATTAGGACACTCGATTAATGTTTTATTGCTAGCGAATGGGTCGAAAATAGGTAGAGCAGTGATAGATAAATTTATAAACACGTCTGACGTCACATCAAAAATAGGTAGAGCAGTGATGAATACATTTATAAACACGTCTGACGTCATATCAAAAATAGGTAGAGCAGTGATAGATAAATTTATAAACACGTCTGACGTCATATCAAAAATAGGTACAGCAGTGATGAATAAATTTATAAACACGTCTGACGTCACATCAAAAATAGGTAGAGCAGTGATGCCACTGTTGGGCTCAGGGAGAAGGTCCAGTAGTGGGCCGGCTATCATCATCATCATCATCATCATCATCATCATCATAAGGAACCCATTAACGTTTCAAAACTGAGCGCAGCGCGCAGATTTCAAACTCGCACGGGTTGGATTAGTGGTTAGGATGTTAGACTGCGGATGCCGAGGTCCCGGGTTCGATTCCCGGGTCGGGCCAAAAAATGTACTATTACTAGCCCGGAGTCAGGAAGTAGGCGGTGAGTCACCCCCGTGCCTCGGAGAGCACGTAAACCCGAAGGTCCTGCACCTGGTCTCTCCGGTCGTGTCAGTTTCCGTCCTATCGGACTATGAGAGTGAGGGTATGGAGATTGCACTTGTACACGTGTGTGCGCGCACACACGTGCACTATAATATCTCCCGCGCAGATGACAACTCTAAGGAGGTTAGTCGCACCGGATTCAGTTGGCAGGACATCATAGTGTGGTATCACATCACCGTTGTTACTTGTTACGAAGATTGTTACCCCTAATTGTATCAAACATCTTACCCCCTATAAATTCTACCCCTCCATGAATATGTAGTAACTTAGTCGAAGCAAAGTGGCTCTCAACTTAACTGCGGCGTCGATCACTTAGAACACTTGAAGCACTTCGCTTCGCCTAAGTGAATTACCTTCCGTACTGGGCGGGGGTGAGGGATTTTACATTAATGGGTCTTGAACTAACTAGTTTTTAAAGTTTTATAAAAATTTTAACAGCTCTAATAGAAAATTTGCGAGATGGTCCCATAAAAACTTTGGGTTCTAACTAGGGCTTGCAAATATTCGAAAATTTTGGTATTCGAATATTCGACTTATTTTCGGGTATTATTCGAATAATTCAAATAATATTCGAATAATTGCAAAAATCAAAAGATGTTATAATAATTATGTTTTTAATTGCCAATTTCTTACTTTGAGTCTAATTTCTCTGAATCAAAACATAATCTTACTTAAAAATTAAGGAACTGTTTGGAATTTGACTGTTATGGTACAAATTCAACCCTCCAAAAAAATAAAAAAAAAGTTGGTGCTTAGCAAGACAACCACAACATAACACAGTCTTACAAATCGAGATCTGAGTGTGAGTATTGTAATAGTATTTATATAACAATCAAATCAAATAATCAATTACAAAAACAACAACTTGCTTAAAATCTTTTATCGTGTAGGTAACTAGAAATAAAGTACTAAATTCTAAACATTATTTTTGGTTCTTCATACTACTTACTTCGTATTATTTACTTACAAAACTTAAAAGATTTAAAAGAAAGATTTTTCACGTTGATAGAATACAAATAGGTAATTAATCAGTATTACAAGTTAGAAAATTGGACATAACTAGCTGGACTGTGTCCCAGGTACATTATATACTCGTCCACAATGTCAAGTGCAGTATTCTTAACGAGGGTGGAGTGGAGCATGAACATTGAACATGATTTTCATCTTGCCCATGTTCATCTTCAGGCCCAACGCTGAGAAACCCTGCTAAGATCATTGAGCACTGTATTGTGGTCGCTCAGAGTGTCTGCCATAACGACTATGTCATCGGCAAATCGCAAGTGAGTGATGTACTCACTCACCGTTTATGTTGATGCCAAGTCCGTTCCAATCCAGAAGCTTAAAGACGTCGTCCAATGCAGAGGTAAATAGCTTCGGGGAGATTGCGTCTCCCTCCACTCCACGCTGCAAGTGGATTAGTCTGGTCCTGTATACGTACTGACATAGTGGCGTTTTCATACAAGCACGTCAACACTTGGATATACCGGTAGTCAATACGGTATTTCTGCAGGGACCTCAATCCACAACCCAAGTTTCCACCAAATCGCAGGCTTTCTAATAGTCCTCAAATGCTAAGCAAAGTGGCCGGTTATACACTTCACCATCATTTTGTATAACCTGCCGCATTGTATGAATGTGATCTATGGTGCCAAAGCCTTTTTGGAATCCGGCTTGTTCGGGAGGCTGGAAGTCGTCGATACGAGCGAGACGATTTGTAATGACTCTCGAGAACAACTTATAAATAGGACTCAGCAGCGAGATGGGTCTATAATAATTCTTCAACAAGGTATTATCACCCTTTTTGAAGAACAGAACCACCACGCTCCTGTACCATGCTTCGGGTGGTATACCCTCTTGAATGACGGAATTGAACAATCGCTGAAAAATCTTAAGTACCGGTTTTACACCCGCTTTCAGGAGTTCCGCCGTGATTCCGTTATCACCAGGCGCCTTGTTGTTCTTGAGCTGTTTGAGAGCCATACTAATCTCTTATAGGCTCCGATATCAACCGATGAGGTTCTTAACAGTCTTCGCCACATGAAGAATCGGAAAGCAGTCGGCCCCGATAACGTTCCGATAGAAGCGTGGAAGTCGTTAGGCTCTCGTGGTGTGTACTTACTTGCTGATCTTTTTAACCGTATCCTGAACACCCGGAAAATACCAGACCGTTGGAGGCTGAGTATTATAACTCCTGTATATAAGGGGAAAGGAGGAAAGGTGTACAGGACTGCTCTAACTATCAATGTAATGTGTCACACCATGAAGCTTTTCGAACGCATTGTCGAGTCGAGGCTGCGCCAAGAGTGTACCATCTCACGATGGATCCAATCTTTGCCCTCAGAATCCTCATGGAGTCACACAGGGAAAGGAACCACCCTTTGCATTTCGCGTTTTTAGACCTGCAAAAGGCCTTTGACTCTGTGCCTCGGCGAGTCATCTGGTGGGCATTAAGATCTAAAGGTGTACCTGAGGTCTATGTTGACATTATCAGAGATATTATGTACTTTAACTCCGAGTCTATAGTGAGGACTGCTGTTGGTAACACAACGCCTTTCGTTGTTATAGTTGGTGTTCACCAGGGTTCTGCTCTGAGTCCATTTTTATTCAATGTATTGCTAGATATCATAACCGAAAGCATTCAAGAACCACCACCCTGGCTTCTTATGTATGCGGATGATGTAGCACTTGTGAACAGAGACAGACAGATACTGGAACGTAAGGTGAACACCTGGAAAAGGACGTTGGAGAAAGGTGGTCTGACGCTTAATGTGGCGAAGACGGAGTACCTCGCATGTTGCAGCACGGATCCTGGAAGTACCTCTTTTGGGGAGGAAAGTGCACACCGTGCGGATTCCTTTAGATACCTCGGATCCGTGCTGCACGAGTCGGGTGGCATCGACCACGATGTAAAAGCTCGTATAAACGCTGCTTGGATGAAATGGCGAGACTTAACCGGTGTGTTGTGCGATCGACGAATGCCGCTTAAGCTTAAGGGACTCATTTACAAATCTATTATCCGACCTGTGCTCCTGTACGGTAGTGAAACATGGCCAGCCTTAACGAGGCACGTGCAAGAACTTCGAGTCACGGAGATGAAAATGCTGCGGTGGATGTGCAATGTCACACGCTGCGATCGACAATGCAACGATCACATCCGCAGTAGGCTCAGTGTCCGTGACATCGGAGACAAGTTGCAAGAAGCCCGTCTAAGATGGTACGGTCATGTGTCACGGAAACCACAAAGCTACGTCGGTAATAGATGTCTTAACATCGCCGTCCCTGGAGCTAAACCTCGCGGCCGTCCAAAAAAGCGCTGGCTGGATATTGTGAGTGCCGATCTGAGAGCCAATAAACTACGAAAATCGGATGCAGAAGACCGGGCAAAGTGGGCTATAGCATGCCGGAAAGCGGAACCCACCTAGTGGGATAACGCTTAGACGAAGAAGGAGGATACTAATCTCTTATAGGCTGACGTCGGGGATATCTTCGGTATAGTGTCGGGTCAGTTTGGCTCTGGGATCTTTAGCCAAATCTTCAACAGGTTTTGAGAAAGAGATCAATATCCGAATCCAACTCGGCTGGGCAGCATTTGGGAAGCTCTGAGATGTCTTCTCGTCCAAAATCCCTCAGTGCCTGAAGACTAAAGTCTTCGAACAGTGCGTGCTGCCAGTGATGACTTACGGATCCGAGACATGGTCGCTAGCTGTGGGCCTCATAAGAAGACCCAGGGTCACTCAGTGGGCGATGGAGAGAGCTATGCTCGGAGTATCCCTGCGAGACCAAATCAGAAATAGGGAGATCCGAAGCAGAACCAAAGTCACCGATATAGCTCAGCGAATCGCGAGACTGAAGTGGAAATGGCCGGGGCACATAGTTCGAAGAGCTGATGGTCGTTGGGGTCCCAAGGTGCTGGAGTGGCGACTCCACACCGGGAAGCGAATTGATGGCAGACTGACCTCACTGGGTGGACTGACGACATCAAACGAGTTACAGGGAGCCACAGGATTGCCACAGCCACAGTCAGGTGCCCGGCCGCAGGTCGGGCACTTAGGTTCCATTTGGTCAATATACCTAAGTTAAGCCCAATACAACCTAAGGGCACTTGACTGTTCCTGTATAACTCTAACCTAACCTAACTTTAGATTTTGGCAAACATAGTACTTGTTAGGCATAAGAAACAGAACTAAATACTTCAATTTGCCGCGGCATTACATAACAGTGAGCGTTTCTAAACTGACGACGCCGTATGTAAACGGCGGAATCACACAAAATGCCTGCGACATGCACATTAATATTTCGAGTTTGGCTTTCAGAAAATTGGTCGAATATTCGAATATAGCCGATTTAATATTCGAATATTCGGACAAAGTATATTATTCGAATAATTCGAATATTCGAATATTCGAATGCAAGGCCTAGTTCTAACTCCTCAATCCTGATCCTGCAGGGATAGAATAGAATGGAATAGAAATGTTTTTTATTCAAATAAACTTTTACAAGTACTTTTGAATCGTCAATGAGTCTACCACTGGTTCGGAATGCCGTTCCTGCCGAGAAGAACCAGCAAGAAACTCGGCAGTTGCTCTTTTCAAAATACTTTTACAATATACTTAAAAGATATTATGCTATGTATGCAGAGTTCCACAATGAGGGGAAGTTCCACAAAAGCATACGTAATTATATCTAATTATAATTCAACACATGTTAAGACGGGCAGACAGAAAGTAGCCCCATTCCCGCTGGTGGCACCCGTTCACGAGCATGACGCATGACCCAGCCATTGCTTTGCTCAACCATATTTGATCGAAGCAATAGGTACTGCCCAAGCCCATCTTAACTGTTGTGATTTATCAACTGTCGATTATGAATAGTTGTTAAAAGCACCAAGCAAAGACTACGTACATAGTTAATAGTTTTCAGCTGATGTTTCAAGGGCTCTGTCCACGCAGACGAAAACGCGAGCATCAACTAGTACACCATATATTTAGATTCAGGAGAAGAATTAAGGTGGAAGGCACGAGTCTGCCCGCGAAATTCAAATTTAATTTGGTTTTTCGCAATTTGTAAACTAATACGACAAAGTAGGCTTATGGCCTTCTAATTGCGCAATAGAATTATCATCTTCACAGGTTTACATAAAAATCTTTACTTGAAAGTGACTTGTTTAAGAAATTAATCAAAATACTGAGTTGGACGTGAGTTACTCACAAATTAGTCGATATTTTGATTAATTTCTTAAAGTGGTCACTTTCAAGTAAAGATTTGTACATAAACCTGTGAAGACGATACTGCCATTGTCGCAATTAGAATGCCATAAGCCTACTTTGTCATCTTAGTTTACAAATTGCGAAAAACCAAATTAAATTTGAATTTCGCGGGCAGACTAGACGCGCTGTCGTGTCAGTGGCATAGACAAGAAGAGGAGTAGCTTTTATTATGACCATAGACAATGTAGACACGTTTAACCTTTCTGAGGTACGATACAGGCTCGTTTCTGAGACGCTTCGCGTTGCGCGGGGAACACGTAAAGCCGTCGGTCACGCGCCTGATCTCTCTCCGGTTGGAGTTCTTTCGGATTAGCAGACTTCACAATTGATAACATCTTATAAATCGATGAACACCGGCTGCACGCACGAAAAAGTGTCACGTTCCGCCTGAGCCTGCGCGTGCAAGCGAGAGCGCGGAACAAGCTGTAGAGAGTCACGATCGGCCCAAGCGTTGGTTTAGAGAGCGCCTGCCGCCGCCCGCCAGTCATCGTCAATGTTTCTTTATGACGTTATCACGTAAAACTGTCGTCCGTAAACCGACTTTACAGACAACCAATTTTTTATTGTTATGTTTGTTCCAGAGACCTGCAAGGAAACAACATCAGCATCATCTTCCAGAGCGACTTCCAGAACTTAAAGGAGCTCAAAATATTGTAAGTACTCATCATCATCATCATCATCATCATCATCATCAACAACCATCAACAGCAACCATCATCGGCTCACTACTGAGCGCAGGCCTCCTCTCAGAGAAGGGTTATGGGCCATAGTCCACCACGCTGGCCCAATGTGAATTGGCGGACTTCACACACCTTTGAGAACATCCTTACTTCCTTTCTATCCTTTTTCTTTCTTCTTTATCAACCAAAAGACGTCCACTGCTGGACCATGGTCTCTTGCGTGGACTTCCATAGGTCTCGATCTTGCGCCGCCTGGATCCAGCGGCTCCCTGCGACTCGTTTGATGTCGTCGGTCCACCTGGTGGGAGGTCTGCCAACACTGCACTTCCCAGTGCGGGGTCGCCACTCCAGCATCTTGGAACCCATACTTACCTGATGGTATTTCTATGTGCCCGCCTATTTCCACTTCAGTTTCGCGACTCGCCGAGCTGACTCGTTCACTATCCATACTAATATTTTAATGCGAAAGTGTGTTTGTTTGTTGGTTTTTTCTTAGATCACGCCGCAACACAACTAAGCATCAACGTGATTTTTGCATGGATATAGTCGAGGACCTGGAGAGTGACATATAGGCTAATTTTTAGCCCGGAAAATCAAAGAGTTCCCGAGGGATTTTTAAAAACTAAATTTACACAAACGAAGTCGCGGGCATCAGCTAGTCACTAATATTTTCCGGAAGTAGATAAACTCTAAATACGAGTTTACTCTATGTACGAGTAAATAAAAATAATGTACTCCCGACCGAATCCGATCACGGCGGCCGACCTCCTTAGAGATCAGCCATCTGCGCGGGAGATATTATAGTGCACAAGTGTGCGCGCAAACACAGGTGCACTCTCTATTCCCTCACTCTCATAGTCCGATGGGACGGAAATCCGACACGACCGGAGAGAGATCAGGCGCAGGACCGACGGCTTTACGTGCTCTCCGAGGCACGGGAGTGACTAACCGCCTACTTACTAACTCCGGGCTAGTACTGAGAATTTCTTTGCAGAAAAACAAAATACATTTTTTTACCGGCCCGACCCGGGAATCGAACCCGGGACCTCGTCATCCGCAGTCGAACAAGCTAACCACTAGACCAACGAGGCAGTTGTACTCGGCAGTTGCACGAGTAAATACTCAGGAATCGATTTAATAATTTCCTAGTAACAAGGCTATTACCACGTGACCCGTATGACTCACTATTACCTATTGTACTGAACGGGCTTTCCTATTGCGCTTAGGCGCAACGTACATTGCGGCAGAGTTGAAATGTTCTTTTTAACCGACTTCAAAAAAGGAGGAGGTTCTCAATTCGTCGGAATCTTTTTTTTTATGTATGCCCACCGATTACTCGAAGACGCCTGAACCGATTTGGAAAATTCTTTTTTTGTTTATAAGGGTCATCGAAATCGGTTGAGCGGTTTTTAAACTATGAACAATTAATTATAATTACTTTGTAGTGGCGCGGCTGCCACTTTGTCCCCGTGGATTTAGTTTTTGAAAATACTATTCTGATTTTCATATATTTTTTCTTTTACAGACAGTTATCTGAAAACCAAATCCACACCATTGAAAGAGACGCCTTTCTCGAGTTGAATGCACTTGAACGCCTGTAAGTACTAATATAGCCATTTAATACAAGACGCCCTAAGAAAGTTAATCTGCCGACTAAAATCTGAGCTCGAGATTTGAAACCGACCAACCCGTAGCGCTCCATTCCAGATTTACACATGGGATGACTTTGTAGTGAAGTATTTTATACAAGGAATAATGAGCTTATATTACTCTAATCCGCTAAACCAGATGAATCTGTAATTTACAACGTGCAGCATGCGCTGTAGAAGTTAGTATTTAACTATTTATTTAACAGCTTTTTCTTGAGCTGATTAAAAAATAGATTCAAACAAATGGCGTAGACGGGCAGTTGAACTGTGATATCTCGATGTAAAATCCGAGATGTAAAAAGCGCCATACCATGTGGCTCGAAATTTTTTTCGATGTATGTAACATTTACAATATATTATGATACGAAATTGACTTATTTAGAATCCATCATCTAATAATCATCTTCTGCACGTTGTAATATTGTGGCTGATTATGATGTTTCTATACAATCTATAAACTAAACGTATTAATCTAGTGCAGGGATGGCGAACCAATGGCACGTGTGCCATTAATGGCACGCGACACAATATTTTAGGCACGTCACTGATCACAAAATTCATTATGATGCACTACGAAGAAAAGTGTGATGTAGGTATTATATGATGTTATCTAATCTGCAACAACAGAAGTCACACTAATTTTAGTTTAATTTAAATTGCGCGTATAATCGAAACATTGCAAAATGTTCCTACTTTTTTGTAATAAATAAAGAGTTTTGAGTTGATAGTATTTATTATTATTGTTTTCCCAATAATCATAAAATCAAAATTACTTGATGGCACGTCTATAACCTCATTTAACATTTCTTTAGAAAAATGGCACGTTGATACGTAAAGGTTCGCCATCCCTGATCTAGTGCTATCCTTTTATGCAGGGAGAATTATGAAAGAGAGCATGAGATTGAAACCTGTGAAATTAGTTCAGTTTAGAGATTGTGTACAGCAGAACTCCCACTGGTTTTATCTGGTTTTGCGGATTTGTTGTTCCTTTGTATGGTGGACAGGAAAGTGAGTATTTCTTCGACGCGACGTGTAGTGTTGTTTTTGAATTCGCAGGAAACTGAGCAATAATCGTCTGAGCCACTTGGCTGACGGCCTGTTTGTGAGGTTGAGGCATCTACAGCGTTTGTGAGTAGTGGTATGGGATGTCCCCGGCCGTATGGTGTGGTACCCGCATACCTTCCGACCCTGCTGTTTCTTGGTGTTTTGTGCGATTTATGTCTATGATCTTAATACTGTACAGCGTATAACGGCTGCATATCTGTGGTAAACAGCCAGACTGATTCTTCACGTTAAAATTGAGTCAGTTTTTTTGGAAGCCGATTCGCTAATTGTTACTTAAGGATTTCCTAAGATTAAAAAAGTTCACTCTCAGAGTGAGACTCTGAGAGTAAGCTTTTTATTGCTCAGCTAAAGAGCTCATTAAAAAATGTTTATGATGAAATAAGAATAGAAGAACGAGTTAATGACTCATTAAATGTAATTTAATTAATATTCCTGAGTGCGGCAAGTGTTACTGCCATTGATTGCCATATGATTAAAAAAAAAAGATTCTAAAGAAAGTATCGACATATTTGAAGCTATTTTCAAGATTTAACTGTTTATTGATCGCCAAAACAACAATTCACAGCATTGATTGGTAAAATTTTGAAATCAAGAACTGACTTTATAGAAAAAAAAATTAAACGTTTTTGGAGTTTACTCCTTAAGAATCGATTTTCATATATATAAGGCGCCCGGTATGAGAAAAATTCGAGGAGTAAAATCTACTTATGAATGACCTCGTTACGTTTTTCACAACGATGCAAATTTCTACCCTAACGTTGAGTAAATAAGGTTGGTTTTCGCTTGAGTTGTGTCTATGGTCCGAATGCGAAAGATCGCTTCGGGAAGCCGAGCGCGTACCGATCGGGTCCGAGCGGCGCCGCGAATGCATTACGACCGATGTTTAGACAATCGTATTTAAGGAGTAAACTCCAGTCGTGCGTCGGAGCTGACACACACACTTATTTTTTTTCTAAATTTTGGTTCTGATTTCAAATTTGACCACAGGCCGTCTGTAGGAACTCCGGTGCTTGAATCTCACAATACCCGTTTACCCCGCTTCGCAGTTACCCCCTGTACACCCCATGTTACCCCCAGTTACCCCCGCTTAGTGGGTTCTGTCTCTTCCGAACATTAATTTCTACTACTCATCAATTCATACCAACATCCAAACTGTTATTAATTTGCCTCTTCCATTTAATGGTCCAAATTTTTCTTTCAAATGGGTTTTATTGTTTGTGAATAAAAGAAAATTAGAAAAGACGTACCTAACTATAAATTATAGTGAGTGGTATTCATTATAACTACAACAAACGGCTTGACTGACGAGATTTTAAACTTATTTTGTGGTTTAATGACATAATTACTTAGGAATATACGAGTACGTACTCGTTTAACTGTATAATTAATCGTCGTACGTTAATTAATACGTTAATCGATTAATGGTTCTGTTTTTTGCATTCATCGTGGTACGTACCTACTCATACTATAATCCGTAATATTTTGTCTACTACATCTACTGTTGGACATAGGCCTCTTAGAAGTAGCGCCAACGTTGCCTATCCTCGGCTTTTCATACACATAATTTTCGTTTATTCACAAATGGAGGGTTTCGTTCATCTAACTTTCATCTTACTACCACAGCTAGGATCTCCTCTAGGGCTTGCCACGGTAAGGGATGTGCTACCTTAACCCTGGGTACCCGCTTTAAGTGTACCTACTGTAAATAAACTAAGTGTAAGCTAGATTCAGTTAAGCACAATCTAACATAAGATCAATTTATTATACCTACTTATGGTCGATTACACCAACGTCGAGTGAAGGTTTCTGAGGAATAAATTGGACGTTCTGACAGTTATTGTATTGAAAAATGCTGTCAAAATATCAAGCTTGGATAAGACTTATCTTATGTTGGTGAAATTGGCCCTAATACGTGTACCTACAGTAAATAATAAGGTGACTAAAATTACTGGCTGTAGCTTTAGAACTAATTGTAATTCCAATAAAAATCGGACGTGTAAGTTCCACATTGTGCAAACGAAAAATGTCATAATCATGGTGCCAATAGATGGCGCTGTACGAACCACAAGAATGTCCGAACAAACCTGCGCTACGACAGGCGATTCTACATCGCGTCAACGAAATAATATAAACAATGATCTATCCAAGATGTAAAAAGCTGAACAGCCTTTTTCCAGGCACAACATTAGCTCGGAGAAAAATCTTATTATTATTAGTTTTTAACCCATTTATACGATCAGCCAGCATACAGATAGGCTAAATCTGTAGAGGATATCTTCTATACCTACTGAGATCCTTATAATCTTTATACCCTGTCCAACCGTTTATTTTCTTTTTGACAGCTCAGTCTCACTTTACTCTCACACTGTGAGAGTGAGTGAGTGAGACTGACCTGTCAAAAATAAAATAAACGGTTGGACAGGGTATAGTTAGATTTCCATTTGATA
This sequence comes from Oeneis ivallda, assembly GCA_029955525.1. NCBI lineage: Eukaryota > Metazoa > Arthropoda > Insecta > Lepidoptera > Nymphalidae > Oeneis > Oeneis ivallda. The sequence goes on from JARPMR010000021.1 coordinate 21,883,531, forward strand.
GCTGACAAAGTTAGACGCGTTCTGTTAAGTTACCCACACTGACCCTTCTTTTAAAAACATTAGAAATTAGAATGTCAAGCAATTGTTTTATTATTCCTTTAAACAACATGGTGTAATTTTTTTTATTCTGTAAAAAATCGAAAGCTAAAGTCGATATCGTTAAAATCGCTTCGCTAGTACCATCTTACACTGCAAGTGGACATGAGACCTAACTAAAGTATTCATCAAAGTGAATACCGGATGTAACTTACTATAGTATTAACTGGACCACAATGCAATGCGTAGGGACGTACCTACGTGACGACGCAGCTAGTGAGGGGATTTGTCGATGAACCGTCGTATTGTGATGTCGATGAAACTGAATTATTTATTTTCCGTTTACGATGGCGATTGTAAGCATGCGTTGACCATGGAGGATGTAGCGTTAGCATAAAAATAAAACAAAGTATGCTGCAAAAGATATTATTCTCTGGGTATATTGATTACAATTAATAAGAAGCTTTTCAATCATAATCGACCGAGCGAAGCGAAGGTCTCTGAGTTTAATTGAGTGAATTTGCACTTGTCCGTCCGTCCGTCCGTCCGTCTGTCAGAGCCTTATAGCTTCTGAATTACTGAACGTAATTACTTCAATTTTAGATATGATATGTAAACCGATGGCCTCCAGCCGAAAATGGCTTAAAAAGTTATAAAAATCTTTATTTCAGGGAGGCTCTCATAGAAGCGAATGCGAAGTAAAATATATTTTTTTGCATTTCATAGGGTTGCAGTACCTCATTTTAAAGATAATTTGGAACAGAGTACAAAAGTATTTTTTTTTTATTTTTTTTCCTAAAATTGATGAAATGGGGGGCTTTCAAAGTGGAGATTGAATTCGAGGCTAGATCTCTAAAACCACTTTATTTTAAAACTTGAAACTTACACATAATTTGAGTTATATTCCGTACTTGAACAACAAATACTAAGATTAGATAAATATTATAAAGAAACGAAATTATTTAAGTTTTAATGGGCATCAATGTTTTTAACAAAACTTCACTATACTGTTAATAGATGGCGCTGTCTTTAATATTGTAAATACAGTTTTGCGTCAGCTATTCTTATTTTGTCTATTACTAATTATGTTATTCAATTAGCAAATTATTATCAATAAAAGTATCACGTTGTTTTTGCAAAAGTAAATCCGTTTCTATTTACAACTAGTGGACCCGCCCCGGCTTCGCACGGGTAGGCTACAAAACAAACACAATGGTATAATCATCTAGGGCCTGGAGGTTAATGATAAAGTCTATGTCTATGGCTAAAACCCTCATATAAATTTGGAATGCCTGTATTCGATCGTTGTCCTTTACGTGAGTGACTTTTGCTGCTACCCGTGAAGCATTATGTCCTCTATCTCCTATAATATTTATCAGATCTTCATCAAAATTAGACAAACTATGCCTGATATTATACACTTTTAAATAAAGAAAGAATTATTAAAATCAGTTCATATTTGACTGAGTTATGGAGTAAAATCAACAATAAATTTCATCCCCTATCCTGGAGTAACCTTATGTTTTATCGGGATAAAAACTATCCTATATGTTGACCCGAAGTATCAGCTAAAGCTATACCAAATTTCATTTAAATCCGTTCAGTAGTTTTCGCGTGATGCGCGAACAGACAGACAGACAGACAGACAGACAGACAGACAGACAGACAGACAAAAATTAAATAAAAATCTGTTTTGGGTTCAATATCGATAATAAAGCATCCCCCAGTTAAAATTTTCAAAATATATTAAATGTACAGAAATCTTCCAGTTACAGTTTTATTATAAGTATAGATAATTAGACGTAAGCACCTATTTACTACCGTATGATGGTACCTACTGTGTCTATGAATGTAAAGATGAGCGCGCATCTAGACATGCTCAGTCATGGCATTTTATGATATTTTTTATTATGAAATCGTATAGTACGTAACACCCGTTCAGCGAACCAGCTGAATTTTAGTAAAATACTGTAGGCATACGCATCCCATCCACGAAAGCAGATGACGATTGACGTCATCAGATTCGGCGCGTTTTAATTACGATATATAGTTAAAACTACCTTACTAATTATGGGATACCGCGAGGTCTCAGTTCGGGGCGAACCACTAGTAATATTATAAATGCGAAGGTGTGTTTGTTTGTTGGTTTATTGGTTTGTCCTTCAATCACGCCTCAACAGGACTACGGATCGACGTGATTTTTTGCATGGGTATAGTTGAGGACCCGGAGAGTGACATAGGCTACTTTTTATCTCGGAAAATCAAAGAGTTCCCGAGGGATTTTAAAAATTAAATCCACGCGGACGAAGTCGCGAGCATTAGCTAGTAATTATATAATTACTAGATCAAATTGAAATTTGTTGTGGCATGAAAGAGTAACAAATATCCATCCATCAATACATCCTCACAAACTTACATATTTACATAACATAACATAAGTAGGAAGTAGGATAGGATAGAATTAAAAAATCGGCCAAGTGCGAGTCGGGCCTCGCTCTTTTAGGGTTCCGTTAAAAAAATTTAAATTAAAATATTTTCATGTACCCATGGAAATATTTTAATTAAATTTTTTTAATTTAATTTAATTTTTATTATTTGTTGTTATAGCGGCAATAGAAATACATAATATGTGAAAATTTCATCTGTCTATCTATTAAGGTTTACGAGATACAGCCCGCTGACAGACGGACGGACGGACGGACAGCGTAGGCTTAGTAATAGGGTCCCGTTGGTACCCTTTGGGTACGGAACCCTAAAAATTGAAATTTAACGGTAAACGTTAGCAAGTATTGCTGAAATAAATACAGACTGTATCCAAACCAACTTATAATATGTATATATTTTGCTTGGCGTTCTGAAAATTTATATCGATTTGAAAAATATATAAATCTATTTTTCTTTGCCTCTCAAAATGCTTTTGCTGATCATACCTTAGTGAGCGAGCAAGACGCATCTGATGTGCGAGAGAGAGGCATATAATACGTTCAAATACGTGACAAGCGCTCTAGCGAAGGGATTGACGCGTGTCGATAAAAGTGTTATTTCTTTTTATTAGAGGATTAGTCGATAAAACAGCCTCATAAAATATTATTCTTTTCATGTTTCGTACTTTGATTTATTAACATCGTATGTTGGGTCGGCCATTCTGTGATATTGGATGTTATTCAAGGACTCTGGAGGGAGGATTACGTTTGTGAATGTATACGTTGATCTTTCACAATGGTTTAGTAGCGTCATACTTATGCCTTTTTAGGGTTCTGTATCAAAATGGTAAAAGGAACCCTCATGGTTTGACTTCTAAGTCACACCTTTTTAGTTTAGTCTCCACAAAAGCTTCGACTTGAAAGAAATATATCATAGATAGATCAGTCAGTCATTTTTTCTTTTTATATACTTAGATCAATAGCCTAATAAATATAAAAGTGAAAAATGAAAGTTCAAAGGTTCGACCCCATACGTTGTACTATTGGTGTCCCACTCCAAACGCAAGTTTTCTGCTTTGGAGGGAGGGAAAAGAAAAATATAAGTCAAGTTCAGTTTAGCTAATATTCTTTAAAAAAAATCATGAAGAACATATTTGCTAAGAGATTCTGTAAATATCAGTAGGTATTCTATCGGATAGCGCAGTATTCAGGCAGACTTAAGACGAAGTTTTCAAACAGTGCGCATCATAAGTGATGATGAAACTCTATGGGCCTCATAGGAAGGCTCAGGGTCAATCAGTGGGCCAAATGAATTATGACTTTAGAGTTTAGGCTACCGTCTAAACTCGAAAACCTTCTCATTTCTTGGTTGAAATAAAAAAATAAATGATTTCCAATTTATATTGTGAAGTGGTACAGAGTACAGACCCCTTTCTATCAGACTCAAACTCGTACTTGATCGGTTTTTATCCCCCTTAATATTATAAATGTGGTAGTTTGAGGATGGATGTATGGATGGATGTTTGTTACATTTTAACGCCACAACGAATGAACCGATTTGGCTGAAATTTGGAATGGAGCTAGCTCATACCCAGGATGAACACATAGGCTACATTTTGATATTGAAGCGTTGACACTGACATTTGTTAATTTATCTAGGTAATTTTCAACTGCTATGAACGTTAGAAATACGTAGCATAAATAATAAATGTTTAAGGCCGATTTCACCCACAGTAAAATAATTCTTATCCGAGCGTAAATTTTATATTTTCACAGTATTTTCAATACAAAAACTGTCAAAATGCCCAATTTATCCCTCAGATAAACCGGTCTCAACATTAAACACTAAATTATTATCTTGTGTTCGCGTAAATTACAATACAGTTTTTCTTTAAAAAAGCACCTTTTCATTTATCAGTTTTATTAAAAGTAAATAAATCTTATATAGTACGTAGTGAAGTTCAATAAAGTTCATAAGATAAACACTGTGTTATTTAATTAAAAAATACAGATGCTTCTAAGTGCAGAGTTTATGTTCCCATTGTGTAAATGAATTTGTCTCGGCACAAAGCATTCAAGATGTTTATCTCGTTTCTTTATTAAATCCCGAGTCTGCAGTAAATTAAGTTGGGACTCACTTCTTCGTTGTAACAAAACGTTAACATTTTGCTATTGTGATTCAACTCTAGTTAACGTTTCTTTAACTACAACTCGAGACATTCTTTATTGCACGAGAGTTTTTCTTATAAACTTTAACAAATCGTACAACCACATAAAGTGCAAGTGTAATCATCATCATCAGCAACCCATCAACGGCTCACTACTGAGCGCAGGTCTCCTCTCAGAGAAGGGTTATAGGCCATAGTACACCACGCTGGCCCAATGCGAACTGGCGGACTTCACACATCTTCGACAATACGGTATTTGACTATATTAAAAATATCGTTTCATTTGGTGTCATCCTAAAAGATTATTATCTAAAAAAATTATTCCATACGACAAAACTAAAAAATAAAGTTTTATTTAATTAGAAAACATTAAATAAAATTGCTATAATTCCGGCCATGGTCACGTGATCGAAAACGTTCCGTGATCTCGAATGACGTAACAGTCCTCGCCACATATGGGATGTGGAATTGTCATTGTTTGAAATGTGAACTGTTACGTCATGAGAACAAATGGAACGTTTCGGCGGCAATTTATTTTTTTGAATTTATTTCTCGATTTTTATGAAAAATACTGAAAATTATGCCGAAATATACGTTTTGTTAGCTTCAGCATAGCATTATTAACAATTTAAGATGATTTTCTAAAAGTAGTCAAATACCCTATTCTCAGGTGTTTAGGGGTTCCTCATAATGTTTTTTTTTCACCGTTGAAGCAAGTGATATTTATTTACTTATAACCGCACATAACTCTGAAAAGTCAGAGGTATCTGCCCGGGATCGAACCTGCGACCCCCCGAATAGGAGACCGCAGTCATAACCACTAGGCTATCACTGCTTTGCAAGTGGTAATATAGCAATTCAAATTGTAGCTACATAATAATAATATTGTAACACAAGATGATGCCCGCGACTTCGTTCGCGTGGATTAATGATTTTATTTCCCCGGGAACTTTAATTTTTCGGGATACGGGATAAAAAGTGCCTTCCTGAGTATGAGCTATCTCCATTCCAAATTTCAGTCAAATCGGTTCATTCGTTGTGGCGTTAAAGAGTAACGAACATCCATCCATCCATCCTCACAAACTTTCACATTTATAATACTAGTGGTTCGCCCCGAACTGAGACCTCGCGGTAACGGTATCCCATGATTATTCATTCAATCGATACATGACGACCAAAACTGACATTATTATTATTATGCCCGTTTTCACCAAACATACCTAAATCATCCCCTATGTAGGTGTCTCTTTACGTAGGTAGCTCCAAATCACAATCCTAAGTCCTAACATCTGTCCCAATGATCTTAGATCTTAGATCTGTCCCAAGAATTATGTCTTGCTTCTCCGTTGTGTAGAGTTCATCATGTCTTGTGAAAGGTAATCTTGATAGTTTGCCTTTTATGCAGGTTTCACATGTTTCTAACTTTTCTTCAGTCAAGTTCAAACCATACATTAAACCATCTTTAGCCATCTTCTGTAGATCCTTTTCATTTATATGGCCGAGTTTTCGATGCCATTCCATGATTTCTGTATTTTTGTATGGTGGCGCTAGCATCGCCAAGTGAACACGAGCTCTTCAATAGTTTTTGTTTTAAAAATAGAAAGTTTTGAATAAGAAGTGTAAAAAAAGTGTTTAAAGGACTAATAGTAGTGCAAAACAATTAGAAGAAAGATTGCAATAAATACTGTGCAGTAATTTATGTAAAAACCGTGTTTTAAATATTGACAATTCCATGTGATGTTTATGTGAATCTAAACAACACAAATATTTAACATTTTAACTAATAAACAACAATGCAAGTGAAAATAAGTGCTATAGTGGATATAAAAGTTGACAAATATAATGCTTCGTAATGACACGTGATTACAAGTGATTACTTACACTTAGTTTAAAGTGAAAAGTACTCTTTATAAACAGAACAATTTACGATTATACCTCAAGACATACTAGAGCCTATTTCAAATAATACCTACAATTTCCTAAGAACATTAATGAGTGATTTGGAACTATTTTGAAACCCTTTTTATTCTTAACAAAAAGACCTAGTCTAAAGTGAAAAGTACTAAAAAGATAAAAGTGATTAAGAACATTTTTATTTCATAAAATAACAGACACGACGACACGGCACTGAAAAATAACGCCACATAACGAACGTCATACAACCTCCGCCCTGGACACAAATGTTTGCTACTGTGTTGCTACCCATCGATTGAGGATTACAATTCACTAATTAGTGCATCAAAGTACCGATAGATGGAACTACATGTATAAAATACTACGGAAATATAATTATCTCTGAGAGATCGATTCTTTGCTTTAACTATGGATAAAACAATGAATAGCAACATAACCTTTAGAAAAAGAAGATTGCGCTCTTTATCTTTATCCGACGCAGACTTAAATGTAACTATCATGTCAAACCAAACAAATATTTCATTAGGAAACTCGACATTATGTGAAGATAGCTACAACAGTCTACCTATGACTTTAGAATCCTCGATGACACAAGACCTGAAGAGTAGATTGGAAAGCCTGCAACGTGAACTAGCATCTGCTCATGAGGAGATCAACAACTTGAATACAGAAATTACACAACTAAAACAGATGTTAGCGAAACAAAATAATAAAATTGACTTCCTTAAAAATGTTTCTGCATACAGCACACCAACATACAATAATTATTCCCACTATAACTCATCAACTTCTCGTGCTAAAAAATCGAAAGTAATTACGAATACTTCGATTAATAAAATTTGTAAGAATTTGGAAAATCAATTTCAGCAGGCACCCACTCAGGATGCTTCTAACAAAGAAACACAAACAGAAATCACATTAGAAGACAAAAAGAATAATAATTTTAAGCCCCAGAAAATCCAAAATGTTCTCCGAAAATCGTCAACAGATGGCGCTAACTATATTTCGCAAGAGAAAAAGCCAAACATATTTATATTGGGAGACCAACAAGCTCGAGGTATTTCAACAAAATTATCAGAAAGTCGCTACAGAAAATGGAACGATATCTATAGGGTCACCTCCATAGTTAAACCAAATGCAAACTGTTCACAAATACTTAGCAGCAGCGACTGCTTAGCGGAAACTATCTCTAAGAATGACATTGTAATCTTATTTATAGGCTGTAATGACAAGGACCCTTATAGTTTGTTCAGTAAATTATCTAATACGCTGGAAAAATTGAAGGATTGTAAATATATACTTATACCTAATATACAACAAAACCCATATCTTAATCTAAATCTTCTTAATCAAAACATCAAACTGCTAACGAGAAATTATTCAAATTGCAAATTTATTGACTTAAAAAAAACTTACCATACATATTATAAAAGTACACTAAACAATAAAATGAATTTTCGCGACTATCTTTGTTTTAAACTAAATATAGAAATTGACTACTTGGAATATAAGAGCAAATACATAGTCCAACCAAAAAGTTTTACCAAAAATCCCGACAATAACATCGTAGAACCACTCACACAGTCGTTCACGTGCTACAGCACAAATATACACACATACGAACAATATAAAAAAACTTTAGAAACACAAATATTAATCAGAAACACGAAAAAAGGCACAATCCCCTACTATTTCAAAAAAGTCGAAACTACTAAAAACTCCAATGTAGATTATAAAAATAAAACTCCGTCTCCATCTAATTTTTTTCGTGAATAAGGATAATTTTACATTACTCCACCAAAATATTGCAGGTGCTCTGAGCAAACGTGACCTCCTTGAATTAGCGAATAATAACGAAAAAAAATCTATATTCAGACTTCTTCACCAAAATGTTGCCGGTATCTTGGCAAAAAAAGATTTACTAGAAATCATGATAGATGACTTAAGTCTATCAAATAAAATAGATATATTATGTTTTACGGAAACGTTTATACAAAAAGGTCAGGAAAATAACATTAAAATAAACGGATTTCGGTTAGCCTCACACTACTCAAGGAAAATTAAAAGGGGTGGCGTTTGCATATTAACGACTGGACTTAACTTTAAGAAGATAGATTACCTAGACGATATTAGTGAAGCAGAAAACTTTGAATGTTGCGGGATAGAACTACTAAACCAAAACCTAATTGTTATCTGTGTTTATCGAATACCAAAATCAGACGTAAATATATTCTTTAACAAAATTGAAACTATATTAAAGAAACTCTGTGCGAAAAATAAAAAAATAGTTATTGCAGGTGATTTAAACATAAATACCTTAAATAGTAACAAACACTCGCAGCAACTATTAGATTTAATACAAAATTACAATCTCAGGCTTCATATAAACGAACCTACCAGAAATCACACGTGTATTGACCACATCATAAGCAATATCAGTGCAGCTAAAGGCACAATACATAATTATGATATATCTGATCATAACACAGCCCAGATGTTAAGCTTTGAAACTGAAAATAAACAAAACAAAAATCAACCGAAATATCAATACAAGCGTAATTACAGCAACCACAATATAAACATCTTTAAAAACTACCTATCTAGTTTATCTTTTAGTGAGGTATTTGAAGAGCATGACTTAAATAAATCGTTCACTATTTTTCACAACATGCTCACACTATTGTATAAGCTGTGCTTTCCGGAAGTGAGAATAAAAATCTCTAAAAATTCAGAAAGGCCAAAATGGATAACCACAGGTCTCCGAATTAGCTGTAAAACCAAAAGAACTCTAAAGCATCTAGTTTACAAAGAAAAAAGCACAAATAGTGATACAAGGACAAAATATTATAAATATGCAAAAATATTAAAAAATTGTATCATAGCATCACAGAAATTAACCAATACCAATTATATACGAAATAGTGATAATATGTGCCGAGCTTCCTGGAAAATCATAAAAAGCGAAACAAAAACTTGTAGCAGTAACTCAATGGACGCAATAATGATAAATAATACCGAAGTTACAAATCCTTTGATAATCGCTAATGAATATAATAATTTCCTGGTAAATATTACGTCAAATAAACCCAAATTAATTGAAAGGGATAATAATTTAGAAAATAACATAAATCAAAATAAATCTGGAGATAGCCTGTTTCTTAAACCCCTGGTAAAAAATGAAGTATCAAAAATAATTTCATCGCTGCGCAATACAAAATCGTCAGGATATGATGAAATAACCACAAAAGTAATTAAAGCCTGCAAAAACGTATTGTTACCGGTTTTAACTTACTTAATAAACCTTTCATTTGAACATGGACAGTTTCCAGATGACCTTAAAATATCTATAGTCAAGCCATTACACAAGAAGGGTGATAGAAAAAACTTAAATAATTATCGCCCTATTACATTAATCCCTATAATTTCTAAAATCTTTGAAAAAGCTATGTATGGTCAAATTGTAAATTTCTTCTCAAAGCACGATATTATAAGAATGGAACAATTCGGCTTTCAAAAGAATAAATCTACAACTTTAGCGGCTTTTAAACTTTTACGCAAAATATACGAGAACATAGATTCAAGGAAACCTACATCTGTAATTTTTTTCGATATGACAAAAGCCTTTGACTTTGTATCACATACTATACTGCTGCACAAATTAGAAAAAAATGGCATAAGAGGCCCAGCTCTGGATTGGTTAAAGTCATATCTAAATAATAGAAAACAATGTGTCGAAATAAATGCAGTCGATGATACTGCTACACAGGCTACATATAAATCCGACTACATATATAACCAGTGCGGTGTCCCCCAAGGAAGTATTCTGGGACCTTATTTGTTTTTAATATATATTAATGACCTGCCTACCGTAGTAAAAAATGAATGTTTCTTATTTGCAGACGACATTTCAGTAATAATGACAACAAATAACTATGACACAATTACCCAATATGAGACTGATATCAATAATGAAATTTGTAGAATAGTGACATGGCTAGAGTATAATAATTTGCAAATTAATCTTAGTAAAACTTCATACATTCAATTTTGCATCAGTAGCAGAAAATGCCAGCCAAAACTTAATATAAACCACAATGGTACGCAAATTGAAGAGTCTCAACACATTAAGTTCTTAGGCTTACATCTTGACCAAACCTTAAACTGGAAAGATCATATTAACATAGTATGTCAAAAAATAAACCGTTACGTATACGTTTTATATAGATTGCGTAAAATAGCGTTACCTCAAACAGTTCTAGCAGCCTACCACAGTTACATTTCGTCAGTTCTGCGCTATGGACTAATCTTATGGGGAAATTCAGTCGACCTAAATCGAGTTTTTATAGCACAAAAAAAATGCATACGTGCAATGACAGGATCATCTTATAGAGATTCTTGTCAACCGCATTTTAAACGTTTGCGTGTTCTACCACTTCCTTGTCTGTACATCTTTGAGATATGCGTGTTCGTTAAAGGTCACCAAAACCTATTCACAAAAGTATCTGAAGTGTATCCGAGAAGGTGCAGAAATCTAGACCGCCTAGTTACAAAACACCCCCCAAAGAGCAGCCACTACAAAAAAAGTTGTGATGCAATGTGTGTCAAAATCTATAATAAACTACCAGCTGAATTAAAAGATATTAGGTCACTAATACCATTTAAAACCCGTTTGTATACGTGGCTCCTGGATAAATGTTTTTATTCCGTAAACGATTATTTGAATTTATAAAAATGATTTGAGTTAGACATGCCTTATTTATGATAAGAATGCTTTAATGTTAAATCGCAAGGTAATTCGATTAATCTTATTGAAATTATTATTTATATCATAATTTAATTCATTGACATGCTATTAATTAATGACATTATGTACAAATCATTTGCATGCCATTGTATGGCCGATTGTAGCTTGGCATCTGTTAATTATGAAACACCTATTATGTAAACATGCAATCTTGCAAATAAAGGAATTATTATTATTATTATTATTATTAATGTCCTTTTAGGTGTCCCGTACAGGATCGTGATAAAGAAGTTGACAGTAATCATCACATAACTTATCATAGGTAGCCCGTAAAGGTTAGGGAACGTCAGTGAAAACATAGAATTATTATGTAGGTACTAACGAGTGAAAACGGGTTAGGGGCATCTGTACAAATCGTCATCTATCGACGCGAATAGAAAATATACAAAATTATATTTAACTAAAGAATAATTTTAATTGAATAATATGTTATTATATTATGTACCTAAATAATAATGGTCGACGCAAAACTGTTTTTGGGATAAATCGTAGTCGTAATTCCTAGTTCAATGGAATAGTTAATGACTGCGCCATCTATTAGCATTATTGTGAAGCTATGTGAAATTTACTGATGCTCATTAAAAATTAAATAATCTCGTTTCTTTATAATATTCATATAATTTTAGTATTTGTTGTTCAAGTACAGGATACAAGTGAAGTAAGAAAATAAGTACAACTTGAAAATATATAGAAAATTTTCCCAGAGGGCGTCTTCAAGCGAGCGTATTAAATCGCCAATTTGGAAGCCCCCCATTTCGTCAATTTTAGGAAAAAAATTTAAAAAAAAATACGGTTGTACTCTGTTCCAAATTGTCTTTAAAATGATACACAGAAAACCTATGAATCGCAAATAAAAAAAAATTCTTCGCATTCGCTTCTATGAGAGCCCCCCTGAAATAAAGATTTTTATAACTTTTTAAGCCATTTTCGGCTGGAGGCCATCGGTTTACATATTATACCTAAATTTGAAGTAATTACGTTCAGTAATTCAAAAGTTATAAGGCTCTGACAGACGGACGGACGGACGGACGGACGGACGGACAAGTGCAAATCGCTCTAGTAAACTCAGAGACCTCGCTTCGCTCGGTCAATTATTTTGAAAAGAACTGCCTGAGTTTTTTGTAGGTTTTCTCAGCAGAATTTTCTTTTTGCCCCGGCGAGTAGGATTACGAGTAGAATCAAGACTCTACTAAGTAGTCATATTTTTTATTTATTTTAATTTGCGTTAAGAAATATATTTTTTATCGATACCGATATTTCACAGCAGGCATCACTACTTACCAAATATCTACTTAAGACTTGTGATATAGCTAGTGACAGCGATGATATATGTTCATGTGAACGACAAAATTATGTTTACGGCCTACTCGGTGTACTTCCACCGATCTAGGTTAAAGGACATCCTAGATTAGGTGGTAATTTATAACCCCCTCTTTATGCATCGTGAATCTCATAGCTGAGGGTCGTGACCCCGTAGGAGTTTTCTTGGGATAATTATCCTAACTAATATTGTAAATGCGAAAATGTGTCTGTTGGTTTGTCCTTTAATCACGCTGCAACAGAGCTATGGATCAACGTGATTTTTTACATGGGAATAGTTGGGGACGACATAGCTCAGCGAGTCGCGCAACTGAAGTGGAAATGGGCGAGGCACATAGTTCGAAGAGCCGATTGTTGTTGGGGCCCAAGGTGCTGGAGTGGCGACCCCACACCGGGAAACGCAGTGTTGGCAGACCCCACATTAGGTGGACCGACGACATCAAAATCGCAGGGAGCCGCTGGATTCAGGTGGCGCAAGACCGAAGCCTGTGGAAGTCCATGGAGGAGACCTTTGTCCAGCAGTGGACGTCTATAGGTTGATTAAGAAGAAGATAAGAAGTTGAGGACCTGGAGAGTGACATAGGCTACTTTTTATCCCTGCAAATCAAAGAGTTCCAGAGGGATTACAAAAACTAAATCCACGCAGACCAAGTCGCGGGTATCAACTAGTCAATATTAGTAAGAATATAACCAGCCTGAAAGCTTTAGAGTTTCAAAGGAAACCTACGGAAAGCTAATTATTCCAGTAAAGTGCATGAAAGGAGAACAAAAAGCAGTTTGTGTGGGCACAAAAGCTAACACCCCCGGCAGCGCGCGAGCTGTGAGCGCGCGAGTTACTCGACCCCGCGACATGCGGAATTGGTACACTGCTAGCCGGAATAAGGGTGACCGGGTCTATATATTAGACTAGCTGATGCCTGTGACTTCGTCCGCGCGGATTTAGTTTTTAAAATACCGCGGGAACTCTTTGATTTTCCGGGATAAAATGTTATGTCACCCTCCAGGTTCTCAACTATACCCATGCAAAAATCACGTCGATCCGTAGCTTTGTTGCAGCGTGATTGAAGGACAAACCAAACAACAAACACACTTTCGTATTTATAATATTAGTATGATTAGTAACTAGCTTTTGCCCGTATCTTTGCTCACGTTAAGTTCGATTTTTCATACCCCTATTTTACCCCCTTAGGGGTTGAATTTTCTAGAATCCTTTCTTAGCGGATGACTGCGTTTGATACGTATTCGAACGATGTCTCTTATGCGAGTGGCATTGCTTCTAGCCGTGAAGAATTATATCCTCTATCTCCGATAATAATTTTATTATCCATCGATGTATTAGGTATTATCAGATATTCATTAAAGTTAGACAAAACATGCCTTTAAAAATCGGTTTAAAGACGGAGTTATGAACTAACCCTGCTCCTATACCAGAGAAATCTTAAGGTCCATTAGGATAAAAAATATCCTATGTGATGACTGATGACTCAGAGTGTCACCCACCATTAGGTATACCAAATTTCATTCAAATCCGTTCAGTTGTTTTCGCGTGATGCGCGGACACACAAACAAACAGACAGACAGAGGGACAGGCAAACGGACAAAAATTAAATAAAAATCTGTTTTGAGCTCAGTAGGATCGTTAATAAAGCATCCCCCAGTTAAATTTTTCAAAATATATTAAATGTACAGAAATCTTCCAGTTACAGGTTTACTTTATAGTAACTTATATTACGTAAGTATATTACATATTTAATGTTTTAATGTATTTGTACCTTTAAGAGGATTGTCTAGACTCTAGTTGAAAATTTTCATACAAAAAGCTTCAAAAAGCGATAACGTTTTGCTACCCGTAAATGTTGTCCAATGTTCATAATTTTTAGGGTTCCGTACCCAAAGGGTACCAATGGGACCCTATTACTAAGCCTACGCTGTCCGTCCGTCCGTCCGTCCGTCCTTTCGTCCGTCCGTCTGTCAGCGGGCTGTATCTCGTAAACCGTAATAGATAGACAGATGAAATTTTCACATATTATGTATTTCTATTGCCGCTATAACAACAAATAATAAAAATTAAATTAAATTAAAAAAATTAAATTAAAATATTTCCATGGGTACATGGAAATATTTTTATTTAATTTTTTTAACGGAACCCTAAAAGAGCGAGGCCCGACTCGCACTTGGCCGATTTTTTTTTTTGAAATGTTGCAGATACAATGAAAAACTATGCCCGTACGTTTTAATTTTAAAGAAATATTGCTTATGTTAAAAGTTATTAGTGACTAAATATCCATATTTTTGACTAAAAAACTACCTCGACTAATTTTATTTTTTTAAGTTTAACTAAACTGAAATACTAAAAAAATGAAACGTACGAGCCTAGATTAAGGTGTACTGAATCTAATGAGACCAAAATTGTCTAATTTTGTAAACGTTTAGGGGGGTAAAAACGTTATGACCCGAAACAATATTTCAAGAATAAAATTTAGGCAAATAACTCCTGGACTTGCAACTCTCTCTATCGCACGATGCGGGTCGGGCAGCGAAGCGTTGTGAAACAGATAGCATTTTGGAAAATACCTACTCGCGTCGCGTTTCGTCACTAGACACTCCTCTTAAGTATGATTCCGAGCGCTCACCTGAACACCTACCGGTGAACGGATAAACCCGATCGGGTTTTTGAATCACCGTTACTATATAAAATAGTGTAAATATAAAATGTATATTTGTTTTAAATAAATAAAAATAAATAAATAGATAAGAAAGTTATCAATTTTGATCTGTGCACTGTTTTTGTCTGCCAGTGTACAGTTTACAGAATCCTCATTTATTTGCCAGTTGTTGCTCTTTCAGACGCGATGTGCGAATAAAAGCCTCGGAAAAGCAGTTGTAGTCACACTGTAGTGGCACGCTTTACACTCAACCGTTGTTTTTATTGTGTAAGACACACAACATTAAAAAAACCGGCCAAGTGCGAGTCGGACTCGCGCACCGAGGGTTCCGTACTCTAGAAGTAAAAGTAAAACGACAATATTATATTAATTTGCTTATTAATCGTTAACTTTGTTTGTAGAGGTTTATTGTTAATATTAAAATACTATGCTAGTTAGAGCGTTGGTTTAATTTTTCCTGTAAAATTTACATAAACTTCTATTGAACATAATTATTTCTGATTTTTAGATTGGTAAACTTCGGAGATAAGGACGGGGGAACGGTATTTTTTCGACATTTTGCCCGATTATTCAAAAACTATTATATTTAAAAATAAATAAAAATCTGTTTTAGAATGTACAGGTAAAGAAAGCCCTTTCATATGATACCTCATTCGGTATAGTTATCTTATTTTGAAATTTCAAACTCCATTTTTCCCCCTTTTTTAATTAAATTAAAAATAAATTTTTAATTTATTTTTATTCCAATGTTGTTGGGCCACTATTATACACAACCATTCCAAATTTCATGTCGATAGCTTTAATAGTTATTAAAATAATCGATTGTGACAGACGGACGGACAGACGGAGAAAGTCTCACCATAAGGGTTCCATTTTTACCATTTTTAAACCCTAAAAATTAACACGATTTCTACGTGTTCATTTTTAGGACTACGAAAAAACTACGAAAAATCACATGTAACCCCCTGTTTTTCCGGGATAGAAGGATTCTGATAAAGTGTGGGTTTAATCATAGGGTTTAAAAGTATAATTATTTTTAACTTAGATTTTAGTTAAGTAGTTTTTGTGTTTAATAAATCGAAAAGGTTGTCATGGTCCTCAAATATACACATGCAAAAAATCACGCTGATCTGTTGCTTCTTTGCTGCGTGATTGAAGAACAAACCAACAAACAACAAATAAACAAACTTTCGCATTTATAATATTAAGTAAGGATTAGTAATGAGTAAAAAAATTATTTCAAAGAATAAATTAAGTGGCACTCGGGGACTGCCGCGGTAAAGCTATTGCATAGCGTTTTTTATCAACTTATGCAATTTCAATATTTATGCAATATTTTTTTTGCATAATAAAAATTATGCAAAAAAAAAATTTAAAAACAAACAAATAAGAAAAGCGCACTGTCACTACTTCGCGAGTGACATTCGAACTTGCGACATCATACACCATACGCTAAAGAAAGCGGCCGCTCGCCCACTGCGCCAAACAGTTAGGTTTATTTTCGTTACGGAATTTCTCGATTCGGTCGCCGCGCTCAAACTGTTTGTCCTAGTTCAAAGCCCGCGATAAAAGCTTTGCAATAGCTTAAAAACTTGTCTATGCCAAACTTCCAGGACGCAAGGTCTTGGCCGAACTTCTAGTGCTATAGTCTGTAGCCATTAGAAAATGAATATCCGGCTCCGTTTCCAAGATGGCGCCGCTTCCGCTCCAGATACCTACATTAATGTTTGTCAACGCTCGCTCGTGGCGGCGCATAATTAGTTTAAATCCTTGCTTTTGTTACGTTTTCAATTACTTGGTTACAAAAGCTAATGCTCGTTTGGTTGGTAGACATTTCTTAAGGTGGACTATACGAGTCTGCCCGCGAAATTCAAATTTAATTTGGTTTTTCCCATTTTGTAAACTAATACGACAAAGTAGGCTTATGGCATTCTAATTGCGACAATGGCAGTATCATCTTCACAGGTTTATTTATATGAAAATCTTTACTTGAAAGTGACCAGTTTAAGAAATTAATGAAAATACTGAGTTGGACGTGAGTTACTCACAAATTAGTCGATATTTTGATTAATTTCTTAAACTGGACACTTTCAAGTAAAGATTTTTATATAAACATGTGAAGATGATACTGCCACTGTCGCAGTTAGAATGCCATAAGCCTACTATGTCGTATTAGTTTACAAATTGCGAAAAAACAAATTAAATTTGAATTTCGCGGGCAGTACCGTGTCTTCCACCTTAAGTTCTTCTCGGTTGGAGCGACATTCCGAACCAGTGGTAGTTTTACATGACGATCCGAAAGCACTTTGTAAAAGTTTGAATAAAAAAATCGGCCAAGTGCGAGTCGGGCCTCGCTCTTTTAGGGTTCCGTTAAAAAAAATATTTCCATGTACCCATGGAAATATTCGACCGAGCGAAGCGAAGGTCTTTGAGTTAACTAGGGCGATTTGCACTTGTCCGTCCGTCCGTCCGTCCGTCCGTCCGTCTGTCAGAGCCTTATAACTTTTGAATTACTGAACGTAATTACTTCAAATTTAGATATAATATGTAAACCGATGGCCTCCAGCCGAAAATGGCTTAAAAAGTTATAAAAATCTTTATTTCAGGGGGGCTCTCATAGAAGCGAATGCGAAGTAAAAAAAAAAATATCGCGTTACATAAAATTGTTACGTATCATTTTAAAGATAATTTTGAACTGAGTACAAAAATATTTTTTTTTTAATTTTTCCCTTAAAATTGACGAAATGGGGGGCTTTCAAAGTGGCGATTTTATACGCTCGCTTGAAGACGCTCTCTAGAAAAATCCGCTATGGATTTTCAAACTGATTTTATGTTTTTAGGTCACTTATATCCTGTACTTGAACAACAAATACTAAAATTATATGAATATTATAAAGAAACGAGATTATTTAATTTTTAATGGGCGTCAGTAATTCATATAGCATCAATATAGCTTCACAAAAATGCTAATAGATGGCGCAGTCAGTAACTATTCCCATGGAACTACGAGTTAAATTCAATGTTTGATAAATAATTCAATGTTTTCACTAACGTTCCCTAACCTTTACGGGCTACCTATAAGTTAGGTGATTGATGTTTTCTGTCAACTTATTTATCACGATCCTGTACGGGACACCTAAAAGGATATTGGGACGGATGTTAGGACTTAGGATTGTATTTAGGAGCTACCTACGTTAAGAGACTCCTACTTAGGGGATGATTTAGGTATGTTTGGTGAAAACGGGCATAATAATAATGTCAGTTTTGGTTATCATGTATCGATTGAATGAATAATCATGGGATACCGTTACCGCGAGGTCTCAGTTCGGGGCGAACCACTAGTTTAATTTAATTTTTTTTATTTAATTTAATTTTTATTATTTGTTGTTATAGCGGCAATAGAAATATATAATATGTGAAAATTTCATCTGTCTATCTATTACGGTTTACGAGATACAGCCCGCTGACAGACGGACGGACGGACGGACGGACGGACGGACGGACGGACGGACGGACGGACGGACGGACAGCGTAGGCTTAGTATTAGGGTCCCGTTGGTACCCTTTGGGTACGGAACCCTAAAAACTATTCTATTCTATATTTTCTTCAAGATAACAATTTTTCTGATACGCGACCCGAAAAGGGGCCGAGCGTTTCTGCAAAGGTGTGAATAGATAACCGTGGGGCCTCCGAGTGCCCCCTGATCGAGTCCCCAGGGGCCTCGCCGGCTGAATTGCATGGGAATTATTCATATGTACCGGACCGAGTACAATGGCAATGGGTTCCGATACAAGGAGACTTTCTTGATTTACTTATAGCTATTTTTTTAACATGATAACGTCTTATAAATCGATGAACACCGGCTGCACGCACGAAAACGTTTCACGTTAACACTGCTTAAATAGCATAGTATTTACTGTATTGTAATTTTGTTTTGAAAAGAGCAACCGCCGAGTTTCTTGCTGGTTCTTCTCGGCAGGAAGGGCATTCCGAACCAGTGCAGTTGTAGAGCCAGACGATTCAAATAACTTGTAAAAAGTTTATTTGAATAAAAAATATTTCTATTCTATTCTATTGTTCCGCCTGAGCCTGAGCGTGCGAGCGAGAGCGCGGAACAAGCGATAGAGAGGTACGATCGGCCCAAGCGTTGGTTTGTGACTACTGACTAGAGAGCGCCTGCGCGTCCTGCGTCATCGCGTGCGCGCTGTGGTTAGTCGATATGTCGCGAGCTAGTTCTAGCAGTGAAGAAAAGTATGAAATTTTTCTTCAATGTTTCTTTATGACGTTATCACGTAAAACTATCGTCCGTAAACCGACTTTACAGACAACAAATTTTTGTTTTTTCTGGTTCGCAGTGTAGCGTATAGACAGTAGACACAATGTGTGCAGAAGAAAACAACAGAAACTCATAAATACAGGCACTACTGTGTAGTAGGGGTAGGCGTTTATAGACCGCGGATAGAGGCACGTGAGGGAAGTGTAGCGAGTAGTCTATGTTAAGCTATTGCATAGCTTTTATCGCGGGCTTTGAACTAGGACAAACAGTTTGAGCGCGCCGACCGAATCAAGAAATTCCGTAACGAAAATAAACCTAACACCGTCGTTCAGTAAACGTTCAACATTTTAGAGGTTCACAAGTAGCTCTGTTTGGCGCAGTGGGCGAGCGGCCGCTTTGGCGCCGTATGGTGTATGATGTCGCAGGTTCGAATCTCACTCGCGAAGTAGTGACAGTGCCCTTTTCTTGTTTGTTATTTTTTTTTTTTGCATAATTTTTATTATGCAAAAAAAAATATTGCATAAATATTATAATTGCATAAGTTGATAAAAAATGCTATGCAATAGCTTTACCGCGGCAGTCCCGGAGTGCCACTTAATTTTTTTATCTATATAATGTATGAGCATTCTACAGGCAGATTATAGTCTTAGGATTTTGTTTTCCTTGAGTACATGATACTCATGAATTCCGCAAAGTAATACCTAATTCTATCCGATATTTAGAACGGCTAGATTTTAGTAAAAAATAAATACACACATTTGAAAGTAGAAGTCCTGAAATTATCTTGAATTTTAAGAAAATGTCCATGAAAAGTTCAAAGTTTGGGCACCCTATCAACATACCGTGACATACAGACGTAGACGGTGCGTTGCATAATTTACGAAGGGCATTTAATTTCGCAAAGGGCGCAAGGTAGGCGAGGGGGAAAGCTTTTTGTGTACTTTTCTAGCTTATTTATATACGAATATTTCAATAAACTTTGGAAGACGTAAAATTGGTTGTACCTACTTATGTTTCATTTTATTCATGCTAGATTTTTCTTCGACTCAGTTCACGTAAAAAAAATTGATGAATAGATTGATGTGTTGTAGTATGTGGACAGTTAAAGTCCTACTATAATATTATGATGGATAGATGAATGTATGGATGGATGGATGGATGTCTGTTACTCCTTCACGCCACACATTTTATCCCGGAAAACTAAAGAGTTCCCGCGGGATTAATCCACGCGGATGAAGTCCCAGGCATTATTTGGTAGATTGATATGACTATTAAAAACACTCTGTAAAAGTTTATATAAATCAAAAGCTTTTCTATTAAATATGATTTTGTGTAAGTAGGTAAAGGTTCATCATCATCATCATTAGCAACCCATCAACGGCTCACTACTGAGCGCAGGTCTCCTCTCAGAGAAGGGTTATAGGCCATAGTCCACCACGCTGGCACAATGCGAATTGGTGGACTTCACACACCTTCAAGAACATTATGAAGAACTCTCAGGTGTGCAGGTTTCCTCACGATGAGAAGTGATATTTAATTGCTTAAACGCACTTGACTCCGAAAAGTCAGAGGTGCGTACCCGGGATCGAACCTGCGACCCCCCGAATAGGAGACCACAGTCCTAACCACTAGGCTATCACTGCTAGGTTAAGGTTACAGAAAGAATATTGAAACCCAACGCTGATACTCCCTATTGCAATATTATAGGTAAGTACCTTTCAAGCACGAATAGCTTAATTAAATCAAGTTTCCTGAAAGTTCCAATTTCACCCGACGTTAGAAGGGTAATTATAATTCAACTAATTAGTCTCAAGTAGCGGTAATGGAGCCGCCATCTTGGATCCTGTGGCACACCACAAAATGGCGGACTAATGTGACACTTCATATTAATTATCTACCTACACAATTATTTTGATAGAATGGAGAAGTGATTTATTTATGTAAACTTTTACAAAGTTTCGAAAAGTTTAAGGAAACCTACGAAGATTTACGTATACAGATACACAGAGACTGTAGATTTTACGAAGCTTTAAAAAAATCGCACCAACACTACCACTCTACCACATCGTTAACCCCTAGGGATACAATTTCAAGATAAAATCCCTGAGTAAAAATCCTAGGACCCTAGGATATTCAAGGAATAATTCTAAAAAAATTCTTAAGTCCACCGTTTCATGTGCTGAATATGACTATTATGTTATTCCTCTTTCCCTTCCAAGTAAGTGATAGTCGATGGCGGTTCCTGTGGAGTTTTTAAAAATCTAAAAAAAATTGGTTGTCTGTAAAGTCGGTTTACGGAAGATATTTTTGCGTGATAACGTCATAAAGAAACATTGACGATGACTGGCGGGCGGCACAAGCCAACGCTTGGGCCGATCGTGCCTCTCTATCGCTTGTTCCTCGCTCTCGCTTGCACGCTCAGGCTCAGGCGGAACGTGACACTTTTTCGTGCGTGCAGCCGGTGTTCATCGATTTATAAGACGTTATCACGTCAAAAGCTAATATTAGGTACTCAAATTACAGGAGACTTAAGGGTGCATTTGATGATATCTGTATTCTCTAAACTAAATCTTAATATTTCCACACGAGTACGCCCCTTCAAAGTTACCTAACAATAGACAGTCACCTAATTTATAATCTCAACCTCAGATTAACTGAAACGTCGCGCACGTCCGCACCGGAAGGCAGTCAGACGTCGACTGCGCGGGACCGGAAGTGGCGCCATCTTGGTTCCGGAAACCGCCCTCGCTTAATGAGCTCCTATTTCTTTTGAGTGTAGAAATGTTTTGTTTTGGGGATGTCCCTTCGCTTTTGCTTTTCGTTTTTGGGTAGCTATTTTTGTAAATCAACATTTTCATGGTATTTATGAGCTCTACATATCCCATCACATTGCCAAGGCTCGTGATTCCTTTCCATTAGTAGGGGTTTATTGTAATACTTAATAATGTAATTTAAATAGTAATTTATTCTATACTAGCTGAGGCCCGCGACTTCGTCCGCGTGGATTTAGTATCTTAAATCCCTCGGGAACTCTTTGATTTTCCGGGATAAAAAGTAGCCTATGTCACTCTCCAGGTCCTCAACTATACCCATGCAAAAAATCACGTCGATCCGTAGCCCTGTTGCGGCGTGATTGAAGGACAAACCAACAAACCACCAAACAAACACACTTTCGCATTTATAATATAAGTAAGGATTAAAAGAATAATTCATCATAAGATTAATTTTGATAGCATTGAAGGATAAAGGATTTCACTTTCAAAACTACAGACTGCATTTCTCTACGACAACTAGATCTTTCTTTCTTTCTTCCTTCTGGACTGGTTTCCACACGTAAACCGACCACAACTAGATATTGTCAGTAATGCTAATATTATGTAACTTAGTAGTATATTGTAATAACTAGGTACATGTATTGTAACTAACATTTTGTTTCGAAAAGAGCATTAATTGCTTTCTTGTCAGCTCTTCTCAGCAGAGTCTGCTTTCCTCACTGATGGTGGATTTTCGTCTGAATAAGAGCCACAGGTTCCTCTTTTTTTATCAACCGATAGACGTTAACTACTGGACAAAGAGGTCTCTTGCATGGACTTCCACAGGCCTCGGTCTTTGACCTTTCGCCGCCTGAATCCATCGGTTCCCTGCGACGCGTTTGATGTCGTCGGTCCACCTAGTCACAGGTTGGCCTACTTTTTTTATCTTATTTATTTTAATGGAGCTTTTATAGGTGACCTACATGGCTGCCCCATCGGTACACACAAATTACAAATAATCAATGAAATCAATTATAATTAAATCTAAAACTAAAACTATATTACCAATTTGAGAGAATCACTAACAAATTTGTATACTTTAATAGCCGAAATGCAGGTCGGCCTACTTGAAATTTAAAAAAAATTGGCAGTCATAGGGACTGCCAATAGAAGTGAAAACTAAAATAAAAAGCGCACAGTCACGATTTCTTGAGTGAAATTCGAACCTGCGACATAGGAAGGTGGCTGCTAGTCCGCTGCGCTGTACAAGGTTGCTTGGGAATTTCTAAAATGTTGAATGCCTACTGAAATCTCCAGGTGACGATTGTGAAGGTGACGATGACGCGAAATCCATGTTTTAAGCTCACCCAAAAAAGTGCTCAACGCGCCTAAAGAAGTTTTCACTTCGAAATTTTGAATTTGAATACTTCTTTATAATTACGAGTATCCTTGTAAGACCTAGGCAACAAAGTTGCAAAGCTAGTTTCAGCCACAAGAAAGGTGATCCGTAGAAACATATCCCCTTTCACTGTAAACACTTGACTGTAAATTATTTGGTATTGTTAACCGTATGAGTTATTAATTACTTTGAAGGAATAGTTATGAAAGCTACAGTTACTTGTTTAATTTTAACAGTTAGCTATTATGGGTCGCTTGGGTTTATAGCTGCTATAGTTAACAGCTTTCATTAAAATTGTACCTAAGCAGAATCCCCAATAATATTTTAATGTGAAAGTGTTTTTAGGTGTTTTGTTGGTTTGTCCTTCAATCACACTGCAACAGAGCTACGGATCGACGTGATTTTTTGCATGGGTATAGTTGAGGACCTGGAGAGTGGCATAGGCTTCTTTTTATCCCGGAAAATCAGAGTTCCCGAGGGATTTTAAAAACTAAATCCTTGCGGAGGGAGTCGTGGGAATCAGCTAGTATTTATATATTTTGACGACCTCCCTGGCCCAATGGTGAGCGCTGTGATCTTATAACTTGGAGGTCTCGGGTTCGATTCCCGGTGGGGACAATTTGGGAATTTATAAATTCTGAATTGTCTCTGGTCTGGTCTGGTGGGAGGCTTTGGCCGTGGCTAGTTAACACCCTACCAAGCGATTAAGCGTTCCGGCACGATGGCGTGTTGAAACAGTTTATTAGGGGTATGGGTTGAATGTGCACTGCTATACCCCTTCCAAGTTAGCCCGCTACCATCTTGGACTGCATCGTCACTTACCATCAGGTGAGATCGTAGGAAAGGATTTTTATTATATCGAGAAAAAAATATATTCAAATTTTAGTAAGCTCTATAGTGCATCATCATCATCATCAGCAACCATCAACGGCTCAATAGGTCTCCTCTCAGAGAAGGGCTATAGGCCAGGGCTATAGCAGCGATAGCCTAGTTGTTCGGACTGCGGTATCCCAGTCCGAACAGCTAAGCAGTAATCGAATAAGTAATAGAAAAAAAAAAACTTGGGAATGGTGAAACAGGCTCTTAGTAAGCATAATTTAATATAGAAAATTCTTTTTAATTAAAAACCGACTTAAAACCCCCGCGCCACTACAAAGTATTTAATTTATTGTTGTTTTTTATTAAACCGCTCGACCGATTTCAATAAAATTTAAATGGGACCACCTGGGGAGTATACCCTTTCAAACAAAAGAATAATTTTCCAAATCAGTTCAGGCGTCTTCGAGTAATCGGTGAACATACGTAAAAAAAAGTAAAAAAAAAAACAGATTCCGACGAATTGAGAATCTCATCCTTTTTTTTAGTCGGTTAAAAAATTAAAGAATCAAACTTCGCCAGGGCTTTCGAAAGAAACTATGAATAATGTAATTTATCAAAGTGGCCAATTAAAGGTCTTTCAAATCAATAAAAACGCCACTGTCACGGAAATGTCGGTCCATTGTTTTGGCGCGAACGAACGCCGCCATTTTCCGGCGCGGCCATCTTGGGGATTAGGAAATGTCAATTTGTAAGGATAAAGGCGCGCTCACAACCACACGTTCCTTAGGTTGACGTCTTATAATTTGACGAATCTTTTTAGTTTCTTTTTAAGCTATTGCATAGCTTTTATCGCGGGCTTAGAGCGCGGCGACCAAATCAAGAAATTCCGTAACGAAAATAAACCTAAGACCCCGTCGTTTCGGTTCGGCAGACTTCGGCACGGTGTTTGTGTGCGTGCGACTAGAAAATGCTATGCAATAGCTTTACCACGGCAGTCCCCAAGTGCCACAAGTATCTTTTTGAAGTGAAAACTTCTTTAGGTGCGATGAGTGATTTTAGGTTTAGCTTTAAAGAATTCATTCTCAAAGAAGAACATTCCTCACTTATAGAAAACTTAAACTACAACACTAATACAACATACATGTATAAAAACAAAAATGGTGACTCATAATAACACTACAGACTAACTTTTGACTTGATAACGTCTTATAAATCGATAACACCGGCTGCACGCACGAAAAAGTGTCACGTTCCGTCTAGCCTGAGCATGCAAGCGAGAGCGCGGAACAAGCGATAGAGAGGCACGATCGGCCCAAGTGTTGTCAAAGCGCCCGCCGCCGGGCCCGCCAGTCATCGCGTACGCGCTGTGGTTAGCGGTCATCAATGTTTCTTTATGACGTTATCACGTTAAACTATCGTCCGTAAACAGACTTTACAGACAATCAATTTTTTTTTAGTGAATACTTCTTGAAGCGCCATTGAGTAGATTTTTGACAGGGGAAAATCTTGGGTTCACGTCACAAACATGCTTAATGTTAACAGTGGATCTGTAGCTGTAAGCATGACGTGTTTTCACTTCTGTCGGCAATCCCCATGACTTCACGTTTTTTTTCTTCGATGACATGATAGCCCTTGACTGCGATCTCACCTGATGGTAAGTGACGATGCATTCTGAGATGATAATGGGCTAATTTACAGAGGTAAAGTTAAATTAAACCCACTTATCGGTTTCTACGCGCCATCGGGCTGGAACGCTAAGTCGTTTGGCGGCACGTCGCCGCGTCGTTGACGGTAGGGTGGTCATTAGCCACGACCAGAACCTCCCACCAGAGTCCAGACCCCAAAAAATATTTTGGAAGATAGTACGATCTTTCTGTTTTATGGTTTAGAACATGGAATACTATTTAAATATGGGCAGCAAAATAACTCGTACACAAATAAAACCCGTTCAATTCTCTTCTTCGTCAACCGATAGACGTTCTCTGCTGTTTGTCCGTTGCACGATTTACAATTTTAGACTTAATATTTGCAGTTGCACCCAAAATATAAATAAAATACGGAATCCAGTAATCCTACTGGATTCCATATTTTACGACTGTGATATTTTCCTACTTACTAATACTATAATGTGAAAGTTTGTGAGGATGGATGGATGTAATTTATATTATAAGTTTGTCAGAGGGTAGGTACAGTGTACGCTTGCCCTTACACTTACCCCCAGCTGTTTGTTTTTATGTCACTCGAGACATAAGAAACCTCTCTGTGCAACGACCTGAAGGGCGAATTATTAGAATTTTTTCGCCATTTTATGCTCATGAAAATCACGATTTGGTGGCTTTATTTTGGTATATTCTTCTAGGGCTGCTATATTATGATTACTATTGCTATATTACTATGATTTTTAAGGTTCCGTACCTAAAGGGTGCTAATGGGACTCTATTAATAAGAGGGCATATTGACAGCGAGTAGTATCTCATTATCCTTCTATAAATAATGAAAGAAAAATAATAAAATTAAAAATTAAAGACCCTCCCTCTTTCATTTATAATTAAAGAGGGTATCTATATCTATATCTATACTTATAATAAAACTGTAACGGGACGATTTCGTGTCTGTGTGTTTGTCCTTCTTTCACGTAAAAACTACCGCACAGATTTCTACAAAATTTTATACCGTGGTAGCTTATTACTCGGGTCAACATCTAGGCTACTTTTTATCCCGGAAAATCAAGGAGTTCCCGAGGGACTTCAAAAACTAAATCCACGCGGACAAAGTCGCGGGCATCAGCTAGTCCATTCAATAAACTTTTGTTTTTAGGTACTGGATCTTTAATAAGGATCGTATCTAAACGTGCGAATTTAAAGTCAAATTAAAGGTGACAAAAATCGAATTAATGACTATGCACTGAATTAATAAATGAGCGAAAGTCCTGTGAGCGACTACAAATATTAAAAACATTGAATTATAATGTGCTAAATGATTAAAAACGATAGACTTGAAAATACTTTGAGTAACTAGCTATTCAAAACGATCAGTATAATAATTCTTAAGCGAAGTCTCAGCTCTCACGAGGTTCTCGATTCGAGATTAGGGAATAGTGATTCCCTATTATTATTGATGTTATTATTATTTTTTTAACTTAAGTTAGGTATATTAATCCAATCCTAAGTGCCTAAAGCCAACTGAATATTTATGTACAACCCCAACCTAACCTAAGATTTTGGTAAATATACCGATCGGGCAATGGCTACAGAAAAAGCAGAGTTAGTTTATTAGAAGCTTTATTTTTATTTATTTTCCCGTTGCTTAGTCAAAAAATAGAAGTAAGATTCCTAAACCCCCATAATTAAAAAATATACCCCCATTTAATTGTTAGCGGAATAACGGGTTTTTTCAAATGTAAAACTTTCCCATCGAATGTGTGAAATCCTACCTGGATTAGGAGTAACTGAGGGTACCTACTCCTCTCAAGTCTCGCGGCGTGCAGGACAGTAGGGCAAGTGTCTGCTCGTTAGCGAAGAAGGACAGACGTGTCCTTTCCACATGTAGGTACCTACCGGCTTTATGCTTCTTTGCTCGTATGGGTACATGAATATGCGTAAGGTCTGGGTACATGAATATCTGTGTTTCCTAACACGTACAATTTGGGTCATCATCATTAGCAACCCATCAACGGCTCACTACTGAGCGCAGGTCTCCTCTCAGAGAAGGGTTATAGGCCATAGTCCACCACGCTGGCCCAATGTGAATTGGCGGACTTCACACACCTTCGAGAACATTATGAAGAACTCTCAGATGTGCAGGTTTCCTCACGATGTTTTCCTTCACCGTTGAAGCAAGTGATATTTAATTGCTTAAACGCACTTGACTCCGAAAAGTTATAATAAAGCGTGGATATAACTCGCTCCGGTAATTCATTGACAGTAACTAATACCAGTAAACTGTACCTTTACCTAGGTCAAACATTTACATATTTTACAAAGAGTAACTGTCGAGTTTTTTACTATTTCTTCTCGGTTGGAACGGAATTCCAGACCAGTGATAGATTCGCTTGAAGACGATTCAAAAGCACTTTGTAAAAGTTTATTCATAGATTGCTAAAATCACAACCTTTCCTTTGCTGCAGTTATAGTCGCGTAAAAAATGTAGTGTTCAAGTACATTTGTAGTAGAAGTATTTTAATCGGTGAGAAAATATGGAAAAATTGCGAGGAAGATAGTAAAAACAACAATTTCATTTTCCCTTATTCAAAATGTAAATAATTTTAAATTTCCACAAATACACGAGTATTTAGTGTAAAAGGCGCAAAAAAAAAAGTATTCAAGTGCCAAGTCCACATGTCGTTTCCCGCCAAGCCGCCATTAGAGGCACTTGAGCAAGATGGCGGCCCACAATGGCGCTAATGCAGCTTTCAGCTTCGCGCCAAAACGAATGCTTTGACCTTTTTGTGAGCCACTTTATTGCAAGCGACGCTGCGAGATTCGGTCGCTACAGGCATAGTACAAACAGAACAGAAGAATCGGCGAGTTAATTACCTACTCTTGCGTTGACGCCTAGGGTTGTCACTTTTATTTTTGACTAGCTGATGCCCGCGATTATTAATAGGTAGGTTACTACTTTTATTGAAAAATTAAACAAACAAAAAAGAGCGAGCGTGCGACGTAATACACAATTGCGCGCGATTAGCACAGCGGCGCGATATATACAAAAGCACTCTGTGGCGCGCCGCGCGGCCCGTACTGCCGGCCGATTGAGCCGGTTGAGATTTTGCGAATGTGTGCATGAAACTTCCGTGCGTACACGGCGCCCGCTGCTCACGCATACATTCAAACCGGCAGCGGCCACTTTGTATGAAGTTAGCCTACTATTCTGTTTGTACTATGCTACAGGCGCATCGAAGTTATGCTGTTTAGATTAATAGCTTCTGGACTAACTGACTGATAAACTACAGACTAAACTGGTGGACATAGAGATTTTCTAGAAAATATTCCTAAAAAATGTACCAAGGAGTGTTATTCTTTTGAAAATCCTTTTCGAAATGTATTTTCTTAACCATCATCTGGGCATATTGCTCTAAGGCACTCAAGACAGAGTTAAAATGAGACAGATTTATGTCAGTACCATGGAACTAGGATTAGACGTAGTCGTGATTCCTAGTTCCATGTTTGTGCCATTTGAGACAAGACAATAATTGTGTATTTGACTGTTATTAAAATGTTGATATTCATCATTTATAATCGAAAATGTAACCTTTAAGAATAACATTTGTAAAAACAGAAAATAAATCGGCCAAAAAACAAATAAGTTATAACTTAAAAGCTGTTTTACCATGGTTTTACTACGTCTGTATCGGTCTCTTTCTAAAACGATGGAGCTTTCGAGTTTTGAGTTCACACCTCTATAGCCCTCTCTTTGTTTAATTAAAGCTCTATATTTCCGAGACTAGTTGAGATATTTTGAAAATTGTTTGTCTGTAAATTTGGTTTACGGACGATATTTTTACGTGGTAACGTCAAAAAGAAACATTGACGTTGACTTGCGGGCGCCGGCGGCGGGCACTCTCTAAGCCATGGAAGTGGAGTTACGACTACTAAGGGCCAGTTTTTTGATCCGTAGTAATAGTAGAGTTGACCATTTGTCAAATTGACTATAGTTAAGACACTAACTAATGGTTAAACCAAAGTTTCGTTTTTTGATCGTCATTTTAACTATAGTAAGTATTAACCAATGGTTAAAGTATTGCCATTGCTATTAACATTGACTTACCTAGGGTAAAGTCATTTTTCGTAGGGAGTTGTTATTTTCTTATGGGAATATTTGTAGATCCGATTGCATTTTGGCCATTTGTCGTGGCATTTATGTCAAATTCGTGTGAATTTTGTTTTGTGTGAATCAATTGTGCAGTTAAATACATAGTATTTGATTCTAAGCGAAACTACCATGTTTGAGAGTAGTTTTTAACTTTTTATCATAATTTAATTCGATTTATAAAGATCGTAAACATTTTATTTCTAGATTCCTCCTCATAAACTTTCACATTAATTTATTACATTAGTAGGAAAGGAAGATACTCAATTATTTTGTGTATAGGCAAAACCTATCTACTTATGGATTACACAATAATCACAAGCAAAAAAAAACTGATTATGCATGTAACCAACAAAAAGATGCAGCCTGGCGATCTCTGGCCGATAATTTCAATTCCGACACAGTTAGATATCGAACTATAAAACAACTACCATTTAACAACATGAATAAACTCAGTAGCAAGGAAGTTTGATAAATCATCCCAATGCTCCAGCGGCGAGTTACGTGGTTATTAACCTTAGGGCTTAGGTCTTAGGTCTTAGATCTTCTCATCAGGACTACGTAGTATAACTAACCGACCGTAACTAGTTCATCATAAGATGAACTCTCCGACATGTTAAAGTATCGGGTTATTTTTAAATTCATCATTAAATGAGCCAAAACACTGAATTATCCCAATTTCAACAAATTGAGAAAAGACAAAAACTAATAATATTATCTTGCGTCGAGGACAGATGGTCAATGGACCCAAATAAAACAAAAGAACAGATGTTCTTCCAAAAGTTAACTATTCGTTACTTGCTAAACCCTCGAGACTGCTGTGGTTAAATATTTTAACTATTTGTTACTTTTTCAACCATTAGTTAAGCTAACTATGAGTCAAAAAACGTATTTTATAGAAATTTAACAATTTGTTGCAATTTTTAACTAATGGTCGCCTTAACTACGGATCAAAAAACTGGCCCTTAGCCAACGCTTGGGCCGATCGTACTTCTCTATCGCTTGTTCCGCGCTCTTGCCTGTACGCTCAGGCTCAGGCAGAACGTGACAGTTTTTCGTGCGTGCAGCCGGTGTTCATCGATTTATAAGACGTTATCACGGCAAAAAGAAAAATGGCATTGTGTTATTATATTTAAAAACGTTATTTTAAGTAAATTAAAAAAATATCAGTCAAATACCCAATTGAATATCATTTGCTTTAACGGTGAAAAAAAAAAAAAAAAACCTTCTTTACTTTAACATCATAACCTGAGTGTTAAAGCTCAAAGTTTCAGAGTTAAAATACGTACAATAATTCACCAAATAGCTCTTCTAAAGGTCCGTTCACACTCGGAAACAATTTGCGGTGTCGCTCCATCACGGATGTCCGATGCCCGCCGCATGGCGCCCGCCATCAAATATTAATCAATGTAACAATGCTTTGATACTTCCCTCGAGCTCTACATCGAGATTCCTACACTTGGATCCATGGGAATTGGGAGTCGATAGAAATGGATGTGACAATTTAACAGAGAAACAAGTGTAAATAAAAAAAAAAATTAAATGCAAGTTTTTAGTAGCTACATCATTAGACTCTGGATATCATCTAGGATCAGAGTACTTGTTATGACGAATCCAACTAGCCCAAACTCGATGGGGTTACGTCGTTTTATTACAGAATTCCGATAGCCATCTTCCGTCTCCATCATCAGATCAGCTCCATGTCACAACAATATTGCATTGTCATCCGATTTACACATACATGCAAAATTTCAGCTCGATCAGAAACCGGGAAGTGGGTCTAATTCATCTTGCAAGATTTGACCCAAACAAACATTGCAAGTTAAATAAAAGCTTGTAAAAAGTTTAAAAACTTTAACCCGTTTACGGAAAATTGAATGTAATATCGTTCGTATAGAATGTTGCCTATAACACGCGGGCAATTATAAAGAATCCATTAATCGATCGATTAATTAATAACGAGACGCTACGGTAGGGGCATAAAACAAACATACAATATAGGTAAGTACATACATAGACTGCTAATTAAAATCATAACACTCTTTTAACTTAGCTGTTGTCTGGTAAAAACAGAAATCTAAGGCCGAAATTAGACGGTGCCCCGTTCATCGTTCATTTTTGCGAACATGTTTTGCGAAATACACCCTAAGGCCCTTTGCCCTAAGGGCAGCCTGGGCCAGGTCTTTGTACAGATTTCAAAATGTTCGAGTTCATGAGGTAGTTATAATTTTTTCTTTATTTCTCATTAAAAGTTTCTTTTTTACGAGGTATTATGCGAAATTATTTTGCAAAATATAAGCGCGACAACATGGCGTTCTTTTTGACAATTACACGTACTTGAACGAGTCATGATGACATTTGACATAAAAAATAACCACAATTGACAGCAATTGACATTTGACATAGCAGCAATTGACGTTTGACAATTGAAATGACATTAAGATGACGTAACGTCATTACAAACATGGACTACAAAAGCAGATGGATGCACTCCGGGAGTTGCCATTCTACAGATGTAACCAATTATCAATTTTATATTTGTACCTGTTATTCACTGTAACACTACAAAAAAGCATATTTTATTTCAATTTCTATGATTTAACACTATTTTTTGGTATAGCGTACAAGTACCTGGCCCAAGATGAAACAACCCTTTTAGACGGTTCATTTTCGATGACTCGATGAAGCCTCGAAAATGAAAGCAAAAATCTCGAAACCTAAATTCACCCTTAGGGCGAATTAAGACGGTTCATTTTCGCAACGATGAACAAAGCACCGTCTAATATAGGCCTAAGAACACCCGATCCATACGCAAAAGCTTTTATGTTCCACACTGCGAGTACGCGCGGGCGATGCGTGCGGCGCGCGGCGCCCAATTCGAGAATCCGATCAATTATTCAGTCGAAACAGATAGCTAGCAATTTCGGAGAGCCGCTTGCTGCGGACGGGAATAATGTGGATGTACCTTTATTCAATACTAGCTCTTGCCCGCGACTTCATCCGCGACCTACTGTAGATTGTCTAAAAACTAGCAAAAAGCTGAGCTTTGTGAGGGCTCGTGTAGTTTTTATAACGCGTAATAAGTTCTGTTGCAGCGATGTTAACTCTTTGGTTTTCTAAGAGATGGCGTTAGTAGTACAATAACATTCTATCCAATGAATACAAATTTGTTAAATTTAATTTTTTTTAATGGTTATAAAATTATATTTTTTCGACAGATAACACATCTGGATATGAAGTTAAATTACTATGTTAAAGCACAAATCTATAGCCGTGATAGTTTTTCAGTAAAGTGTACAACAAAAATGCTCAGGTTGTGGAATAGTGTTAGGGGCCCTAGTAGTGTTAACGAAGCGAGCCCTAATTATTGTGTTTGCTATGGCTGCGACGATGCATTTTTACTAATAGCGAGAAGTACCACCCAATCAGAGGTGATTACGATCGTAGATCGTAGACTTGTAAAGCTTTTTTGAGGAGGACTCAATTCTCCAAAATTCATATTTCTAGATGCACAAGGTTTGTCTGTCAGTCACGTTATAATTTTATATGTTTTAATTTATTAGTTAAGTTTTATAATTATGTTTTAATTTATAGTTTTGTAATTGTGTGATGCGGGTTGTTACGTTCCCTCAAATATGGTTGAGCGAAGCAATGGCTGGGGTCATGCGTCATGCTCGTGAACGGGTGCCACCGGCGGGAATGGGGCTACTTTATGTCTGCCCATCTTAAGATA
Source organism: Oeneis ivallda (assembly GCA_029955525.1). Classification (NCBI taxonomy): domain Eukaryota; kingdom Metazoa; phylum Arthropoda; class Insecta; order Lepidoptera; family Nymphalidae; genus Oeneis; species Oeneis ivallda. The sequence goes on from JARPMR010000021.1 coordinate 21,917,650, forward strand.
GAAGTTAGTCTGTATGCATTTTTGGAACTTTCCCCATTGTGGAAACACTGCATATATAGCATAGTATTTACTGTATTGTAAATCTGTTTTGAAAAGAGCAACCGCCGAGTTTCTTGCTGGTTCTTCTCGGCAGGAAAGACATTCCGAACCAGTGGTAGATTCATTGACTATTTAAAAGCACTTGAAAAGTTTATTTGAATAAAAAATATTTCTATTCTATTCTATTCTATTCTATAGGTATATTTATATCATTATTGACGATATGACTCCGAAAAAAAGTTAAGTCATTAAAATATTTAGTAATTAACCTAAATTTCTTAAAAAGCTTTCCGTAATTAACGTCAATTCTTTAAAGTACTTATTCTGACAGATGCGTAGGTACCTACTTACTGATAAATAATAATAATAACTATTATGTACTTAAACTAGCTAACTATTTGCAACGACTTAATCTGAGTTGATTAAGGTTTTTTAAATGTTAGGTGGGAATTCTTTGTTTACCGAATAAATTGCGTGTTTATTAAGCTTTTCTAGCCTAATATCAAAAACGGCTGAGCCGTCAAAAGCTGCCGCGAAAAAGGAACATAGGTAGGTAGTGACCGACTGTCACATTTTGGACGTTCGACGACGGAGTTTACTAAGCAAAAACGTGACAAAAGCTACATTCGTACAGACTAGCTTTTGCCACGTATTTGTTAATAAAATATTAACTAAAGGCTGCATTCATTCACAACATTATATAGAGTTTACTTCAACATTAATTATACAGGAATATCCTCTGTATGCTAACCGGCGTATTAACGGAGCGTTAAATTTTAATCAGCAATTTAGATCGCGTGTTTAGTACCTTGTCGATCTACTCGTATACCGGAACTGGCGAAATAATCCATAAGTGACCGTAGACAATTTATAGCGATGGGTTACTGACCAAAGATAAATGACACTGGACTCGTGTGTGCTATACCTTAAACCGTTTAACAGTGCCAAATACCAATTCGACCAACGCTGAGTAATGTTTAATAGACGAATAAATTGGACGTTCGGACAGTTAGACTGTATCGTCACTTACCAATAGGTGAGATCGCAGTCAAGGACTAGCTTCTCATCGAAAAAAAAACAAAAAAAAAGTTTTTGTATTGAAAATCGGCCATAACATTTTTTTTATTCGATGACAAGCTACGTAGTCCTTGACTGCGATCTCACCTGAAGGTATGTGACGATGCAGTCTAAGATGGTAGCGGGCTAACTTGGAAGGGGTATGGCAGTGAACATTCAACCCATACCCCTAATTGGTTTGTACACGCCATCGTGCCGGAACGCTAAATCGTTTGGCGGCAAGTCTTTGACGGTAGGGTGGTAACTAGCCACGGCCAAAGCCTCCCACCAGACCAGACTAGAGACAATTCAGAAATTTTAAATTCCCAAATTAAACCCGCCGGGAATCTAACCCGGGACCTCCCAGTTATAAGACAACAGCGCTCACCACTGAGCCAGGGAGGTCGTCAAACTTATTCCTTGGTTAAATTGGCACTAATGGTTTTGAGAAATTGAATCTATACGTTGAGGAGCTCTATACGTTCGACAGTTTGTTTGTTAGTCTGTCTGTCTGTCTGTCTGTCATTATAGCGTTCAAACTAATGCCGTTATGCCCCAAATGTACAAGTAGGTATATAAGTTTTATAAATAAAATAATAAATATAAATTATACACCTAAATACTAAAGCTAAAAGTAACAGTTTTATTTCACATTTGTGAATTTGAAGTTATTATGTTCATTATTCAGAAATTTTAATGCTCTAGACATTGAGAGATATACGGAACAGTGCAAATTCATCCAAGTAAACTCGGAGAGTCTCTGAGTTTAATTTGCCTCTGACAGAGACCTCACTTCACTCGGTTAAATATTACTTTGAACCATAGTTTTACATGTAACATGCGAATTCGAAATAATCATGTTCATTAATTCAGGAGTTCTAAGGCCGAGATTTATAGATCGTACTCTAGCTCTGCTCAAGACTCAAGATAGAGTTAAAATGAGACACAATTATGTTCCTACATAAATCTGTCTCTTTTTAACTCAGTCTTGAGTCTGAGCTGAGTGAGAGCGTCATCTATAGATCCTACCCTAAGGCTCAGTCACTCACCGGAGTGGAGTCAGCGCGCTCACTTCGCTCGTGTCACTCACCGGAGTGGAGTCAGTGCGCTCACTTCGCTCGTGTCACTCCCCGGAGTGGAGTCAGCGCGCTCACTTCGCTCGTGTCACTCACCGGATTGGAGTCAGCGCGCTCACTTCGCTCGTGTCACTCACCGGAGTGGAGTCAGCGCGCTCACTTCGCTCGTGTCACTCACCGGAGTGGAGTCAGCGCGCTCACTTCGCTCGTGTCACTCACCGGAGTGGAGTCAGCGCGCTCACTTCGCTCGTGTCACTCACCGGAGTGGAGTCAGCGCGCTCACTTCGCTCGTGTCACTCACCGGAGTGGAGTCAGCGCGCTCACTTCGCTCGTGTCACTCACCGGAGTGGAGTCAGCGCGCTCACTTCGCTCGTGTCACTCCCCGGAGTGGAGTCAGCGCGCTCACTTCGCTCGTGTCACTCACCGGAGTGGAGTCAGCGCGCTCACTTCGCTCGTGTCACTCACCGGAGTGGAGTCAGCGCGCTCACTTCGCTCGTGTCACCCCGCAGGGACCTCAGCCGCAACGAGCTGACGGCGATCAGCCGCCGCACCTTCCGCGGGCTCACGGCGCTGAAGAGCCTCCACCTGGACGGCAACCAGCTCAAGTGCATCGACGAGAAGGCGCTGGAGCATCTGAAGAGCTTGGAAGTGCTGTGAGTACTGATGTTATACTGAACTGCGAGATGTTATCCAGAACTGTTAGTTCAAGAGTTCAACGTTTCTGAAACGAACCACTAATGTGTGAAACGCTTTTCTGGCGTTTCTGTTTCATGATTTCCTGCCACGTATGACTTGGGTACCTTCAAAGTAAGAGTGAATCTTCTAGGCAAGCGCGCTCCAACTTCAAACTCATGAATAGAATAGAAATGTTTTTTATTCAAATAAACTTTTTTATAAGTGCTTTTGAATCGTCGATGAGTCTACCACTGGTACAAAACAAGTTTACAATACAATAGATACTATGCTATGTACGCAGTGTTTCCCGATGAGGGGAAGTTCAAAAGCATACCTAATTATAATTCAACACTGTTAAAACGGGCAGATAGAAAGTAGCCCCATTCCCGCCGGTGGAACCCGTTCACGAGCATGACGCATGACCCAGCCGTTACTTCGCTTAACCATATGTGAGGGGACGTAAAAACCCTCATCACACGACACTACCACAGAAGTGTTTAAAGAGAGCGTAAAAAAGTTTATTTGAATAAAAAACATTTCTATTCTATTCTTATAATTTCTTTATAATTTGCTTGTTTTAAACAATAAAAATCTTTTCTAGCAAATCAATAATTGTTGTTTCCAGGACTCTAAACAACAACAACCTGACGTACCTGTCGCTGGAGGGCGCGTCGGTCGCGCGTCTGCACACGCTGCGACTGACGGACAACCCGATCGTGTGCGACTGTCGTGTCGCGCGTCTGTCCGCGTCCGTGCGCGCTGCCGGCATCCTTGGAGTTGGCGCAAGGTACAGTCCAATTGCAAAGAGCAGTAATAGCCTAGTAGTTAGGACTGTGGTCAGGAGACCACCGTACCTACCGTACCGTACGCACCGTCCCGGAGTACCCGGGATCGAACCTGCGACCCCCCGAATACGACCTCCCTGGCTCAGTGGTGAGCGCTGTTGTCTTATAACTGGGAGGTCCCGGGTTAGATTCCCGGCGGGGTCAATTTGGGAATTTATAATTTCTGAACTGTCCTTGGTCTGGTCTGGTGGGAGGCTTTGGCCGTGGCTAGTTACCACCCTACCGTCAAAGACGTGCCGCCAAGCGATTTAGCGTTCCGGCACGATGGCGTGTAGAAACCAATTAGGGGTATGGGTTGAATGTTCACTGCCATACCCCTTCCAAGTTAGCCCGCTACCATCTTAGACTGCATCGTCACTTACCATCAGGTGAGATCGCAGTCAAGGACTAGCTTGTCATCGAATAATAATAATAATGAATAGGAATTCGAGGAGTCGCAAGGTCGATCCCGGGTACGCACCTCTGACTTTTCGGAGTCAAGTGCGTTTATGCAATTAAACATCACTTGCTTCAACGGTGAAGGAAAACATCGTGAGGAACCCTGCTCACCTGAGAGTTCTTCAAAATGTTCTCGAAGGTTCGTGAAGTCTGCCAATTCGCATTGGGCCAGCGTGGTGGACTATGGCCTATAACCCTTCTCTGAGAGGAGACCTGCGCTCAGTAGTGAGTTGATGGGTTGCTGATGATGATGATGACAGTCCAAAACAAACTTTATACCTTCAATGCACAGAATTTATTATTCGGTACCAGCGGTATGCGGGGAAGCGATGAACCTGCGAAAACCTATTCTCGCGGCTAACATCCATGTCGATATAAAGTTGGGATCGAACTGTATACAAACTGTAGTGTGTGTAATGTTTTTATTTATTTATTTAATGTAGTATTTTTTATGCATAATTTAAAAAAAATATTAGCATTCTGCACTCCTCTATATAATCTATAAGTGTGGGAAATTTCATACTCTTCCGTCCGTGTAATTTTCGTAAAAAGGGGTACAAAGTTTTTGCTTCACGTATTTAACGGGCTACCTATGTTAAGGTAGTTGACACTTTCTGTCAACTTTGTTATTACGAACCTATAAGGGACAACTACAGGTGAAAATGACATTGGGACTTTGAGTATACATATAAAGCATTGGGATGTTAGGATTGTATTTAGGGGCTAGGATGATTTAGGTATGGTTGGTGAAAACGGGCATAATAATAATGTCAATTTCGTCATCATGTATCAAAACGTTCCAGATGCCAGGCGCCGGCCGCCCTGCGAGGAGCCCTGCTGACAGAACTGGAGGCTCACGAGTTGATATGCAACGGTAAAAACCATCCATTTTATATGTATCACTATTATCTATGTATTTTTTTTACAACGGTGAAGGAAAACATCGCGAGAAAACCTGCACGCCTGAGAGTTCTCCATAATGTTACGTTCCTTCAAATTTGGTTGAGCGAAGCAACGGCTGGGTTATGCGTCATGCTCGTGAACGGGTTCCACCGGCGGGAATGGGGTACTTTCTGTCTACCCGTGTTGACATATTGTATTGAATTGTAAGTAGGTATGCTTTTGTGGAACTTCCCCTCATTGTGGAAACACTGCATACATAGTATAGTGTCTATTGTATTGTAAACTTCTTTTGAAAAGAGCAACCGCCGAGTTTCTTGCTGGTTCTTCTCGGCAGGAAGGGCATTCCGAACTAGTGGTAGACTCATCGACGATTCAAAAGAACTTGTAAAAAAGTTTATTTGAATAAAAAATATTTATATTTTATTCTATTCCATAATGTTCTCAAAGGCATGTGAAGTCCGCCTATTCGCATTGTGATGGACTATGGCCTATAACCCTTCCTGAGAAGAAACCTGCGTTCAGTAGTAAGCTGGTGATCAGTTATTAATATATATATAGCTGCTCGTGCTGATTCACTGATTCACTGACTGATTGATCACCTCTCCTGTAAAATTTTGTATGAAAAATTTTTTTTCCACCGATGGTTTCGTATAGAGGACAAAAATTCATTCGGAGGAAAATTATGGAGAGAGCTGATGATTGAGGATTTCGGAGACGGATGAGGAGCACGGCCAGGGTATTGAAGATAGGTGGGGGGTGCTCGAACAAATGTCACTCGAAACCTCATCCAATTCGCAGTGAGCTGAAAAAAAATTCAAAATGGCGGAAAAAAGATGGCGGCCATACAAATTTCGTCGGTGTCTATCTCGGAGAGTATAAAAGATAGAAGAGTGGTTTCCTGGCAAAAGCTGACCAAGACCCTAAGGTCTACTTGACGAACAGAAAAAAAATTCAAGATGGCGGAATTTTTTTTTTCTTCATACAAAAATATATGGCGAATATTGAAGAGACTAGAAGCCGGGAATCATGCACGACTTTGATACAATTCCTTTTCAAGATTTTTTTTTATTGAAGAATTTTCATTATGACAAATGATGACATATGATGATCGAGGGTTTGGAAGGTGGGTGAGGAGCACGGCCATGGTAATGTAGATAGGTGGGGGTGCTCGAACAAAAGTCACTCGAAATCTCATCCAATTGGCAGTGAGCTGAAAAAAATCCAAAATGGCGGATTCAAGATGGCGGCCATACAAACTTCAACGGTGTCTATCTCGGAGAGTATAAAAGATGGAAGAGTGGTTTTGTGATAGAAAATGATCAGGAGCTGAAAGTCTACTAGACGAGTAGAAAAACCGCGGTCCGCTTGCGGGCCGCGCACCCACGCGCCCTACTAGTTAATATATATATAGCTGCTCGTGCTGATTCACTGATTCACTGACTGATTGATCACCTCTCCTGTAAAATTTAGTATGAAAAAATTTTTTTTCACTGATTGTTTCGTACAGAAGACAAAAATTCATTCGGAGGAAAATTATGGAGAGAGCTGATGATTGAGGATTTCGGAGACGGGTGAAGAGCACGGCCAGGGTATCGAAGATAGGTGGGTGGTGCTCGAACAAATATCACTCGAAACCTCATCCAATTCGCAGCGAGCTGAAAAAAAAATTCAAAATGGCGGAAAAAAGATGGCCGCCATACAATATTCTTCGGTGTCTATCTCGGGGAGTATAAAAGATGGAAGAACGGTTTCTTGGCAAAAGATGATCAGGGCCTAAAGGTCTATTTGATGAATAGAAAAAAAATCCAAGATGGCGGTTTTTTTTTCTTCATACAAAATATATGGCTAATATTGAAGAGACTATAAGCCGGGAATCATGCAAGACTTTGATACGGTTCCTTTTCAAGATTTGTTTTTATTGAAGAATTTTCATTATGACAAATGATGATATATGATGATCGAGGGTTTGGAAGGTGGGTGAGGAGCACGGCCATGATAATGAAGATAGGTGGGGGTGCTCGAACAAAAGTCACTCGAAACCTCATCCAATTGACAGTGAGCTGAAAAAAAAACCAAAATGGCCGATTCAAGATAGCGGCCATACCAATTTCATCGGCATCTATCTCGGAGAGTATAAAAGATGGAAGAGTGTTTATTTGATAGAAAATGATCAGGACCTGAAAGTCCACTTGAAGATAGAAAAACCGCGGTCCGCTTGCGGGCCGCGCACCCACGCGCCCTACTAGTTAATATATATATAGCTGCTGGGGCTGATTCACTGACTGATTCACTGATTCACTGATTCACTCACTCATTGATCACCTCTCCTGTAAAATTTTGTATGAAAAATTTTTTTTTCACCGATGGTTTCGTATAGAGGACAAAAATTCATTCGGAGGAAAAATATGGAGAGAGCTGATGATTGAGGATTTCGGAGACGGGTGAGGAGCACGGCCAGGGTATTGAAGATAGGTGGGGTGTGCTCGAACAAAAGTCACTCGGAACTTCATCCAATTCGCAGAGAGTTGAAAAAAAATTCCAAAATGGCGGATTCAAGATGGCGGCCATACAAATTTCGTCGGTGTCTATCTCGGAGAGTATAAAAGATGCAAGAGTGCTTCTTTGGCAAAAGATGATCAGGGCCCGAAGGTCTACTTGATGAATAGAAAAAAAAAATCAAGATGGCGGAATTTTTTTTCTCCATACAAAATATATGGCGAATATTGAATAGACTAGAAGCTGAGAACTATGCAAGACTTTGATACGGTTCCTTTTCAAAATTTGTTTTTATAAAAGACTGATATAGAAAGACTTCTCATTCTGACAAATGATGAGATATGATGATTGAGGGTTTGGAAGGTGGGTGAGGAGCACGGCCAGGGTATTGAAGATAGGTGGGAGGTGCTCAAACAAAAAATACTCGAAACCTCATCCAATTGGCAATGAGCTGAAAAAAAATTCAAAATGGCGGATTCAAGATGGCGGCCATACCAATTTCATCGGCATCTATCTCGGAGAGTATAAAAGATGGAAGATTGGTTATTTGATAGAAAATGATCAGGACCTGAAAGTCCACTTGACGATAGAAAAACCGCGGTCCGCTTGCGGGCCGCGCACCCACGCGCCCTACTAGTTAATATATATATAGCTGCTGGGGCTGATTCACTGACTGATTCACTGATTCACTGATTCACTCACTCATTGATCACCTCTTCTGTAAAATTTTGTATGAAAAATTTTTTTTTCACCGATGGTTTCGTATAGGGGACAAAAATTCATTCGGAGGAAAAATATGGAGAGAGCTGATGATTGAGGATTTCGGAGACGTGTGAGGAGCACGGCCAGGGTATTGAAGATAGGTGGGGTGTGCTCGAACAAAAGTCACTCGGAACTTCATCCAATTCGTAGAGAGTTGAAAAAAAAATCCAAAATGGCGGATTCAAGATGGCGGCCATACAAATTTCGTCGGTGTCTATCTCGGAGAGTATAAAAGATGGAAGAGTGGTTTCTGGGCAAAAGATGATCAGGACCCGAAGGTCTACTTGATGAACAGAAAAAAATTCAAGATGGTGGAATTTTTTTTCTCCATACAAAATATGTGTATGGCGAATATTGAAGAGACTAGAAGTTGGGAACTATGCAAGACTTTGATACGGTTTCATTTCGAAAGTTTTTATTGAAGAATTCTCATTGTGATAAATGATGAACTATGATGATTGAGGATTTCGGAGACGGGTGAGGCGTACGGCCAGGGTATTGAAGATAGGTGGGGGGTGCTCGAACAAATGTCACTCAAAACCTCATCCAATTCGCAGTGAGTTGAAAAAAACTTAAAAATGGCCGATTCAAGATGGCGGCCATACAAATTTCATAGGTGTCTATCTCGGAGAGTATAAAAGATGCAAGAGTGCTTCTTTGGCAAAAGATGATCAGGACCTGAAAGTCTACTTGACGAGTAGAAAAACCGCGGTCCGCTTGCGGGCCGCGCACTCACGCGCCCTACTAGTTATAATATATATATAGCTGCTGGGGCTGATTCACTGACTGATTGATCACCTCTCCTGTAAAATTTTGTATGAAAAATTTTTTTTTCACCAATGGTTTCGTATAGATGACAAAAATTCATTCGGAGGAAAATTATGGAGAGAGCTGATGATTGAGGATTTCGGAGACGGGTGAGGAGCACGGCCAGGTTATTAAAGATAGGTAGGGGGTGCTGGACCAAATGTCATTCGAAACCTCATCCAATTGGCAGTGAGCTGAAAAAAAATCCAAAATGGCGGAAAAAAGATGGCGGCCATACAAACTTCGTCGGTGTCTATCTCGGAGAGGATAAAAGATGGAAGAGTGGTTTTTTGACAAAAGATGATCAGGACTTAAAGGTCTACTCGATGAACAGAAAAAAAATTCAAGATGGCGGAATTTATTTTTCCCCATACAAAATATATGGCGAATATTGAAGAGACTAGAAGTTGGGAACTATGCAAAACTTTGATACGTTTTCATTTCGAAAATTGTTTTTAAAGAAGAATTCTCATTCTGACAAATGATGAGATATGATGATCGAGGGTTCGGAAGGTGGGTGAGGAGCACGGCCAGGGTATTGAAGATAGGTGGGAGGTGCTCAAACAAAAAATACTCAAAACCTCATCCAATTGGCAGTGAGCTGAAAAAAAATCAAAATGGCGGACGAGTAGAAAAACCGCGGTCCGCTTGCGGGCCGCTCACCCACGCGCCCTACTAGTTTATTTATAACCCTCTTTCTCCCACAATTCAAGCGTTTTTTTTAGTTTTCTATCTGTGACACGACTGGTTTCTTCCTTCTTTGTCGACCGACAAAGGTCCACTAGACATAGGTACGTCTTCTATATCCACTGGGCGTAGGTTTTGTGTGGAATTTTACATGCCTCTTAGCAATGTCATCGGTCCAGCTAGTGGGAGGTCTGCTAACACTGCGCTTCCCGGTGCGAGGTCACCACTCCAGCACCTTGGGACCCCAACGACCATGAGCTCTTCGAACTATGTGCCCCACCCATTTCCATTTTGGCTTCGCGACTCGCTGAGCTATGTCGGTAACTTTGGTTCGGCAGTGTCTTTTAATAATAGAATAGAGTAGAATAGAAATATTTTTTATTCGAATAAACTTTTTACAAGTGCTTTTGAATCGTCTGACTCTACCACTGGTTCGGAATGCCCTGCCGAGAAGAACCAGCAAGAAACTCGGCGGTTGCTCTTTTCAAAGCAAGCTTACAATACAGTAAATACTATGCTATGTATGCAGTGTTTCCACAATGAGCGGAAGTTCCAAAAATGCATACCTACTAACAATGCAGTATATCTTAAGACGGACAGACATAAAGTAGCCCCATTCCCGTCGGTGGCACCCGTTCAAGAGCATGACGCATGACCCAGCCGTTGCTTTACTCGGCCATATTTGTTATAAATTCCCTACGTGCTTAGTGCTGAGCTGTAGTGTACATTGTACACCCTTTCTGGGTAAAGTCACAGACGAAATTGTTACTTTTGTATCTACTTTTGTACATTACACAAAATTTTGACATTGATTTTTGTCTGGTGGGAGGCTTTGGCCGTGGCTAGTTACCACCCTACCGTCAAAGACGTGCCGCCAAGCAATTTAGCGTTCCGGCACGATGGCGTGTAGAAACCGATTAGGGGTATGGGTTGAATGTTCACTGTCGTACCCCTTCCAAATTAGCCCGCTACCATCTTAGACTGCATCGTCACATCATCAGGTGAGATCGCAGTCAAGGACTAGCTTGTCATCGAATAAAAAAAAAGTGTGTGTGTCAGCTCCGACGCACGACTGGAGTTTACTCCTTAAAACGTCGTAATGCATTCGCGGCGCTCGCTGCGTCTCGGCGCCGCTCGGACCCGATCGGTACGCGCTCGGCTTCCCGAAGCGAAAGCTATTTCGCATTCGACAACTCAAGCGAAAACCAACCTTATTTACTCAATGTTAGGGTAGAAATTTGCATCGTTGTGAAAAACGTAACGAGGTCATTCATAAGTAGATTTTACTCCTCGAATTTTTCTCATACCGGGCGCCTAAAATCGATTCTTAAGGAGTAAACTCCAAAAAAAGATGAATAAATAGATTTTCTTTCTTTCTTTTCGTTCCAGGCCCCACCACGACGGTGACGGGAGAGTGTTCGGCCGAGCCTCGCTGCCCGCCGCCCTGCCGTTGCTCGCCCGACGGCACGGTGGACTGCCGCGAGAAACTGCTCACAGATCTGCCCAGCATCCCTCACAGGGCCACTGAGATGTGAGTACCTACTTATACCATCTTAACCCTAGGAATGGCCCGGGCGAATGTTTTTTTTAATTCAATGACAAGATAGTCGTTGACTATCATCATGCGTCATGCTCGTGAACGGGTTCACCGGCGGAAATGGGCTTACTTTCTAACTGCCCTTCTTAACATAAATTGAATTGTAGTACCTACGTTTTTTTGGAACTTACCCTCATTGTGGAAATATTACATTCTATTATATTCTAACAAAGTTGCATGGGTTAAATCGGCTTGGCATCCAGCTGCCCACAAGATAGTATAAAAAACTTATTACAATGTAATAGCTACTTATTAATATTGTAAAATGATTATTTTGAAAAGAGCAACTGCTGAGTTTCTTGCCGGCTCTTCTCAGCAGAATCCGCTTTCCGAACCGGTGGTAGAATCTTGACGTGTCATAAGAGCCACAGGTTGGCCTACATGAAATAAATAATTTTGAATTTTGAATTTTATACCATCTAAATAAACCCAAGGAATGTGTAATGTATGTGTACCCAAGTGTAATCTGTGCATCAGAAAGGGAGAGATTTCTCCCCATGCATCGGGGCGAATGTTTTTTGAAGTAAACTTCTTTACGCACTCTTGACTTGGGGAGTAAGCTGGTGAATGCGTTACGAAAAGTGTGATCGGGCGAGGCGAACGGGAGTTGAGAGGGGGATATAAGTTAGTGAAGATAGAAAGAGAGAGAGTTACGTTTCGTATGTTACTGTAGGGGCAGGAGAGAGAGGTGCGAGTTGTGTTTCGTAAGTTTTAGGTACTTCAGTCGTGTGGTCTAAAGCACATTCGTTTTTTTTTATTCGATGACAAGATAGTCATTAACTACGATCTCACCTGATGGTAATTGACGATGCAGCCTAAGATAATAGCGGGCTAACTTGGAAGGGGTATGGCAGTGTACATTCAACCCATACCCCTAATCGGTTTCTACGCGCCATCGTGCCGGAACGCTAAATCACTTGGCGGTACGTCTTTGACGGTAGGGTGGTAACACAGGTGGTAACTAGCCACGGCCTAAGCCTCCCACCAGACCAGACCAGAGACAATTCAGAAATTATTAATTCCCCGCCGGAAATCGAACCCGAGACCTCCCAGTTATAAAACCACAGCGCTCACCACTGAGCCAGGGAGGTCGTCAAATGTTTACAGTAAAGTAGGTATTTATGTAAGACCTAAGTACCAATGACATCTCACACACTGGAATAGACGACCAAAGCAATCATCCCCGCTTTATATGTAAGGGAGGTGTCAAAATAAAGATTTTATTTCATAACTTAATGATAACCATGTCAAAATACAGCTTTTAGCACCAATAGTCTCTGAGATTAACCGAGGAAAGATGGACTTGGCGAAATAATAAATGGTGTTTTCTTACACTAAAAAAATGCGTGAGTGTCGTGGAACACTCGGTTGGAACGAAGTTCTTTTTAATAATAAATTAATAACAAAAATTAAAAAATTAAGGATTAATTCCACATGTAGAAATTATTTCAAATAAAATAGAAAATTCAGTCTGTCGAGCTGGGATTCGAACCATCGACCTTTATGATACCTGCAGAAACCACAAGGCTACGGAGATCTAATATTGTAGTGTGAAAATATTGAACACAATGCCACAATTCACATTCAAAAAAGTGTCGGTTCAATTTAGTCTTAATTTTTTTCCGTCTAGCCCCCTTTCGCGTCGCGCGATAAGGAACTACGTTCCAAAAGCTGTTAGAACTTCAATATAACTGTCCCTTTCCAGCCGCTTAGAACAGAACGAGATAACCGAAGTGGGTGCTGGCGCGTTCTCGGCCGTGAAGCGCGTGGCGCGCATCGACCTGTCAAACAACAAGATTTCCAAGATGGCCGCCGACGCTTTCAACGGACTCGCGCATTTGACTTCTTTGTAAGTGTCTACTAACCTATCTGTTGAGAGGTGCGATTGGCTAAAAATTGCCGCAGATTTCGCGATGAGATAAAACATAGCTACAACCTCATGTGAGGCGCGACAAAAGAAAGCGTTTTGCGCGGAATAGAAGTGTAGTAAGCGCCAAAATACTTTGTAACTCGTAAAATATTCATTTTCTTTTCAATTCGCTAGGCTACTCTCTTGATAATATCAATCGGAATTTAATGTAAAAATTTTGGCTCTGTAATATGCAACACATTGAAAATAAATGAATATTGGTTAAAAATTAGACCTAACTTCGCGATTTTTTATTATCGAACAAATTTCATGATTTTATGTTTTTGCCCAAACACGTCCCTTGTCAGTATGATGTAATTCTTGCGTGTTTTTTTTCGGATACCTGAAACTTGATCTACTACTGTAAAAATCAAATCTGTTTACTGTTAACGAGCGCACACCCACTCTTAAAATCTTATTCATTTCATGGCATTAGCGTCAAAGTAAAATATTCCTTGACTGTATTGATTTAAAGTCACAAATTCAGTACAACGGATTCTGACATGGAACGTTATGGTATCGCACATACATAAACGTATGAGAATGTATACACGAAATTGAGCTCTAACTTAATGTTGTTATGGTTTATTTTACTTTGACTCTAATGTCATGAAATGATTAAGATTTTGATCGGAAATTTTTAGACAATCGGGGGCAGATGACGGGGCTGCTAGTGGAGAGTTTAGTGTTGCTACTTAAGTTAACGAGGAAATCGGTGCTGCTGAAATAATTTTCATACGTTGTACGACTTTTGCACTAGAAAGGACTGACAGCAGCAAACACCATAGACACTTTGATAGCGGAATTGGGTACCTATTTGTCTGTTGTCAAAATATTGATATTCATTATTTATAATCGAAAATGTAACATGTAAGAATAATATTTGTAAAAACAGAAAATAAATCGGTCCAAAAACAAATAAGTTATAGAGCTTTAAAGTTTCCTGTTAGATACAGAGAGCGCTACTGAAGTGTGATGTCACAATTCACTAGCTCCATACACGTTCCATAGAAAATATCGTTTTAGAAAGAGACAGATACAGTCTCAGTAAAACAGCTTTTAATTACGCGATTAGTAAAGATATTTAAAAGTAGGAATGGCATTATGATATTTAAAAACGTTATTTTAAATAAATAAAAAAATATCAGTCAAATACCCAATTATTGATTGGGATCGAACCGACGACCTTTCAGTTTTCAGTCCGCACCTTTAACCACTGGACTATTGAGGCTTAAATATTCTCTTGTTTCTTTACAGGGTTCTGTATGGGAATAAAATTAAGGATCTACCTTCTGGAATATTCCATGGATTGACGTCTCTACAACTTTTGTATGTAACCTTTTGATTATTTATTAGATATAGGTAGGGTAAACTGTAACATTTGCAACATTACATTTTTTTTTTCAGGTTACTTAATTCAAATGAAATAACATGCGTTCGGAAAGACACATTTCGAGATCTACAGAGTCTCAAACTATTGTAAGTATACCTGCCTAGTATTTTGACGTACCTAATAAGTATAAGCTAAAAGCTGATGCCCGCGACTAAGTCCGCGCGGATTTAGTTTTTAAAATCCCGAGGGAATTTAGATTTTCCGGAATATAATGTAGCCTATGTCACCCTCCAGATTCTCAATTATACATGCAAAAAATCACGTTGCTGCGTGATTGAAGGACAAACCAACAAACAAACACACTTTCGCATTTATAATATTAGTAGGGAAGAATTAATACATGATACGTATAACGTACCCAATACCTTGGTTTCTACCGGCGGCGCACTATGGTGCAGACGCAACGATATCATCTCGAAATTCAATTTTCGCAATAGTATTACAGAATTAAAACAACTATTGTATTCTATTCCTGAAAGTCTATATTTATTAGTCCCGAAGACTTTTTTTTTATTAGTCCTTCTGTTAATTTATCATGACACTCCAAACTTGAGAATTTATATTCAACTATTTTCATACGTAATTTTAAGTGAAACTTTGAACACATAAAAAAAATATTTTCTATTTTTTTTTTTTTTTATATTATATATCTCAGATTTTTTTTACTTTATCCGCTTAATCTACAATTCACTTAAATAAAAAAGAGCTAATTTTATTAAATTTCAATTGGGAAATATATAAAATAAAATTTGAAATTAATGTCACCGAATTTAGTGTATATAAAATG
The DNA here is from genome assembly GCA_029955525.1 of Oeneis ivallda. Lineage (NCBI taxonomy): Eukaryota > Metazoa > Arthropoda > Insecta > Lepidoptera > Nymphalidae > Oeneis > Oeneis ivallda. The sequence goes on from JARPMR010000021.1 coordinate 21,933,120, forward strand.
TTTCGCTTGACTTTTAGCAATTAGCGAATTTTGCCGAAGATTGGATATAGTGGTATTCTTATTAACAAATTAATGTACTTTAAGAATCTATAATAATTGACTGCCCGAATCTGCCCCCCTTTTTAAAATCAGCTTTAAACTTTTGAATGGCAGTATTAAAATATTATCATTTATTTTTCAATATACAATTATTTCTTTCTTAGAATTTTATTTTTAAAGTTAATATTCTATTATTTAGTTGTTATTCTTACACTAGCCAGCACCCATGACTTCACCTGTAAAAATTTTGAATGCAAATAAATAAGTAAAGAAATAGATAACATATCTTTTTCTTGTTTGAAAAAAATTTTCATTTTTTTTTGTGGTCATCTAATGTGCACTAGTTACTTCATTTGCAAAAATAAAGTGTGAGACAGGTTATTGTGGTGAACGTGCAAATTATAATATTTGTTTTTCTAACAATTAATTAATATCATTACTTTACATATAATGCAAAGATAGGTAAACCACAATTTGATAAAAAATTAATTATTTGAGTTATACCATCCTGGATGTGGCATGTAAGTCATCGTTTGTCATTAATTATATCCTTAATCTTGAACTGTTTGCAAAAGTGCTTTAGCTTCTTGTTCCTATTCCGCGACTTTAAAACGTACCTTTGACGAACTCGTACTAGAAATGTATGGATCTGAAGTGTACAATTGTACGTCATTAGTGTGCATCACATCCTCATTCGTCGATGATCTGAGCACTTTCTCTCGCACCCAATACCAGTTAATTTATGATGATGTAGGTATAACAGCTGTTCATAATTATAAATTCCGCTTACATTCTGCCGTATAATAAATAATAACATTAAAATAAAATAAATGCTAATATACCAGTTATCCATTTTTTTATACATTATATATAAATATATATATTTTTATTATAGTTTTTTAACAGACATGCCGATTGACGAAATCGGTAATGACCTACATAAGTTTTATAATTATTACTTTTTTAATACATAGTTTTGATTTTATGCATAAATAAACCTTCATAAATTAATTATTGACTTAAATAAAATAAACAATATTATGAATAAATTGCAAAAAATTGCTAACTTCGTTTTTATTACGCAAATTTATCTATTTATGTTCAAAAAATAAATAAAATCTTTACAAAATATAAATCTGTTATTATTCATCTACTACTATGCCAAATTTCACCTCAATATTCCTAATAGTTTAAAAGCTATTGATTTTTGAGATGATATCGAGGCATCTGCACCATAGTGCGGCGATCTAATTAAATTTTAGAACATAGACGCAACTATTGTGACTTAATTCACTTAACTATGGTAGATGTATATCGAATTGCGGATTGCGGATTTTTTTTTAGTGAATAATGAGTACTTTAATCATGTAGTAAATATATTTTATGTATCATCAATAGTTTTCTCAGCACACGCCAAATAGTGAATTTTATAGGCAAAATTTTGCTACTTTGGGTTACATTATTGCAATTTTCTTAAGGATCTCTAAATAAATTATAGCCTCTGTTACTTCCTGATAATTTAGCTTTCTATTGGTAAAAAAATTGTTAAAATCGGTCCACTAGTTTCAGAGCCTATTCGGTACAAACAAATCAAAAAATCTTTCTTCTTTATAATAATGTTAGTATAGATAACTAACAACAGTGATGAAGCTACTTCACCTTAGGATTATCGATTTTTAGAAAACCTAACTCAATTATGTGTTCGACACTTTGTTTTTTTGTTTTTTTTTTTTTACAATTTTGTTTATTTTCCAGATCTCTGTACGACAACAACATCAGATCTTTACCAAACGGGACTTTCGAATCGTTGACTGGAATCCAGACTTTGTAAGTACCCAAAAAGCTTCAACCTTATTCCTCAGTTGTTAAGGTTGAAATTACTTTGCGTTTTGTCTACTAATGCATTTAAGAACAGATTATGTACGTAGCTGTGAGCAATGGAATTTAAACCTTATTCCGTAGGCACTTGGGTCGCAATCCCTTCGCCTGCGACTGCTCGCTGCGCTGGCTGGGGGCGTACCTTCGCAAGAACCCCATAGAGACTTCCGGCGCTAAATGTGACTCTCCAAAGCGAATGAACAGGAAAAGAATAGATGCGCTGAGAGAGGAAAACTTTAAGTGTAAACGTGAGTAGTATAACTTTATTAAGACAAAACACATTACAAGTTATAGTTCTTGCAATTCACGAGGGCGACTGACTTATGGTTGTGTGTGTGTCGTATCTGTATAAGTGTGAGCGAGCGCAATACTCGCGCCTGCCCGCTCCCACCTAGGCTTTGACAGGCACGCACACATGCAATGTGCATGTACACGAAGTAACCACGAGTAAAGCTCAGTCGCCTTCGTGAATTGCAAAAACTGTAGTAAGGATTGTGTATGGAGGGCGGTATATTAATATAGTAGTGACTATAAGCTACCGATAATAAATCCTTCGGTTCTTATCTAACATATTTATTTGCACTTGCAGCAGGTGAAGAAACAGCGGAAGCTTGCGGCGACGAACCCCCGTGCCCGGACATGTGCGCGTGCTCGCGTGCGTTAGTCCGCGGAGTGCGCGTAGCTTGCGCACGTGCTCGCTTATCCGACGTGCCGCGAGACCTGCCGATCACTACTGTTGCGCTGTAAGTGAAAAACCGCTGAAGAGCTCGGCCTTAACATAGAAAAAATGCATGACTCATTTTTTTATTACCCTACTAGACGATGCCCGCGACTTTGTCAGCGTGGATTAAGGTTTTTTGATTCCCGCGGGAACTCTTTACTTTTCCGGGATAAATTGTAGCCTATGTGTTAATCCTGGGTATGAGCTATCTCCATTCCAAATTTCAGCCAAACCCGTTCAGTAGTTTTTGCGTGAAAGAGTAACAAACATACACACAGATACACAAACTTTCGCCTTTATAACATTAGTGTGACTGATAATGTGAAGTGTGATTACTAAGCCTCCACTGTCCGTTCGTCCGTCTGTCAGTGGGCTGTACCTCGTAAACCGTAATAGGAAGACAGTTGAAATTTTCAGAGTGTGTATTTCTATTGCCGCTATTGCAAAATATAATAAAAATTAAAAATAAATTAAAATTAAATACATGAAAAGCAGTCGAAATAAAATTTTATTTTTTTACCCTAGCATGTGGGGTATCATTGTCTAAGTGGAGTTCAAATATATTTTTTATTATTTTTTAACTTCTAAAATGAAGATATGGGGGGCCATCAAAGTTGTGACAAACAAACGAGCACTTTTTTCCCAAAATATGCTAATTTACTACCATCTAAGAACTAAGATATCTTATGTGTCTAGTTTTAAAAAAGTGATTTGGTCATAATATGTACGGAACCCTAAAAGAGCGAGGCCCGACTCGCACATGGCCGATTATTGTTTTCTTTATTTGTGTATTTAGGGGCTTTTATACTTTGATACAGACATTTTAGCCCCATTATAATCGGAATACAATTATGTTTACAAAACAATTAATCAAAATTACGAAAACTAAGATAATTATACAATCACAGAGTAAAAAAAAATTATTATTATATAAGTACAATCAATTTAGACTTATGGATTTGAACAGAGGTATAGTGTCTTTGGATGCTGGTCAAGCAATTATATGATGGATATTTAAAAACAACCCCCTGTCCAATCTATTCAAATTCATAAGGCTTACAAATGAAAATGTATTTTTTTATACCGAAATTAAAATTAAAACATATACTTACCTATGTATTGTTATGTAAAGGAATGTACAAAGTGCTTTTGAATCGTCAGGCTCTACCACTGGTTCGGAATGCCCTTCCTGCCGAGAAGAACCAGCAAGAAACTCGGCGGTTGCTCTTTTCAAAACAAGTATACAATACAATAAATACTATGCTATATTTATGCAGTGTTTCCACAATGAAGGAAGTTCCAAAAATGCATACCGACTAACTTCTATCTTAAGATGGACAGACATAAAGTAGCCCCATTCACGCCGGTGGAACCCGTTCACGAGCATGACGCATGACCCAGCCGTTGCTTCGCTCAACCATATTTGAGGGAACGTAACAACCCGCACCACACGACACCACCACAGAAATGTTTAAAGAGAGCGTGTCATACTTAAGCTACCCATGTTAAAGTGTACTATACACTACCATAAACCTTATATTATGATTGGTAGCTTAATCGCTATTAGATACCGCCCTTCCTACAAACAATAGCTCCTTAAATGCGGCGACGTAATGTCATAGTTTGTTTGAAAACTTCAAACAATGGTTGCTACTATGTGTGTACGTCAGTTTAGGGGTACTTTGAATTACCGCAATTTACTAGCACGCCAGCGGTATCTAGTAGTGCGTAGCGACTACCAATCCTAAATCTATATTATGTGTAACAAGTGTAAATTAAAAATTTTATTTTTAAATGCAAGCTTTTAGTAGCTACATCATTAGACTCTGAATATCATCTAGGATCAGAGTACTTGTTATGACGAATCAAACGAGCCCAAACTCGATGGGGTTACGTCGTTTTATTACAGAGTTCCGATAGCCATCTTCCGTCTCCATCATCAGATCAGCTCCATGTCACAATAATATTGCATTGTCATCCGATTTACATATACATGCAAAATTTCAGCTCGGTCAAAAACCGGGAAGTGGGTCTGAATCACCTTGCAAGATTTGACCCAAACAAACATTGCAAGTTAAATAAAAGCTTGTCATCATCATCATCATTAGCAACCCATCAACGGCTCACTACTGAGCGCAGGTCTTCTCTCAGAGAAGGGTTTAGGCCATAGTCCACCACGCTGGCCCAATGCGAATTGGCGAACTTCACACACCTTCGAGAACATTATGGAGAACTCTCAGGCGTGCAGGTTTCCTCACGATGTTTTCCTTCACCGTTGAAGCAAGTGATATTAAATTGCTTAAACGCACTTAACTTCGAAAAGTCAGAGGTGCGTACCCGGGATCGAACCTGCGACCCGCCGAATAGGAGACCACAGTCCTAACCACTAGGCTATCACTGCTCAAAAGCTTGTAAATTGTCATATTTCAGCATTATGCCAGACAACAACTTGGGTCAAATCAAATCAGACGGACTGTTCGGCCGGCTGCCCGACCTGACCAAACTGGACTTCAGAAATAATGGTACGATATAAGTTCTTGCAATTCACGAGGGCGACTGACTTATGGCTGTGTGTGTGTCGTATCTGTAAGTGTGAGCGAGCGCAATGCTCGCGCCTGCCCGCTCTCACCTAGGCTTTGACAGGTGTGCACCTATGCAATGTGCATGTAAACGAAGTAACCACGAGTAAAGCTCACTCGCCTTCGTGAATTGCAAAAACTTATACTAACTAACGTATATCAATTACACTAGCTGATGCTCGCAACTTTGTCCGCCTGGATTTAGTATTTGAAATCCCTCGGAAATTCTTTGATTTTTCGGAATAAAAACAGCCTATGTCACTCTCCAGGTCCTCAACTATACCCATGCAATAAATCACGTCGATCCGTAGCTCTGTTGCGGCGTGATTGAAGGACAAACTAACAAACAATCACACTTTCGCATTTATAATATTAGTTTGAAGCATACTTCATACGAGTTTTTTTTTAATTTTAACACATCTTCTAAAGCATCAATGGAGTAATTCATTGAATGAATCAATATACATCTCTCTTCTTTAACACCCAATAGACTTCCACATGTATCGGTCTTGCACCACTTGTACCCAGTGACTCGTCTGATGTTGGTCCACCTAGTGGGGGGTCTGCCAACACTGCGCTTCCGGGTGCGGGGTCGCCGCTCCAGCACCTTGGGACCCCAACGACCATCAGCTCTTCGAACGATGTGCCCGCCCATTTCCACTTCAGTTTCGCGACTCGCTGAGCTATGTCGGTGACTTTGGTTCTCCTACGGATCTCATTTCTGATTTGATCTCGCAAGAACACTCTGAGCATAGCTCTCTCCATCGCCCAGTGAGCGACCCTGAGCCTTCTTATGAGACCCATAGTTAGCGACCACCATCATCATCAGCAACCCATCAAAGGCTCATTACTGAGCGCAGGTCTCCTCTCAGAGAAGGGTTATAGGCCGTAGTCCACCATGATGGCCCAATGCGAGAATTGGTGAATTTCACAAACCTTCAAGAACATTATGGAGAACTCAGGCGTGCAGGTTTCCTCACGACGTTTTCCTTCACCGTTGAAACATGTGATATGTGCTTAAACGCACATAACTCCGAATTTATCAGCGGTGCGTGCCCGGGATCGAACCTGTGGACCACATTAAGCGACCACAGTCCTAACCAGTAGGCTATCACAGTTATAACCATCTTGTTAGAATAGAATAGAATAGAAATATTTTTTATTCAAATAAACTTTTACAAGTGCTTTTGAATAGTCGATGAATCTACCACTGGTTCGGAATGCCTTTCCTGCCGAGAAGTACCAGCAAGAAACTCGGCGGTTGCTCTTTTCAAAACAAATTTACAATACAGTAAATACTGTGCTATATATGCAGTGTTTCCACAATGAGGGAAGTTCCAAAAATGCATACCGACTAACTTCTATCTTAAGACGGGCAGACATAAAGTAGCCCCATTCCCGCCGGTGGCACCCGTTCACGAGCATGACGCATGACCCAGCCATTGCTTCGCTGAACCATATTTGAGGGAACGTAACAATTATATTGCTTTATTCCAGGTATAACCGTGATAGAGGACAACGCCTTTGACGGCGCGGCTTCCATACAGGAGCTATTGCTGGACGGAAATCTGCTCCAAACCGTCACAGACAAGATGTTCTTCGGTCTACACAGTCTGACCACACTGTAACTAACACTATTTATTGTAGTAAAACTTCTTTACGCACGCTTGACTTGGGGAGTGAGCTGGTGAATGCGTTACGAAAAGTGTGATCGGGCGAGGCGAACGGAAGTTGAGAGGGAGATATAAGTTAGTGAAGATAGAAAGAGAGAGAGTTACGTTTCGTATGTTACTGTAGGGGCAGGAGAGAGAGGTGCGAGTACACATTTTCTTTCTCTCTCTCTCTCTCTCTCATAGCCAGTTGTGTTTCGTAAGTTTTACTTCAGTCGTGTGGTCTAAAGCACACTCGTTTTTTTTTAATTTACAAACGAATCTGCTCTTCTAAATATCTGAAAGTATAAAAGGAAAAGGAGACCTGACTGATTGATCTATCAACGCACTGCTCAAACCACTGGACGGATCGGGCTGAAATTTGGCATACAGATAGCTATTATGACGAAGGCATCCGTTAAGAAAGGATTTTTGAAAAAACAACCCCTCAGAGTGTAAAATAGGTGTTTTAAAATTCGAATTTAAGGTGAGCATAGACGCGGGAAAAGCTAGTGGATTTATAAGCCTCAATACCCCAACGGTTAAAGGTGCGGACTGAAAACTGAAAGATCGTAGGTTCGATCCCCATCCGTTGCACTATTATCGTACCCACTCCTAACGCAAGCTTCCCGCTTATTTGGTGGGGAGAGGAGAACATTAGTCAAGTTTAGCTTGCTAATAGGTACTATTTTTAAAGAAAAATTTAAAAAAATATTTGATTATAAAAATATTGCATTAATTTATACCCTGTCCAACCGGGTCCTAATCTAACTTAGGTTGTGAGAGAGGACTCACTCACTCTCACACTATGTGAGAGTGAGTGAGACTGAGCTGTCAAAAAGAAAATAAATGGTTGGACAGGGTATAGTTGTTCGACTAAACTAATAATTTTTTTTTCAGGTCTCTGACAGATAATAAAATAAGATGCATCACACCGGGATCCTTTGACCACCTCAACATGCTGACCACTTTGTGAGTACACCATAATAAAATACCTATCACTTTTACCCACTGATTTCCACACTCCACACGTCTGTCTTGCGCCGCTTGTATCCCGCGGCAACTTGCGACTTGTTAGATGTAATCTGCCCCTAGTGGGGGCAATTGGGGAATTGACAATTTCTTAATTGTCTCTCATCTGATCTGCCCATGGTTATAGTAAGCACGTTACCGTCAAATACGGGCCGGCAATAGGGTATTTTTCTCTTTTTTGAAAATGTCTAAAAATCCTAAGGTGATAACATCCTACTAGAAAATTTAATAAAATTTTATTCAATCGATAAGTACCACTAAAATGCACCTTTCGCGAAAATCTTTTTATCGTGTTGACTCAAGACCTTGATTTTTATACACCTAATAAGGACTAGTATAGACCTTAATATCTGGTATAAATTTCAACTTTGCTAGGTCCACCTGTTTCTGAGAAAATCGGTGGTGACACACGGACAGACGGACAAGAGAGTGATCTTATAAGGGTTCCTTTTTTACCTTTTGAGGTACGGAACCCTAAAAATCACATCACAATCCGTCTATCGGGGAGGCTGTTACGAGGGAACAAACTGACACACAGATACACACGTCAAACTTATAACATCCCTTTTCGTCGAGGGTTAAAAAACTGCTTTAAAAACAGCCCCACAATTGTGTAAGAATTGCCGATCAAATCGTCAAAGTTCAGCTTCAAAGTAAAATAAACAATAATGGCATTGAATTAGAGCTCAATTTCGTGTATCCATTCTCATACGTTTAGGTATGTCATCAATAGCCTATAACAGTCCACTGCTAGACTAAAGGCCTCTCCCAAGGGGAGGGTTTGCCCATAATCACCACGCGGGGCAGACGGGTTGGTGATCGCAGTAGATGGCAGCAGTAGCACAGAGGACGCTGCTGCCCGCTCTCCGTTATATTCCCTTAGTCGCCTCGTACGACACCCGCGGGAAGAGGAGGGGCGGTGACAACTGTATTCTGATCTGCCGTCACCACACGCCATCCCTAGATATGTACGATACCCTAAACGTTTGAGAATAGATACACGAAATTGAGCTCTAATTCAATGCTGTTATGGTTTATTTTACTTTGACGCTGAACTTTGACGATTTGATCGGCAATTCTTACACAATCGCACCTCAGATCCCTGGGCGGCAACCCGCTGCACTGCACGTGCCACATATCGTGGGTGCCCAACTGGCTGCGCGGCCGGCGGCTGGCGACGGGCGCCGCGTGCGCGCTGCCCGCCGGCCTGCGCGGCACCGAGCTCCAGCACCTGGAGGTGGCTGACTTCAAGTGTACAGGTGAGTGCGGGAGTCAGGGGAAGTCATGTCTTACAAACAGATCCCTGGGCGGCAACCCGCTGCACTGCACGTGCCACATATCGTGGGTGCCCAACTGGCTGCGCGGCCGGCGGCTGGCGACGGGCGCCGCGTGCGCGCTGCCCGCCGGCCTGCGCGGCACCGAGCTCCAGCACCTGGAGGTGGCTGACTTCAAGTGTACAGGTGAGTGCGGGAGTCAGGGGAAGTCATGTCTTACAAACAGATCCCTGGGCGGCAACCCGCTGCACTGCACGTGCCACATATCGTGGGTGCCCAACTGGCTGCGCGGCCGGCGGCTGGCGACGGGCGCCGCGTGCGCGCTGCCCGCCGGCCTGCGCGGCACCGAGCTCCAGCACCTGGAGGTGGCTGACTTCAAGTGTACAGGTGAGTGCGGGAGTCAGGGGAAGTCATGTCTTACAAACAGATCCCTGGGCGGCAACCCGCTGCACTGCACGTGCCACATATCGTGGGTGCCCAACTGGCTGCGCGGCCGGCGGCTGGCGACGGGCGCCGCGTGCGCGCTGCCCGCCGGCCTGCGCGGCACCGAGCTCCAGCACCTGGAGGTGGCTGACTTCAAGTGTACAGGTGAGTGCGGGAGTCAGGGGAAGTTATGTCTTAAAATGAAACAAAAAAGTGTGTGTGTCAGCTCCGACGCACGACTGGAGTTTACTCCTTAAAACGTCGTAATGCATTCGCGGCGCCGCTCCGACCCGATCGGTACGCGCTCGGCTTCCCGAAGCGAAAGCGCTTTCGCATTCGACAACTCAAGCGAAAACCAACCTTATTTACTCAACGTTAGGGTAGAAATTTCAACGTTGTGAAAAACGTAAGGAGGTCATTGATAAATTGATTTTACTGCTCGGATTTTTCCGACCGGGCCGGCGTTTTCCGACCGGGTTACCGGGCGCCTAAAATCGATTCTTAAGGTGTAAACTCCAACAAAAATTAAAAAATAAATAGCTATTTATGCAACTGCATCGTAATGAGGGTCATTTTAATTCGAGTGCTGTTTTTTGATACGAGGCTTGCCGAGTATCAAAATAGGATAGTACGAGAATTAAAATGACTAATTACGTTCAGTTGCACACAAGATTTTATCTACGACAAGGAAGTAAAATCATTAACAAAATACGCCATAGGCTCGATAAAGTAACAAAAAGTAACTCCGTAAGCCGCTACCAGCCGCCTGTGGCGCCTCTGTCAACAAAAAGTAACTCCGTAAGCCGCCACCAGCCGCCTGTGGCGCCTCTGTCGTATGAACGGTACAAAAGTTCCAGAACTCAGAGCCTTAGCTTTAGGTATCCTATTTTAAAAAGATAACCATTTCGATTCAGCTCTCATACAACGAGCTGCATCGAAATGAGAAGCAAAACCGAAAGAGGGTTCATTTCGATTCAGCTGTCAAACTCGAAATTGGAACTTTTCGATGCTGGAGTAGATAAATGTATTTATCTACTCCAGCATCGAAAAGTTCCAATTTCTGAGTTCTGGCACTTTTGTACCGTTCATACGACAGAGGCGCCACAGGCGGCTGGTGGCGGCTTACGGAGTTACTTTTTGTTGACAGAGGCGCCACAGGTGGCTGGTGGCGGCTTACGGAGTTACTTTTTGTTGACAGAGGCGCCACAGGCAGCTGGTGGCGGCTTACGGAGTTACTTTTTGTTACTGTTATTGAGCCTACGGCGTATTTTGTTAATGTTTTTGTTTTCCTTGTCGTAGATAAAATCTTGTATGCAACTGAACGTAATTAGTCATTTTAATTCTCGTACTATCCTATTTTGATACTCGGCAAGCCTCGTATCAAAAAACAGCACTCGAATTAAAATGACCCTCATTACGATGCAGTTGCATAAATAGCTATTATTTAACTAAAATGAGAAGAGAAAGACATAGATAATACATATTGCTTGCTTAAACTAAAATAATTGTAAATGTATTAGGTAAGTAAAATATTTCTATTCTATTTTTTGGAGTTTACTCCTTAAGAATCGATTTTAGGCGCCCGGTATGAGAAAAATTCGAGGAGTAAAATCTACTTATCAATGACCTCGTTACGTTTTTCACAACGATGCAAATTTCTACCCTAACGTTGAGTAAATAAGGTTGGTTTTCGTGCGCGAAAGAGCTTTCCGAGGGAAGCCGTGACCTCGTTACGTTTTTCACAACGATGCAAATTTCTACCCTAACGTTGAGTAAATAAGGTTGGTTTTCGTGCGAAAGAGCTTTCCGAGGGAAGCCGAGCGCGTACCGATCGGGTCCGAACGGCGTAGGCGCCGCTCGGACCCGATCGGACGCAGCGAGCGCCGCGAATGCATTACGACGTTGTAAGGAGTAAACTCCAGTCGTGCGTCGGAGCTGACACACACTTTTTTTTATTCTATCGATAAAAAATGTTAACAAGAATTCACGATAGTTGTGTTACCTGGTTGCAGCGGAGGATAAAGGCTGCCTCCCACAGGACTACTGCCCAGCGGGCTGTGCGTGCGCCGGCACGGTGGTGCGTTGCGCGCGCGCTAAACTGACCGCGCTCCCCGTGAGGATACCACCTTACACCACCGAGCTGTGAGTCATCATACCTACATAATAATAATAATAATATTGGAACGTAGTTCCTTATCGCGCGGTACGGAAGGGGGCTAGACGGAAAAAATTAAGGAACCGACACTCGACACATTTTTGAAACCGACACTTTTTTGTTGTTGAATGTGAATTTTGCATTGTGTTCAATATTTTCGCCATACAACACGGCGTCTGCATGGCCTAGTGGATCGGGCAGTCGCCTATAAGTTCAACGCCGATGGTTCGAATCGCAGCTCAACAGACTGAATTTTCTATTTTAAATTTTATTTTAAATAATTTCTACATGTGGAATTTTTCCCTAATTTTTTATTATATAAATTGGATAAAATGTTATTGTACTACTAACGCCATCTGTTAAAAAACCAGAGTAACTCTTTGGTTTTGTAACAGAGCTGCAATAGAAATAAACTAAATATAATTTCGTCATCATCGTAGTTAATCAATTTAATACTAGATGACACCACTAGTTTATTACATTTCCTTCACTAAAATTAATCGAAAGGAACTACGTTCAATCCGGGTGTCCCTTGACACCTCTCAAGTTTTTATACTAATATTATAAATGCGATATAATGCGATTAAGCAATTAAATATCACTTTCTTCAACGATGAAGGAAAACATCGTGAGGAAACCCGCACACCTGAAAGTTCTTCACAATGTTCTTGAAGGTGTGTGAAGTCCGCCAATTCGCATTGGAGAGGAGATCTGCGCTCAGTAGTGAGCCGTTGATGGGTTGCTAATGATGATGATGACAAATGCGAAAGTTTGTGAGGATGGATGGATGGATTGTTGTTACTCCTTCACGTCACAACATAGTTTACATTGATCTCGGAAAATTAAACTAGCAAAAATCTGAGCTTAATGAGGGCTCGCGTAGTTTTTCTAACAGGTAATAAGTTCTGTTGCAGCGATGTTAACTCTTTGGTTTTGTAACAGATGGCGTTAGTAGTACAATAACATTCTATCCAATGAATACAAAATTGTTAATGTTCATTTTCGTTATGTTTATAAATTTTTTTTTTGACAGATAACACATCTGGATCTCAAGTTAAATTAATATGTTAAAGCACAAATCTATAGGTATGATAGTTTTTCAGTAAAGTGTACCACAAAAATGCTCAGGTTGTGGGATAGTGATAATTAAACATCCTTAACCCACGTGGATGAAGTCGCGGGCATCATCTAGTACTCGTAGTTCAATAAATTTGTCTCTCATAGTTCGATGAACTGATAGTCGTTGGGGTCGCAAGGCGCTCGAGTGGCGATCCCGCACCTGAAAATACAGTGGCAGGAGAAATGTCTGTGAAGAATCGATCTTGACGAAATAGTAAGAAACTAAAATTAAACATACGAATTGATAACATATAACATACTAGCTGATGTCCGCGTGCATTTAGTTTTTAAAATCCATCAAGAACTTTTTGATTTTCCGGGATAAAAAGTATCTTATTTATGTCACCCTCCAGGTCCTCAACTATACACATGCAAAAAATCACGTCGATCCTTCACCTTGTTGTGGCGTGATTAAAGGACAAACCAGCAACCCAAAAAACAAAAAGACTCGCATTTATAATATTAGTACTAATATCTCGGAAACGTGACACTTTAGAAGACTGTTTTCTTTTACAATACTTGTCTAAATTGATAATAACTATTGATTAAAATAAGTTTATGCGTGGCCGCCATTTTGAAAAATAAAATGGCGGCCACTGTACTCAAACCCATGGACCTAATAAACAAGTCAAACCAGGCTCCATACTTAAATAATCTTTACCTTACCCAGCCTGTGTTTTCACTTCCAGATACCTGGAATCCAATGAAATAACCAGCATATCGGCCGACCAACTGCGCCACCTGACCCAACTGACTCGGTTGGATCTGTCCAACAACAAAATCAGCGTTTTGTCCAACAACACATTCGAAGCCCTCACCAAGTTGTCGACGCTTATTGTGAGCTATAACCGGCTAAGATGCGTTCAGGTAACTGTTTATCTTTCTCTCTCTTATGTAATTGCTGTTATTCCGTCTCACTCGGTTTATCAGTCGAGTATAACATGGGTAGCCTAAGCATGTCATGCTCCTTAAACATTTCTGTGGTGGTGTCGTGTGATGCGGGTTGTTACGTTCCCTCAAATATGGTTGAGCGAAGCAACGGCTGGGTCTTGCGTCATGAACGGATGCCACCGGCGGGAATGGGGCTTCTGTGGAGTACTTTCTGTCTGCTTGTATTAACATGAATTGAATTGTATGTAGGTATGCTTTTGTGGAACTTCCGCTCATTGTGGAAACACTGCATACATAGCATAGTATTTATTGTATTGTAAACTTGTTTTGAAAAGAGCAACCGCCGAGTTTCTTGCTGGTTCTTCTCGGCAGGAAGGGCATTCCAAACCAGTGGTAGATTCATCGACGATTCAAATGTATTTGTAAAAAGTTTATTTAAATAAAAAATATTTCTATTCTAATCTAATAGTCTGTTCAATAAGTCTTGAGAGTCAAAGAGTTTTTTTCAATTATTCCACCTTTCCAAATTAATATGTGCATGGTTCATTTTTAATTAAAATCAGATTTACTGTTATGTAAATTATCAAACTATTTGATTCATCGATGACTCTTTCACAAAGTTCCTACAACCTATTTTTCAATTTACTCACTGCACCACTACATAATCGTGAGGAAACCTACACACCTGAGAGTTATCCATAATGTTCTCAAAGGTGTGTGAAGTCCGCCAATCCGCATTGGGCCAGCGTGGTGGACCATGGCCTATAACCCTTTACTGAGAGGAGACCTGCGCTCAGTAGTGAGCCGTTGATGGGTTGCTAATGATGATGATGTTAATGGTGTTGCAGCGCGACGCCCTCAAAGGCCTCACTCAGCTGCGCGTTCTGTCACTGCACGGCAACAACATCTCTACTCTTGCCGACGGCGTGTTCCGTGACCTGGACTCCATATCGCACGTGTGAGTTGCTTTCAATGCCAACCTCTGCTAGAAGATGCCACTAGAAGAAGAAAAACAAGTGTGCTTTAGACCACACGACTGAAGTAAAACTTACGAAACTGGCTATGAGACAAAGAGAGAAAGAAAATGTGTGCTCGCACCTCTCTCTCTTGGCCCTACAGTAATACGACACGTAACTCTCTCTCTCTCTCTCTCTCTCTCTCTCTCTCTCTCTCTCTCTCTCTCTATCTATCTTCACTAACTTATATCTCCCCTCAACTTCCGTTCGCCTAGCCCGATCACACTTTTCGTAACGCATTCACCAGCTTACTCCCCAAGTTAGACCACACGACTGAAGAACGCAACTGGCTATGAGAGAAAGAGAGAAAGAAAATGTGTGCTCGCACCTCTCTCTCTTGCCCCTACAGTCATATACGAAACGTAACTCTCTTTCTATCTTCACTAACATAATATATCTCCCTCTCAACTTCCGTTCACCTCGCTCGCGAAGCAATGGCTGGGCCATGCGTCATGCTCGTGAACGGGTTCCACTGGCGGGAATGGGGCTACTTTCTATCTGCCCGTCTTAATATGTGTTGAATTATAATTAGGTATGCTTTTGTGGAACTTCCCCTCATTGTGGAAACACTGCATACATAATAGTATCTATTGTATTGTAAACTTGTTTTGAAAAGAGCAACCGCCGAGTTTCTTGCTGGTTCTTCTCGGCAGGAAGGGCATTCCGAACCAGTGGTAGACTCATCGACGATTCAAAAGCACTTGTAAAAAAAATTGGTTGTCTGTAAAGTCGGTTTACGGACGATAGTTTTACGTGATAACGTCATAAAGAAACATTTACGACGATTGGCGGGCGGGGGCGCGGTCACAAGCCAACGCTTGGGCCGATCGTGCCTCACTATCCCTTGTTCCGCGCTTTCGCGTGCATGCTCAGGCTCAGGCGGAACATGACACTTTTTCGTGCGTGCAGCCGGTGTTCATCGATTTTTACGACTGTATCACGTCAAAAATTTTATTTGAATAAAAATCATTTATATTCTATTCTATTGTTCTATTTTGATGTAAGCAATTAAATATCACATGCTTTAACGGCGAAGGAAAACATCGTGAGGAAACCTGCACACCTGAGAGCTTTCCCTAATGTTCTCGAAGGTGTGTGAAGTCCGCCAATTCGCATTGGGCCAGCGCGGTGGAATATGGCCTATAACCCTTCTCTGAGAGGAGACCTCGCTCAGTAGTGAGCCGATGATGGGTTGATAATGATGATGATGATGATTCTAATGTTGTCGCCAGCGCGCTGGGCTCCAACCCCCTGTACTGCGACTGCCGCGCGCGCTGGCTCTCCGAGTGGGTGAAGGTCGCTGGCGAGTACGTGGAGGCGGGCATCGCGCGCTGCGCCGAGCCGCCCCCCATGCGGGACAAGCTGGTGCTGAGCACGCACTCAGAGGCCTTCGTGTGCAGAGGTAGGCCTTCCGCACTTTGATGTTGTCGCCAGCGCGCTGGGCTCCAACCCCCTGTACTGCGACTGCCGCGCGCGCTGGCTCTCCGAGTGGGTGAAGGTCGCTGGCGAGTACGTGGAGGCGGGCATCGCGCGCTGCGCCGAGCCGCCCCCCATGCGGGACAAGCTGGTGCTGAGCACGCACTCAGAGGCCTTCGTGTGCAGAGGTAGGCCTTCCGCACTTTGATGTTGTCGCCAGCGCGCTGGGCTCCAACCCCCTGTACTGCGACTGCCGCGCGCGCTGGCTCTCCGAGTGGGTGAAGGTCGCTGGCGAGTACGTGGAGGCGGGCATCGCGCGCTGCGCCGAGCCGCCCCCCATGCGGGACAAGCTGGTGCTGAGCACGCACTCAGAGGCCTTCGTGTGCAGAGGTAGGCCTTCCGCACTTTGATGTTGTCGCCAGCGCGCTGGGCTCCAACCCCCTGTACTGCGACTGCCGCGCGCGCTGGCTCTCCGAGTGGGTGAAGGTCGCTGGCGAGTACGTGGAGGCGGGCATCGCGCGCTGCGCCGAGCCGCCCCCCATGCGGGACAAGCTGGTGCTGAGCACGCACTCAGAGGCCTTCGTGTGCAGAGGTAGGCCTTCCGCACTTTGATGTTGTCGCCAGCGCGCTGGGCTCCAACCCCCTGTACTGCGACTGCCGCGCGCGCTGGCTCTCCGAGTGGGTGAAGGTCGCTGGCGAGTACGTGGAGGCGGGCATCGCGCGCTGCGCCGAGCCGCCCCCCATGCGGGACAAGCTGGTGCTGAGCACGCACTCAGAGGCCTTCGTGTGCAGAGGTAGGCCTTCCGCACTTTGATGTTGTCGCCAGCGCGCTGGGCTCCAACCCCCTGTACTGCGACTGCCGCGCGCGCTGGCTCTCCGAGTGGGTGAAGGTCGCTGGCGAGTACGTGGAGGCGGGCATCGCGCGCTGCGCCGAGCCGCCCCCCATGCGGGACAAGCTGGTGCTGAGCACGCACTCAGAGGCCTTCGTGTGCAGAGGTAGGCCTTCCGCACTTTGATGTTGTCGCCAGCGCGCTGGGCTCCAACCCCCTGTACTGCGACTGCCGCGCGCGCTGGCTCTCCGAGTGGGTGAAGGTCGCTGGCGAGTACGTGGAGGCGGGCATCGCGCGCTGCGCCGAGCCGCCCCCCATGCGGGACAAGCTGGTGCTGAGCACGCACTCAGAGGCCTTCGTGTGCAGAGGTAGGCCTTCCGCACTTTGATGTTGTCGCCAGCGCGCTGGGCTCCAACCCCCTGTACTGCGACTGCCGCGCGCGCTGGCTCTCCGAGTGGGTGAAGGTCGCTGGCGAGTACGTGGAGGCGGGCATCGCGCGCTGCGCCGAGCCGCCCCCCATGCGGGACAAGCTGGTGCTGAGCACGCACTCAGAGGCCTTCGTGTGCAGAGGTAGGCCTTCCGCACTTTGATGTTGTCGCCAGCGCGCTGGGCTCCAACCCCCTGTACTGCGACTGCCGCGCGCGCTGGCTCTCCGAGTGGGTGAAGGTCGCTGGCGAGTACGTGGAGGCGGGCATCGCGCGCTGCGCCGAGCCGCCCCCCATGCGGGACAAGCTGGTGCTGAGCACGCACTCAGAGGCCTTCGTGTGCAGAGGTAGGCCTTCCGCACTTTGATGTTGTCGCCAGCGCGCTGGGCTCCAACCCCCTGTACTGCGACTGCCGCGCGCGCTGGCTCTCCGAGTGGGTGAAGGTCGCTGGCGAGTACGTGGAGGCGGGCATCGCGCGCTGCGCCGAGCCGCCCCCCATGCGGGACAAGCTGGTGCTGAGCACGCACTCAGAGGCCTTCGTGTGCAGAGGTAGGCCTTCCGCACTTTGATGTTGTCGCCAGCGCGCTGGGCTCCAACCCCCTGTACTGCGACTGCCGCGCGCGCTGGCTCTCCGAGTGGGTGAAGGTCGCTGGCGAGTACGTGGAGGCGGGCATCGCGCGCTGCGCCGAGCCGCCCCCCATGCGGGACAAGCTGGTGCTGAGCACGCACTCAGAGGCCTTCGTGTGCAGAGGTAGGCCTTCCGCACTTTGATGTTGTCGCCAGCGCGCTGGGCTCCAACCCCCTGTACTGCGACTGCCGCGCGCGCTGGCTCTCCGAGTGGGTGAAGGTCGCTGGCGAGTACGTGGAGGCGGGCATCGCGCGCTGCGCCGAGCCGCCCCCCATGCGGGACAAGCTGGTGCTGAGCACGCACTCAGAGGCCTTCGTGTGCAGAGGTAGGCCTTCCGCACTTTGATGTTGTCGCCAGCGCGCTGGGCTCCAACCCCCTGTACTGCGACTGCCGCGCGCGCTGGCTCTCCGAGTGGGTGAAGGTCGCTGGCGAGTACGTGGAGGCGGGCATCGCGCGCTGCGCCGAGCCGCCCCCCATGCGGGACAAGCTGGTGCTGAGCACGCACTCAGAGGCCTTCGTGTGCAGAGGTAGGCCTTCCGCACTTTGATGTTGTCGCCAGCGCGCTGGGCTCCAACCCCCTGTACTGCGACTGCCGCGCGCGCTGGCTCTCCGAGTGGGTGAAGGTCGCTGGCGAGTACGTGGAGGCGGGCATCGCGCGCTGCGCCGAGCCGCCCCCCATGCGGGACAAGCTGGTGCTGAGCACGCACTCAGAGGCCTTCGTGTGCAGAGGTAGGCCTTCCGCACTTTGATGTTGTCGCCAGCGCGCTGGGCTCCAACCCCCTGTACTGCGACTGCCGCGCGCGCTGGCTCTCCGAGTGGGTGAAGGTCGCTGGCGAGTACGTGGAGGCGGGCATCGCGCGCTGCGCCGAGCCGCCCCCCATGCGGGACAAGCTGGTGCTGAGCACGCACTCAGAGGCCTTCGTGTGCAGAGGTAGGCCTTCCGCACTTTGATGTTGTCGCCAGCGCGCTGGGCTCCAACCCCCTGTACTGCGACTGCCGCGCGCGCTGGCTCTCCGAGTGGGTGAAGGTCGCTGGCGAGTACGTGGAGGCGGGCATCGCGCGCTGCGCCGAGCCGCCCCCCATGCGGGACAAGCTGGTGCTGAGCACGCACTCAGAGGCCTTCGTGTGCAGAGGTAGGCCTTCCGCACTTTGATGTTGTCGCCAGCGCGCTGGGCTCCAACCCCCTGTACTGCGACTGCCGCGCGCGCTGGCTCTCCGAGTGGGTGAAGGTCGCTGGCGAGTACGTGGAGGCGGGCATCGCGCGCTGCGCCGAGCCGCCCCCCATGCGGGACAAGCTGGTGCTGAGCACGCACTCAGAGGCCTTCGTGTGCAGAGGTAGGCCTTCCGCACTTTGATGTTGTCGCCAGCGCGCTGGGCTCCAACCCCCTGTACTGCGACTGCCGCGCGCGCTGGCTCTCCGAGTGGGTGAAGGTCGCTGGCGAGTACGTGGAGGCGGGCATCGCGCGCTGCGCCGAGCCGCCCCCCATGCGGGACAAGCTGGTGCTGAGCACGCACTCAGAGGCCTTCGTGTGCAGAGGTAGGCCTTCCGCACTTTGATGTTGTCGCCAGCGCGCTGGGCTCCAACCCCCTGTACTGCGACTGCCGCGCGCGCTGGCTCTCCGAGTGGGTGAAGGTCGCTGGCGAGTACGTGGAGGCGGGCATCGCGCGCTGCGCCGAGCCGCCCCCCATGCGGGACAAGCTGGTGCTGAGCACGCACTCAGAGGCCTTCGTGTGCAGAGGTAGGCCTTCCGCACTTTGATGTTGTCGCCAGCGCGCTGGGCTCCAACCCCCTGTACTGCGACTGCCGCGCGCGCTGGCTCTCCGAGTGGGTGAAGGTCGCTGGCGAGTACGTGGAGGCGGGCATCGCGCGCTGCGCCGAGCCGCCCCCCATGCGGGACAAGCTGGTGCTGAGCACGCACTCAGAGGCCTTCGTGTGCAGAGGTAGGCCTTCCGCACTTTGATGTTGTCGCCAGCGCGCTGGGCTCCAACCCCCTGTACTGCGACTGCCGCGCGCGCTGGCTCTCCGAGTGGGTGAAGGTCGCTGGCGAGTACGTGGAGGCGGGCATCGCGCGCTGCGCCGAGCCGCCCCCCATGCGGGACAAGCTGGTGCTGAGCACGCACTCAGAGGCCTTCGTGTGCAGAGGTAGGCCTTCCGCACTTTGATGTTGTCGCCAGCGCGCTGGGCTCCAACCCCCTGTACTGCGACTGCCGCGCGCGCTGGCTCTCCGAGTGGGTGAAGGTCGCTGGCGAGTACGTGGAGGCGGGCATCGCGCGCTGCGCCGAGCCGCCCCCCATGCGGGACAAGCTGGTGCTGAGCACGCACTCAGAGGCCTTCGTGTGCAGAGGTAGGCCTTCCGCACTTTGATGTTGTCGCCAGCGCGCTGGGCTCCAACCCCCTGTACTGCGACTGCCGCGCGCGCTGGCTCTCCGAGTGGGTGAAGGTCGCTGGCGAGTACGTGGAGGCGGGCATCGCGCGCTGCGCCGAGCCGCCCCCCATGCGGGACAAGCTGGTGCTGAGCACGCACTCAGAGGCCTTCGTGTGCAGAGGTAGGCCTTCCGCACTTTGATGTTGTCGCCAGCGCGCTGGGCTCCAACCCCCTGTACTGCGACTGCCGCGCGCGCTGGCTCTCCGAGTGGGTGAAGGTCGCTGGCGAGTACGTGGAGGCGGGCATCGCGCGCTGCGCCGAGCCGCCCCCCATGCGGGACAAGCTGGTGCTGAGCACGCACTCAGAGGCCTTCGTGTGCAGAGGTAGGCCTTCCGCACTTTGATGTTGTCGCCAGCGCGCTGGGCTCCAACCCCCTGTACTGCGACTGCCGCGCGCGCTGGCTCTCCGAGTGGGTGAAGGTCGCTGGCGAGTACGTGGAGGCGGGCATCGCGCGCTGCGCCGAGCCGCCCCCCATGCGGGACAAGCTGGTGCTGAGCACGCACTCAGAGGCCTTCGTGTGCAGAGGTAGGCCTTCCGCACTTTGATGTTGTCGCCAGCGCGCTGGGCTCCAACCCCCTGTACTGCGACTGCCGCGCGCGCTGGCTCTCCGAGTGGGTGAAGGTCGCTGGCGAGTACGTGGAGGCGGGCATCGCGCGCTGCGCCGAGCCGCCCCCCATGCGGGACAAGCTGGTGCTGAGCACGCACTCAGAGGCCTTCGTGTGCAGAGGTAGGCCTTCCGCACTTTGATGTTGTCGCCAGCGCGCTGGGCTCCAACCCCCTGTACTGCGACTGCCGCGCGCGCTGGCTCTCCGAGTGGGTGAAGGTCGCTGGCGAGTACGTGGAGGCGGGCATCGCGCGCTGCGCCGAGCCGCCCCCCATGCGGGACAAGCTGGTGCTGAGCACGCACTCAGAGGCCTTCGTGTGCAGAGGTAGGCCTTCCGCACTTTGATGTTGTCGCCAGCGCGCTGGGCTCCAACCCCCTGTACTGCGACTGCCGCGCGCGCTGGCTCTCCGAGTGGGTGAAGGTCGCTGGCGAGTACGTGGAGGCGGGCATCGCGCGCTGCGCCGAGCCGCCCCCCATGCGGGACAAGCTGGTGCTGAGCACGCACTCAGAGGCCTTCGTGTGCAGAGGTAGGCCTTCCGCACTTTGATGTTGTCGCCAGCGCGCTGGGCTCCAACCCCCTGTACTGCGACTGCCGCGCGCGCTGGCTCTCCGAGTGGGTGAAGGTCGCTGGCGAGTACGTGGAGGCGGGCATCGCGCGCTGCGCCGAGCCGCCCCCCATGCGGGACAAGCTGGTGCTGAGCACGCACTCAGAGGCCTTCGTGTGCAGAGGTAGGCCTTCCGCACTTTGGATCCGGATTTACTATGCACACGGACCTCTATAATTGGACTTAGTTATGCAAAAACGTTCCAACCCACAATTCTGTCAAAATTGAGTAAATAGCACTAGGCTACCTTTTTAAGGTGGAAGACACAGTTCTGCCCGCGAAATTCAAATTTAATTTGGTTTTTCGCAATTTGTAAACTAATACGACAAAGTAGGCTTATGGCATTCTAATTGCGACAATGGCAGTATCATCTTCACAAGTTTATATAAAAATCTTTACTTGAAAGTGTCCAGTTTAAGAAATTAATCAAAATATCGACTAATTTGTGAGTAGCTCACGTCCAACTAAGTATTTTGATTAATTTCTTAAACTGGTCACTTTCAAGTAAAGATTTTTATGTAAACCTGTGAAGATGATAATTCTACTGGCGCAATTAGAATGCCATTAGCCTAGTTTGTCGTATTAGTTTACAAATTGCGAAAAACCAAATTAAATTTGAATTTCGCGGGCAGACTCGTCTAATCATCCTTAAAACACCCTTCATCATAAAATCAAAATTTACCAGTCCTTAAATCTATAAGATTTATGACACCACAATGCATAACACATTCATAGCTAAAAACAATTAAAAACGCATCAATCTGACTGAAAACTTGCTGTGGGTTGGAACGTTTTTGCATAACTAAGTACGTCCAATTAATCTGTTATTAACACTGTAAAGGCTGCTGTTATATTTTTTTGGACCTACTTGATTGACGCCATTTTGGCGCTGTAAACAGTTACGAGTGTCCGAGGAACTAAAATTGACACTGGGCACTAGTTGACAGCTGATAGTTGATAGTTTTTGGCACTTCCTGCATCTGTATAACTAGTTCCAGACACTCGTGTGTCCATGATCCATGTAAAACTGCCATTTTTTTATTCTCATTATTTAGTTTTTTATAAATCATTTACAATACCGAGACCAGAGCTATGCCTGGGATATCATTGCGAGATCAAATCAGAAATAAGGAGATCCGTAGGAGAACCAGACTTACTGACATACACTTACTCAGCGAGTCGCGAAACTGAAATGGGAATGGGTGAGGCACATAGTTCGAAGAGTTCCAAGTTGAGTTGAAGTTCCAAGGTGCTGGAGTGGTGACCCCGCCTCCGGAAGAGCAGTGTTGGCAGACCCACTAGGTGGACCCACGACATCAGAGGATTCGCAGGAAGCCGCTGAATTCAGACGGAGCAAGACCGAGTGAAAGCCTGCCAAGCCTGTGAAAGTCCATGTAGGAGACCTTTGTCCAGACCTTTGTCTATCGGTTGTTAAAGAAGAAGACCAAGGCAAAATCATTTCGTTGCAGGAAAACAAAAAAAAATTGTGAGCCGTCGTGGGACGCCTGGCAGATGTGAAACATCGATATTATTTTGTAAAAGTAATATGCAGAAAAAAAACAGATTGTGATAGGAACTAAATATGTCACTAAGTATACATATAACATCGCATACCGGCATGCGTCGCCACGCCAGAAATTTGTTTTACGTAAGGCTATAGATGTTTCACATCAATAATTTAGATTTCCCGCTGTACAGGCGACCCCCCCGCGGAAGTGGTGTCGAAGTGCGACCGCTGCTACCACAACCCGTGCCTCAACCGCGGCGTGTGCTCCGCCACGGCGGCGGGCGGGTACGCGTGCGCGTGCGCGCGCGGCTTCCACGGCGACACGTGCCAGCACCAGATCGACGCGTGCTACGGCTCCCCGTGCGCGCACGGACAGTGCCAGCTGCTGGAGGAGGGACGCTTCAGGTGGGCTCCTTCGTCGTCTTCCGCGGCGACACGTGCCAGCACCAGATCGACGCGTGCTACGGCTCCCCGTGCGCGCACGGACAGTGCCAGCTGCTGGAGGAGGGACGCTTCAGGTGGGCTCCTTCGTCGTCTTCCGCGGCGACACGTGCCAGCACCAGATCGACGCGTGCTACGGCTCCCCGTGCGCGCACGGACAGTGCCAGCTGCTGGAGGAGGGACGCTTCAGGTGGGCTCCTTCGTCGTCTTCCGCGGCGACACGTGCCAGCACCAGATCGACGCGTGCTACCGCTCCCCCATGTCCCGTCATTCCGCCGCGAGCTGTCATAGCTGTTGCGCGTTTCTACTTGCTACTTGATACGCTCCGCACTCGTTATTCCACTGCCACTTAGTCCGCTGAATAGTGATGGCAAGTACAACGCTCGGGCAGTGCCATCTGCTTGAGGAGGGTCGCTTCAGGTGGGCTCATTAATCGTCAACTCATGCCTCATGTCAATGCCTTCACACTTTTCTTCTTTAGCAGCTTGTCAGTTGGAATTTCTTATCATTATTCAAAGGAGAAGTTCTCTCTGATACAAGAAAGTTAATGTTTCATAAATATAGTATATAATGTGCACAGAGTATTGCAGGCATTATGGGATGGCTTCCGTGACAAAATCAGGAGTATACTTCTCTGTCATGTGTACTGTATACGATAGAGTGGCTCCTATGGTTCCGAATGACCAACACCCTCATAACACTGCATTCTGTTTGTGGTCCAGCTGCTCTTGCCACGCGGGCTACACGGGCGTGCGCTGCGAGGTCAACATCGACGACTGCCTCTCGCACCGCTGCCAGAACAACGCCACCTGCCTCGACCACCTGGAGGGCTACACCTGCAAGTGTGCGCCCGGCTTTATGGGTAACTATCAGTCATTCAAGGACGTGTGGCTTTCTTGTGATTTCGTAACGGCTTCCTTGTGATTATTTCGTTGCGATCAAACTCTTTGTAATTCTTCTTAATCAAAAAGGTACACCAGGGTCAACCCTGCATTTGATCCTTCATTCCGTAGGAGAACTAAAGTCACCGACAATGCTCAGCAAGTCGCGAAACTGAAGTGGAAATGAGTGGGGCACATAGTTCGAAGAGCTGATGGTCGTTGGGGTCCCAAGGTGCTGGAGTGGCGGCCCCGCAGTGGGAAACGCAGTGTTGGCAGACCCCCCACTAAGTGGACCGACGACATCAAATGAGTCGCAGGGAGCCGCTGGATCCAAGCGGCGCAAGACCGAAGCTTGTGGAAGTCCATGCAGGAGATCTTTGCCCAGCAGTGGACGTCTATAGGTTGATAAAGAAGAAGAAGAATCCTTCATTGAGTTCCCAAAATCTTCTTTTTCCACGATTTCCTCTGATTCTCCCCATTTTACTTTTAAGTTAGACTGGTGAGGCACTATCTCCTCCAGAGTCTGAGAGAATCGGAATACTTTAAAAGCTCTCAATTATTTTTCTGCAGGCGAATTCTGTGAGAAGAAGATACCCTACTGCAGCTCGGAGTTCAACCCTTGCGCCAACGGGGCCACGTGCGTGGACCACGTCAGCCACTACTCCTGCTCCTGCCCCAAGGGCTACTCCGGCCAGAACTGCACCGTCAACGCCGACGACTGCATCAACCACATGTGCCAGGTGAGCCACTGCGAGGACCACGTCAGCCACTACTGCTGCTCCTGCCCCAAGGGCTACTCCGGCCAGAACTGCACCGTCAACGCCGACGACTGCATCAACCACATGTGCCAGGTGAGCCACTGCGAGGACCACGTCAGCCACTACTGCTGCTCCTGCCCCAAGAGCTACTCCGGCCAGAACTGCACCGTCAACGCCGACGACTGCATCAACCACATGTGCCAGGTGAGCCACTGCGAGGACCACGTCAGCCACTACTGCTGCTCCTGCCCCAAGGGCTACTCCGGCCAGAACTGCACCGTCAACGCCGACGACTGCATCAACCACATGTGCCAGGTGAGCCACTGCGAGGACCACGTCAGTCACTACTGCTACTCCTGCCCCAAGGGCTACTCCGGCCAGAACTGCACCGTCAACGCCGACGACTGCATCAACCACATGTGCCAGGTGAGCCACTGCGAGGACCACGTCAGCCACTACTGCTGCTCCTGCCCCAAGGGCTACTCCGGCCAGAACTGCACCGTCAACGCCGACGACTGCATCAACCACATGTGCCAGGTGAGCCACTGCGAGGACCACGTCAGCCACTACTGCTGCTCCTGCCCCAAGGGCTACTCCGGCCAGAACTGCACCGTCAACGCCGACGACTGCATCAACCACATGTGCCAGGTGAGCCACTGCGAGGACCACGTCAGTCACTACTGCTGCTCCTGCCCCAAGGGCTACTCCGGCCAGAACTGCACCGTCAACGCCGACGACTGCATCAAACACATGTGCCAGGTGAGCCACTGCGAGGACCACGTCAGCCACTACTGCTGCTCCTGCCCCAAGGGCTACTCCGGCCAGAACTGCACCGTCAACGCCGACGACTGCATCAACCACATGTGCCAGGTGAGCCACTGCGAGGACCACGTCAGCCACTACTGCTGCTCCTGCCCCAAGGGCTACTCCGGCCAGAACTGCACCGTCAACGCCGACGACTGCATCAACCACATGTGCCAGGTGAGCCACTGCGAGGACCACGTCAGCCACTACTGCTGCTCCTGCCCCAAGGGCTACTCCGGCCAGAACTGCACCGTCAACGCCGACGACTGCATCAACCACATGTGCCAGGTGAGCCACTGCGAGGACCACGTCAGCCACTACTGCTGCTCCTGCCCCAAGGGCTACTCCGGCCAGAACTGCACCGTGAACGCCGACGACTGCATCAACCACATGTGCCAGGTGAGCCACTGCGAGGACCACGTCAGTCACTACTGCTGCTCCTGCCCCAAGGGCTACTCCGGCCAGAACTGCACCGTCAACGCCGACGACTGCATCAACCACATGTGCCAGGTGAGCCACTGCGAGGACCACGTCAGCCACTACTGCTGCTCCTGCCCCAAGGGCTACTCCGGCCAGAACTGCACCGTCAACGCCGACGACTGCATCAACCACATGTGCCAGGTGAGCCACTGCGAGGACCACGTCAGCCACTACTGCTGCTCCTGCCCCAAGGGCTACTCCGGCCAGAACTGCACCGTCAACGCCGACGACTGCATCAACCACATGTGCCAGGTGAGCCACTGCGAGGACCACGTCAGCCACTACTGCTGCTCCTGCCCCAAGGGCTACTCCGGCCAGAACTGCACCGTCAACGCCGACGACTGCATCAACCACATGTGCCAGGTGAGCCACTGCGAGGACCACGTCAGCCACTACTGCTGCTCCTGCC
This sequence comes from Oeneis ivallda, assembly GCA_029955525.1. Taxonomy (NCBI): domain Eukaryota; kingdom Metazoa; phylum Arthropoda; class Insecta; order Lepidoptera; family Nymphalidae; genus Oeneis; species Oeneis ivallda. Next base: position 21,960,110 of record JARPMR010000021.1, read on the forward strand.
CCAAGGGCTACTCCGGCCAGAACTGCACCGTCAACGCCGACGACTGCATCAACCACATGTGCCAGGTGAGCCACTGCGAGGACCACGTCAGTCACTACTGCTGCTCCTGCCCCAAGGGCTACTCCGGCCAGAACTGCACCGTCAACGCCGACGACTGCATCAACCACATGTGCCAGGTGAGCCACTGCGAGGACCACGTCAGCCACTACTGCTGCTCCTGCCCCAAGGGCTACTCCGGCCAGAACTGCACCGTCAACGCCGACGACTGCATCAACCACATGTGCCAGGTGAGCCACTGCGAGGACCACGTCAGCCACTACTGCTGCTCCTGCTCCAAGGGCTACTCCGGCCAGAACTGCACCGTCAACGCCGACGACTGCATCAACCACATGTGCCAGGTGAGCCACTGCGAGGACCACGTCAGCCACTACTGCTGCTCCTGCCCCAAGGGCTACTCCGGCCAGAACTGCACCGTCAACGCCGACCACTGCATCAACCACATGTGCCAGGTGAGCCACTGCGAGGACCACGTCAGTCACTACTGCTGCTCCTGCCCCAAGGGCTACTCCGGCCAGAACTGCACCGTCAACGCCGACGACTGCATCAACCACATGTGCCAGGTGAGCCACTGCGAGGACCACGTCAGCCACTACTGCTGCTCCTGCCCCAAGGGCTACTCAGGCCAGAACTGCACCGTCAACGCCGACGACTGCATCAACCACATGTGCCAGGTGAGCCACTGCGAGGACCACGTCAGCCACTACTGCTGCTCCTGCCCCAAGGGCTACTCCGGCCAGAACTGCACCGTCAACGCCGACGACTGCATCAACCACATGTGCCAGGTGAGCCACTGCGAGGACCACGTCAGCCACTACTGCTGCTCCTGCCCCAAGGGCTACTCCGGCCAGAACTGCACCGTCAACGCCGACGACTGCATCAACCACATGTGCCAGGTGAGCCACTGCGAGGACCACGTCAGCCACTACTGCTGCTCCTGCCCCAAGGGCTACTCAGGCCAGAACTGCACCGTCAACGCCGACGACTGCATCAACCACATGTGCCAGGTGAGCCACTGCGAGGACCACGTCAGCCACTACTGCTGCTCCTGCCCCAAGGGCTACTCCGGCCAGAACTGCACCGTCAACGCCGACGACTGCATCAACCACATGTGCCAGGTGAGCCACTGCGAGGACCACGTGAGCCACTACTGCTGCTCCTGCCCCAAGGGCTACTCCGGCCAGAACTGCACCGTCAACGCCGACGACTGCATCAACCACATGTGCCAGGTGAGCCACTGCGAGGACCACGTCAGCCACTACTGCTGCTCCTGCCCCAAGGGCTACTCCGACCAGAACTGCACCGTCAACGCCGACGACTGCATCAACCACATGTGCCAGGTGAGCCACTGCGAGGACCACGTCAGCCACTACTGCTGCTCCTGCCCCAAGGGCTACTCCGGCCAGAACTGCACCGTCAACGCCGACGACTGCATCAACCACATGTGCCAGGTGAGCCACTGCGAGGACCACGTCAGCCACTACTGCTGCTCCTGCCCCAAGGGCTACTCCGGCCAGAACTGCACCGTCAACGCCGACGACTGCATCAACCACATGTGCCAGGTGAGCCACTGCGAGGACCACGTCAGCCACTACTGCTGCTCCTGCCCCAAGGGCTACTCCGGCCAGAACTGCACCGTCAACGCCGACGACTGCATCAACCACATGTGCCAGGTGAGCCACTGCGAGGACCACGTCAGCCACTACTGCTGCTCCTGCTCCAAGGGCTACTCCGGCCAGAACTGCACCGTCAACGCCGACGACTGCATCAACCACATGTGCCAGGTGAGCCACTGCGAGGACCACGTGAGCCACTACTGCTGCTCCTGCCCCAAAGGCTACTCCGGCCAGAACTGCACCGTCAACGCCGACGACTGCATCAACCACATGTGCCAGGTGAGCCACTGCGAGGACCACGTCAGCCACTACTGCTGCTCCTGCCCCAAGGGCTACTCCGGCCAGAACTGCACCGTCAACGCCGACGACTGCATCAACCACATGTGCCAGGTGAGCCACTGCGAGGACCAAGTCAGCCACTACTGCTGCTCCTGCCCCAAGGGCTACTCCGGCCAGAACTGCACCGTCAACGCCGACCACTGCATCAACCACATGTGCCAGGTGAGCCACTGCGAGGACCACGTCAGCCACTACTGCTGCTCCTGCCCCAAGGGCTACTCCGGCCAGAACTGCACCGTCAACGCCGACGACTGCATCAACCACATGTGCCAGGTGAGCCACTGCGAGGACCACGTCAGCCACTACTGCTGCTCCTGCCCCAAGGGCTACTCCGGCCAGAACTGCACCGTCAACGCCGACGACTGCATCAACCACATGTGCCAGGTGAGCCACTGCGAGGACCACGTCAGCCACTACTGCTGCTCCTGCCCCAAGGGCTACTCCGGCCAGAACTGCACCGTCAACGCCGACGACTGCATCAACCACATGTGCCAGGTGAGCCACTGCGAGGACCACGTGAGCCACTACTGCTGCTCCTGCCCCAAGGGCTACTCCGGCCAGAACTGCACCGTCAACGCCGACGACTGCATCAACCACATGTGCCAGGTGAGCCACTGCGAGGACCACGTCAGCCACTACTGCTGCTCCTGCCCCAAGGGCTACTCCGGCCAGAACTGCACCGTCAACGCCGACGACTGCATCAACCACATGTGCCAGGTGAGCCACTGCGAGGACCACGTCAGCCACTACTGCTGCTCCTGCCCCAAGGGCTACTCCAGCCAGAACTGCACCGTCAACGCCGACCACTGCATCAACCACATGTGCCAGGTGAGCCACTGCGAGGACCACGTCAGCCACTACTGCTGCTCCTGCCCCAAGGGTTACTCCGGCCAGAACTGCACCGTCAACGCCGACGACTGCATCAACCACATGTGCCAGGTGAGCCACTGCGAGGACCACGTCAGCCACTACTGCTGCTCCTGCCCCAAGGGCTACTCCGGCCAGAACTGCACCGTCAACGCTGACGACTGCATCAACCACATGTGCCAGGTGAGCCACTGCGAGGACCACGTCAGCCACTACTGCTGCTCCTGCCCCAAGGGCTACTCCGGCCAGAACTGCACCGTCAACGCCGACGACTGCATCAACCACATGTGCCAGGTGAGCCACTGCGAGGACCACGTCAGTCACTACTGCTGCTCCTGCCCCAAGGGCTACTCCGGCCAGAACTGCACCGTCAACGCCGACGACTGCATCAACCACATGTGCCAGGTGAGCCACTGCGAGGACCACGTCAGCCACTACTGCTGCTCCTGCCCCAAGGGCTACTCCGGCCAGAACTGCACCGTCAACGCCGACGACTGCATCAACCACATGTGCCAGGTGAGCCACTGCGAGGACCACGTCAGCCACTACTGCTGCTCCTGCCCCAAGGGCTACTCCGGCCAGAACTGCACCGTCAACGCCGACGACTGCATCAACCACATGTGCCAGGTGAGCCACTGCGAGGACCACGTCAGCCACTACTGCTGCTCCTGCCCCAAGGGCTACTCCGGCCAGAACTGCACCGTCAACGCCGACGACTGCATCAACCACATGTGCCAGGTGAGCCACTGCGAGGACCACGTCAGCCACTACTGCTGCTCCTGCCCCAAGGGCTACTCCGGCCAGAACTGCACCGTCAACGCCGACGACTGCATCAACCACATGTGCCAGGTGAGCCACTGCGAGGACCACGTCAGCCACTACTGCTGCTCCTGCCCCAAGGGCTACTCCGGCCAGAACTGCACCGTCAACGCCGACGACTGCATCAACCACATGTGCCAGGTGAGCCACTGCGAGGACCACGTCAGCCACTACTGCTGCTCCTGCCCCAAGGGCTACTCCGGCCAGAACTGCACCGTCAACGCCGACGACTGCATCAACCACATGTGCCAGGTGAGCCACTGCGAGGACCACGTCAGTCACTACTGCTGCTCCTGCCCCAAGGGCTACTCCGGCCAGAACTGCACCGTCAACGCCGACGACTGCATCAACCACATGTGCCAGGTGAGCCACTGCGAGGACCACGTCAGCCACTACTGCTGCTCCTGCCCCAAGGGCTACTCCGGCCAGAACTGCACCGTCAACGCCGACGACTGCATCAACCACATGTGCCAGGTGAGCCACTGCGAGGACCACGTCAGCCACTACTGCTGCTCCTGCCCCAAGGGCTACTCCGGCCAGAACTGCACCGTCAACGCCGACGACTGCATCAACCACATGTGCCAGGTGAGCCACTGCGAGGACCACGTCAGCCACTACTGCTGCTCCTGCCCCAAGGGCTACTCCGGCCAGAACTGCACCGTCAACGCCGACGACTGCATCAACCACATGTGCCAGGTGAGCCACTGCGAGGACCACGTCAGCCACTACTGCTGCTCCTGCCCCAAGGACTACTCCGGCCAGAACTGCACCGTCAACGCCGACGACTGCATCAACCACATGTGCCAGGTCAGCCACTGTGAGGACCACGTCAGCCACTACTGCTGCTCCTGCCCCAAGGGCTACTCCGGCCAGAACTGCACCGTCAACGCCGACGACTGCATCAACCACATGTGCCAGGTGAGCCACTGCGAGGACCACGTCAGCCACTACTGCTGCTCCTGCCCCAAGGGCTACTCCGGCCAGAACTGCACCGTCAACGCCGACGACTGCATCAACCACATGTGCCAGGTGAGCCACTGCGAGGACCACGTCACCCACTACTGCTGCTCCTGCCCCAAGGGCTACTCCGGCCAGAACTGCACCGTCAACGCCGACGACTGCATCAACCACATGTGCCAGGTGAGCCACTGCGAGGACCACGTCAGCCACTACTGCTGCTCCTGCCCCAAGGGCTACTCCGGCCAGAACTGCACCGTCAACGCCGACGACTGCATCAACCACATGTGCCAGGTGAGCCACTGCGAGGACCACGTCAGCCACTACTGCTGCTCCTGCCCCAAGGGCTACTCCGGCCAGAACTGCACCGTCAACGCCGACGACTGCATCAACCACATGTGCCAGGTGAGCCACTGCGAGGACCACGTCAGCCACTACTGCTGCTCCTGCCCCAAGGGCTACTCCGGCCAGAACTGCACCGTCAACGCCGACGACTGCATCAACCACATGTGCCAGGTGAGCCACTGCGAGGACCACGTCAGCCACTACTGCTGCTCCTGCCTCAAGGGCTACTCCGGCCAGAACTGCACCGTCAACGCCGACGACTGCATCAACCACATGTGCCAGGTGAGCCACTGCGAGGACCACGTCAGCCACTACTGCTGCTCCTGCCCCAAGGGCTACTCCGGCCAGAACTGCACCGTCAACGCCGACGACTGCATCAACCACATGTGCCAGGTGAGCCACTGCGAGGACCACGTCAGCCACTACTGCTGCTCCTGCCCCAAGGGCTACTCCGGCCAGAACTGCACCGTCAACGCCGACGACTGCATCAACCACATGTGCCAGGTGAGCCACTGCGAGGACCACGTCACCCACTACTGCTGCTCCTGCCCCAAGGGCTACTCCGGCCAGAACTGCACCGTCAACGCCGACGACTGCATCAACCACATGTGCCAGGTGAGCCACTGCGAGGACCACGTCAGCCACTACTGCTGCTCCTGCCCCAAGGGCTACTCCGGCCAGAACTGCACCGTCAACGCCGACGACTGCATCAACCACATGTGCCAGGTGAGCCACTGCGAGGACCACGTCAGCCACTACTGCTGCTCCTGCCCCAAGGGCTACTCCGGCCAGAACTGCACCGTCAACGCCGACGACTGCATCAACCACATGTGCCAGGTGAGCCACTGCGAGGACCACGTCAGCCACTACTGCTGCTCCTGCCCCAAGGGCTACTCCGGCCAGAACTGCACCGTCAACGCCGACGACTGCATCAACCACATGTGCCAGGTGAGCCACTGCGAGGACCACGTCAGCCACTACTGCTGCTCCTGCCCCAAGGGCTACTCCGGCCAGAACTGCACCGTCAACGCCGACGACTGCATCAACCACATGTGCCAGGTGAGCCACTGCGAGGACCACGTCAGCCACTACTGCTGCTCCTGCCCCAAGGGCTACTCCGGCCAGAACTGCACCGTCAACGCCGACGACTGCATCAACCACATGTGCCAGGTGAGCCACTGCGAGGACCACGTCAGCCACTACTGCTGCTCCTGCCCCGCGCGCGACCCCCGCGCGACCGCCGCGGTGAACGGACGTGTTGCGAGTGCTGCGCGTAACTATTTATGTTATAAATAACCTACCTGCGGATTTCTTCGAGTTTTAATTACTTATTGTGCATAACAATACTTGTGTGTGCTTATTTTGTGAAATTAAACAGTGTTGTGCCCGGATACAACCGTTTTTACGGCTGTTTCACCGGCAGAAGGGTTGAGCCGCCTGGGCTGATCCAGGCGCTCCCTTGGGACAGGACCCTTATTAGTTGTAGTCGCGCCGTGCTCCGGACGCTTTCCTTTAGCCCGTAAGTCTTATTTTAGTGCTTAGTTTTAAGATTACAGGGCAGGACCTTTGTTATTTTAGCGCCATAGATAATGTATGCATACCGTAATAGATGCATTCTTACAGCTGCATCTAGTGGTAATAATTGGTGTTAGTGACACTTAGGTGGTACATTTTAGCAGTGACACCTAGTGAGGAGTAGCTCAGTGCAGTGTGCCCATAGAGGTAGTGCTGCAATAGAGTGAGCATTTGCCATAAAGGTGGTACATTTAGCAGCGACATCTAGTGACGAGTAGCTGAACGTATAGTGTGCCCATAGAGTAATATTGCAATAGAGTGTGCATGTGCATAACATCGAAATACATTTAGCAGCGACACCTAGTGACGAGTAGCTTAACGTAGTGTGCCCATAGAGTAATACTGCAATAGAGTGCGCATGTGCATAAAATCGAAATAGAGACAGCGACACCTAGTGGC